>JAAGVU020000008.1:8387451-8408830 GCA_011763525.2 Mormyrus iriodes | reverse complement strand
GGGGCGGAATACGCTGTGGGTTCGGGGTGGGGGGTGGGTGTGGTGTGGGTTTGTTTGTGCGGGGGGGCGGGGGGGGGGGGGCGGGGGTTGGTTATGTATGTATTATGTGATTAAAACAAACCTGTTAAGGGGTTAAGGTTGGCATAGTTGGGATTAGGGTTCTGCCCATAGAAGTGAATGGATGGTCTCCACAAAGATACAAAATGTGTGTGTGTGGTGGAGGGGGGGTCCCTTTCTAGCTGCCCCTTGTCATCTGAAGGTGAATTTTGGTGTGGTTGGAATGTCTGGGAATGCCACTGCATCTCTTTGCCATGGTGCTAAGCATGATTTTTCTCCTTAATCCCCTGTCCTAGCATTCTGGAATGAGGTTTAGAATGTAGTGGGGTGCTTGGTGGAGTGTCTGGTGAAACTCATTACCCAGTTTATCCCAGTATAGCTTGGACTTAAGTCCAGCTTACTAGTCATGCTGAGATAAAATATTGTGTGCTGAACTCTCTGGTTTGTTCAGGTTGTGGACACACTGTTTGCCAATAGAGCTCTTTATCAGTTGCAGAGTTTCTCACATTTTAGACCTGTTCACATGATCACGTACGTCTTACAACAATCTGCTTTTTAATCCCAGTTAGAATTATTTCTTATTAGACAGCTTGTTCTGATTTGATTTTTTTATTTGATACATAACATTACCATTTGATAAAGTACCTATTTGAGCTGCTTGACCTCACTGTTAAGCCTCCCTGTCTTTTTTGAGCCGAAATGGACAGCCTGTGTGGTTTATAGCTACTGAGTGAAATGCGACACAGCTGAATCGAGCTTCTCACCGTCTTACTCCTGGACGCAGGCTGGCCGGTCACTAACGACCCGGAGCTGAGATCTGGATCATCGTTGGATTTTAGGGGCTGTGGAGGCCACCTTTTTGCAGTGTTTTTAATGACCCAGTTACGGAGCTAGTCTTGTAAACGCAGTAATTGGGTTATTAAAAACGCATCTTGGTATTTTTAGGCAGAATAATAATACATGTTATTTTCTATTAAGTGTGTTAAATGTTCAGTTCTTAATGAAAACCACATGTGAGATCACAAACTGTTGTATTAAAACAATGTGTGGTCTAAATGAAATGCAAATACAGGGCTTCCTTCCTTGTTTGTAAATATACAACTATTCAGTATCGACATTTTCTTTATTCCGAGCAGAATTATACCTGTATCTGTGTTGCATGAGTCGGATAACGCAGCCACGACTAAAGCATTACACTCCAATATGTCCACCAATAGATTTTTCTCCATTTATGACACTGCCCTCAAAACACAGGGTGAAAGAATTTTCTGTTCATAATCAATCTAAAACCTATTTAGCAAACAGAAGCCTGACAAACATTGAAAGTGTGGTTAATATCTGGAAAGACCCTCATTTAATGATATTAATCTTCAACGAATATTGCAAATTATGATATTCGTAGCATGTGAGCCGTTTGACAATGATTTTAAGTGAAATGGATCAAATGACAAAGACTCATTGTTTTTCCATCGAAATCCACGAGACAATAACTGAATGGTTCGATTTTAGCAGTGAATCCTGGGATTCTGTGCAGAGTTATGACCGTAGCACACGTCACTTACAACCAGAAATGAATACTATTGGTTCAAAATCTTTAACAGAGCCATAATTTTGACGCATGATGAAAGTATATCATTATAAATGGTATTGTCATCCTATATCTTGTTTTCAATTCAATTTTATTCTTATATAGCGCCTTTCACGACAGTCGCCCCAAAGCGCTTTACAGATTGAAAATATATTGCTATATCATAAACATTTGCAGCGTTTTTTGTTTTGCGTCTCTCTTCAGGATTTGCGACGCGTCTTAATTCGTTTGTAAATGTGTAGCATTTCTATTTGTCATTTGATTGAAGTGTTTTAAGAACACTTTAAGAATACATGTTTTCTGAATTTGTAACACGTCTATTAATTTGATCAGCATTTGTAAATGTAAGTCATGTGATGGATTGTCAAAACCAGGTTCTTAAAAGCCCCCTAACACTCGGGCCTTATCAGTTCTGTTCCTCTTTGATGAAATACCAACCAGAAATTTGAGGGGCAGAGGGACAAGGTGATGCTAATGGAATTACTCGTTCCTCTCCCTTTACGGCATTGGCTGGAGAAGAGTAAATAAACAGAAAAGCCATTATAACCGGCCCAGTGTTTAACCTTTAATCCGTGGTTGTCGTTCAAAACTTCTGACTCATGCTTGTGTTTGTGTGCTCTGCCTTCGTTTTACCCACAGTGCCTCTGGCTCCAGAGCTACACCTAGAGCCTCTGAACTGCACGACCATCGTGGTGCACTGGCGTCCCCCCCCAGGAAATGCTGGCATGATCCAGGGTTACCGCCTCTTCTACCATGAAGAGGGCCAGCCGGAGAGCACCCCCATGCAGCTGCCGGGGCAGGACTCTCAGCACATCATCGGCGGCTTAGGTCAGTCTCCGGCCCCGTTGGTTCCTCATAGGTGCTTCCCAGTCGCAGTTCTGGTACTGGTGTGTGTCTCTGCGGCACTGAATGAAATGGATTATTTTAGCAGAAGCCTCTAAAGACACATCAAGCTGAAATCTGTAAGTGTTTATGCACAATAAGAACATGTGATTTGTTTTAATTCCAGGCGTGCTGTTACTAATCATTGTTAATAAGTTATGCCCCATCACTAATCTGGCCAAAGCATGGCCACTGCTTAGGCTCTGCCACGGCCTGAGTGATACCATACTCAAGGTTAGCTCTAGTTAGTGAACCAATCCGCTGGTGTCATAATAGGTGATCATTCTGCAAGCGAGAGCACCATTGGTTTATTTTCCGCTGTATGATTATTCCTGGACCCTATGGCCACATGGAGCACGGCATACCAACATGTGGCTCCTGAGAACACAGTCTGCTTGGGACTTGGGGTGCCGGTGGGGGAGGGAGACGGCTGAGGTTCTCAGTGCTGAGGGAGGGGGGCAGGGTATCCCATGCCGGCATGGACAACTGACCATCTGTGGCCGGGGAAGGTCGACCAGGTGGCCGGCAGCTGACGTTTGAATCAAAGCCTCCATGAGCCGGGATGGTGGAGGTGAGGACAAATTAGTGTCATAAATACAGTATGTGTTACCATGCTGACAGGGGGGGCTCTCCCTTCTGGGTGACAAAGTTTTAAGCCACAGTTTGGAGTATGTATGAGCGCATGCAGAATAGGCGCACGTCTCTGATCTGCTGTCAGTGTAGACACTTTATCTTCATACATGCCTCCAAGACACGTGGCTTCCATGTAAGTGGCTGTTGCTACCTTTTCATTTTCTAAAATATGCTGTTCTTTCTTTTTTTGGTTTATCTCTGAGGAACATCTTGCTTTGCTGGATTGTATCGGTTACGCATTTGAAGCTACTCAAACGAGCCTCTGCAGTTTGATGTTTTTTTTCTATTTTATGGCCCAAGTCGTGCATGATTGATAAACTAGGTGGTTGGGGGGGGGATTGTATGCCTTCCCACTGGAAGCGAAGAGAGGGGGGCTGTTATTGTGAAGAAGATTTACGGTGTGTTTTATGGCTGCAGTGGAGAGATTTGGACATCAAAGGCATTCATTGTGCTGAACCTCAGGGTGGCACAAAGAGTTTATTGGTGGGGAATGAGACGCCCCACAGCCATGACAGCCGAGACGGCCCTTCTTCCTTTTTTCCCTACTGTACTTTACACCATGTAAAATCTTGCTCGAACCCCATTAGCACAGTTCATCACAGTTTTCTGATGCATGTTCTGTCTAATGAATTGTGGGAAATTGCTTCGAGATGGTGAGTATTTACCTGGGCACCTTTCCCCCACCCTGATGTCTGTATCCCTGGTCTCTGTTGGGACAAGGAGGGGTTTGGGATCAGGAGCCGTGGCTGAGGTGTGAACTGAAAGGCAGGAGAGCCATAGCGTGTCTCCTTGAGGTCTTCTCTGCACGTTACATAGCAAGGTTATGTTGGAAAAACTTTTTCCATCCACTCTCTAATATAGTGCCTTATTATTGGATGTATTTCACCTTAGCCGTTACCGAGGCCATTCGGCCAGTCACCACCCGCTTTCCGCTCCGTCGGAAATGAGCCAGCGAGAAGCAAAAGCTCCGCCCATAGCTTTTCCTTAAGCCAAATGGTTGGTGAGACCAGTAAGGACCAGCGTAACCCACAGCAGGGCTCTCTCTCTCAGCCATGGCTTCTCTGGGCCTGCGGTCCTGCATGGTGCTGCCCGTTTGCCTGCCCGTAACTTTCGTAGTGAGTCCACCTGTCTGTAAGTAAATGGATAGCAAGGCTGATATGTCCTTTTTGTCTGGGTAGACTGATATTAGCTACATTTGTGTGGGGATTTAAAAACGACATTCATTTTAATAGAAGTTCCGAACGTTTCTGTTTTTGTGTCGTGCCGGGTAGGACTTGAGCAGCGTGTGTGCGTACGGAAAATGAGACGCCCAGGGAACACCTATCGTTCTTTGGTTATATATTGTTCTGGGTGGGAGGTAACATTTATTGCCCCTTCTCAGCCCTTGCTTATAATCTGGAGCCTGCTGGTGCGACAGGAAAAAGATGTGCAGCCCAAACCGAATCCACACGCGGCCTATAAAAATCAGCTGACCTGAAAGGCCCTAAGACTTTTTTTCATGTGAGAGCTGCCTGTTTAATTTATGTATAGATGGAAAAAAAATGAGGTTTTCCCATGTAGGACAAGCTGTATATTTTCTAGCATTAATACAGAAAATGAACAGTGATGAGGTGTAAATTATACCCTATCATGTTGCGTATAACTGCTGCCAATATTGAGGCTTCGCCCTCTGGCTTAACTTAAAGTAAAAAGCACGGGTGAGTTTCTTCCGTAGCATAAGGCAACTGTTACCCCGACAACCGAAGAGTCTCTTATCTGTGAGCGGGATTTTTGAGTTGGAATAGGCTTGGGGTAATACACATGTGGGCCCTGCTGTTTGCACACAGGGATCCCTGTGGAAAGCTCTCTCACGGTTCAGGTCTGCAGCAGTGTGGTCGGATTGCCCCAGTACCTGGTCGGAAACATCGCCATGTGGCCGGTCCTAAGAATCCCAAGTTTCCAAGTTGGCCGTGTAGACTGCAGCTTTTTGAAAATGACGGCACTCAACGGCACTGAGTGGTGCGTATTGATCCGCACCCTTAAAAGCTGGAATTCCTGTGTGAACTATTGCTTCCGGTCCAGCTCATTTGTGATCCCCTTTATGGAACTTTGTGTTTCCCCCATCAGCTCCATTGCCCTGAACCCCCCTCCCCCCACCCCCCAGAACTGCTGCCAAACCTCTTATGGAGCAGGATTTAGCTTGCCCAGATTCCATGTCAAAGGTCAGGGCCCAGATGTCAACCCCCAACCTTTCTGTTAGCCTCTGTTGTGCATAATTACTGCAGTCCATTGTGCTGTGCAGTTAGGCTGGGGGGTAGTGGGGGTCCCTGGCCAATCCTGTCTTCAGCTGGTCAGCGAGTCGGAACAAAAGCCCCAGGGACCATCAGGACACCGACAGGAGGAAGGCCCAAAATTGGGAAATAGCGGAGTGACCAAAGTTTAATTTCTCCACTGAGTGGCTTTTTTATGGAGGATGTAAATCAAGTAACTCCCAAGACCTGATCAGAGCAGCTCCAGACCGCTTAGTGCAGAGAGCAGCCCCTGAATCCTCCCTCCAGCTCTCTGTCTTATTTGACTTTATGGCCTTTCAGTCTGGGGACAGGCTAAACGTTCTAGGTTTCATCAATATGCAGACATAAATGGTAACGTTGGCTCGATTTTTTGAGTTGCATTGTGGGATATTGTTATTTAGGCTGGTCAGGTAATTACTTTACCTTCCCCTTGGCAGTGCTAGCAGCTCATCTTGGGGAAGAGAAGATCCTGGATGGAGGAAAGGGAGCCCCACAGCTCGTATTCCACACCCCTGACCTCAGATTCTTTCTGAGTTTTATCTGGCTCTGACCTCCTGGCCTCAGTCTGGCTCCATTGAAGCTCCTCAGGCCTCGAATCCCAGCAGCTGAAACCTCCTGCGACCCCCTGCCCCCACCTCCCTGCTCCACCCAGCCCCCAGCTCTCAGCCTCAGAGAGATGGGAAAAACTTTTACAAAAACAGACTTGATTTTTAAGTGTATATGACAAGAGGTGGATATGCAGTGGCTCTCAGTAAGGATGTGATCTCGACCTTTTAGCGTAGAGTAATTAACAGAGTTAACAGGCCTAGAAAGATGAAGCGCTTTGGTCACTTTTAAGAGGATGGGCACTGTGGTCAGTTTGTCTTTTCTGATGTAAAACTGGATACTGATAAAAGTAATTATCCTAATTAATGAGAAAGTGGATGTGATGTTTTTTTACTTTAAGCCAATTGTGCTTAAAATGGGTAGAGAAAATCTAATAATAGATCATTTTGCATTTTTTTTTCTGTAGATGTGAAAAAGATGTTTTTGTCGTACTTAGCCCACATGTTCAGCACTAATGACACTTTGTACTGGATCTGTTGTGTCAGAGGGCACCACCTAGTGGTCGTGCTTTGTAGTCCCTGGGCATTGCCTACTGGGTTTGCAAATCAGTTTTTGGTAGCCAGAGCCATGTAAATGCATGGATGCCCGTAATCTGCCATTCCTTAGTGAAAACTACAGAATTGGCTAAAGTCTGAACTTCCTTTGCACATATCAGTCATTCTGTCATACCCAGGAAATCCTGAAGAAATTAAACAGCCTTGTAGTGTTCTTTAAAAATGGGGGGGGGATTTACAATATAATGTTCTGGATGCCAAAACAACAGAGAAGATAGTCTATGAAGACCTTAAGGTGGCTTTTGTGGCAAAGGCAGGCGTTCTGACCCGTCTGCGGTATTATGGGCCGCATGTCCACAGGAGATGGAAAGTGTCTGTTGCCTCTTTTGTTCTCTAGGGGTCTCTGAGGCCAGCGATTCCGGCCATGCTGTGGACCTCATCCATTTTTCGCAGCGGGCCACGGTGACCTGGCCTGACCCCAGCTGCCCTGGGCCTGAAAGGGAGCGGGCCATTGGTCAGCAGACGCATGGCCTCGCGGGGGGGGTATGAGGGGGTGGGGCGGGCATCCCCTTCTGTCTGATGAAAAGGCAGCATGACAGAGTGATGAGGGGGGAGTGGGACGCTGGCCAGGTGTCTGTGCGCCAGAGTTCAGCGTCTGTCAGGCCCTTAAACACGGGCCGAGCCTGGGGGGGGGGGGGTCAAGCTTCACCTGGTGCTACGTGATGGTCCTGGGGGGAGGTTTCAGGTCTTCCTAGCTATGGCGGAACTTTCCATCTGGCCAGCCGATCAGAGTAGAGTGTAAGAGGCAGGGTCAGCATTCCCAGGGAAACGCCATGTTTATACTGATGGAAATCTGTCTCCGTTCCCCTGTCCAGACCCCAGGCGGAAGTACCACGTGAAGCTCCTGGCCCTCAGCTCCGTGGGAGAAGGCTACCAGGCGGACCGGACTATCAGCACCCCTGGATGTGTGTGTAAGTTCACGCTGCAGATAGGGCGAGGACGTTTAAATTTAAATTGATGTGGTCATTGTTCTTGTGGTTCTGAAAAATCGATTTTTGGAATTTCAGTGATATAAGACAAGATAATTCTAATTAGATGGCAAATACAGACACTCCCTGGGTTACGATGGTCTGTCTTACGATATTACGATTATCTTACGAACTTTACGATGGGTAAATGTTTTTCACTTTCAGTACATTATTCTATAAATTACATGAGATATTCAGCATTTTATTATAAAATAGACTTTGTGTTAATGATTTTGCCCAACTGTAGGCTAATGTAAGTGTTCTAAGCATGTTTAAGGTAGACTAGGCTATGATGTTTGTTAGGTTAGGTGTACAGTATTAAAATGCATTTTCGCCTTACGATATTTTCACCTTAGGATGGGTTTATCGGAACGTAACCTCATCGTACCCTTGGGAGAGGCTGTATGTTAGTAATGACTTTGACTGGAGGATCTCGAGTATGTTGTGTGTAGCTCTCTTTTATTGATGCACATTTACCTGAGTGGGTGACGTGATTCTGTGATGCTCTCTCAGCGGTGAGGGATCGGTTGGTGCCCCCTCCCCCGCCCCCTCACCACATATACGCCCAGACCAACAGCTCCACCTCGGTGCACCTGCGCTGGGGTCGACCCGCCTTCACTACAGGCCAGGCTGTCAACTACACCATCCGCTGCAATCCGGTGGGCCTCCAGAACGCCTCACTGGTGCTGTACCTGCAGACGTGAGTGCTCTGCGTTCAACCCCCCTCCCACGCCAAACCCCCTCCGTGCTGCAGGCTCCTCAATGTGAAACGGTCTTCTCTTGCTCTCGTGCAGCGCCAATCAGAGTCTGCTGGTGTCGGACCTCGAGCCCAACACGCGCTACGAGTTTGCCGTACGCCTGCATGTCGACCAGCTCTCCAGCCCCTGGAGTCCTGTCGTTTACCAAACCACTCTTCCTATTGGTAAGCCAAATGTGCCTTTGTGGTTACCATCCATCCATCCATCCATCCTGTTTATCCCAGTATGGGTTGCCGGGGTAACATAACATCCAATCATCTTCCTGACTGTGATGCTTCTCTGTTCCAGTCCCCGCCCAGCCTCCCTCTGCACTGAAGGCCACCCTGATCGAAGAGGGCATGGCGCTGGTGTCCTGGAAGCCGCCAGAGGACCACAACGTGGTCGTGACGCGCTACACCATCCTGTACGCCTCACGCAAGGCTTGGGTCGCTGGGGAGTGGCAGGTGATTCACAAGGAAGGTGAGAAACCACGCCTCCATCTGCTTGGCTCCGCCCTGATGTTGGGGAGCCTGCCTCTTGTCCATGGGCCAGTTTCCATTGGAAATCAATATCTCATTTCATCCTCTAATCCCTTCCTTTATGTACCATCCGTCTGTACCGATTTCTGTTTCGAACTAGATAATGGCTCCAAGTTGCTTTATCATTAATAGATAGGAGCATGTTTGACAGAATGTTTTACTTTCAAAACCACTAAAAATGATCTGTGAGGCCCATGCTTTATCAGAACATGTAGAGAGTTAAAGTTATGGATGAAGTGGTGACCCCATAAACAGGAGACAACATGGGGGGTTGGGGTCGAGCCCCTGCCCATCTGAAACGGCAGGGGTTAAGCATGTTCGGCGCTTCAAGTGTAATCGGTTGCAGATGGCCCCCGGAAATGCGATGCGCGCGCTGTTTGCGTCAAGCCACCGGGGGGAAGCTCAGAAGTGAAGCCGTTCACCCCCCTGCCCTCATCCACTCTAAATCACGTCTGATGCCCAGACAGTTAGTGCTGAAGTCTCTGAAGTGCCATGTGGGCAAACGGCAGCCGGACTTGACATTTTTGTGGCTCGTTCTTTGGTTGTTTTTATGGATTTTTTTTCATCCTCCTCAGTGTATCATAAATTCTTTTGTTCATGGGGGAAAAAGGAGCTGAGGAACCCAGGGAACGATTCAGGAACCATGTTTGATCACTAAACATACCTCTCATTTGAGTGTCGTCTCAGAGAGATAGCGGTCCGTAGCGGTGTGCTCACCACATTCTGCGAATCACTCACTACCCAGCGTGTCGTTTTTTAATCGGGAATCTTGAAGTCGTCTTAGTTCGCATATTACCCGACTGGCAACAAGGGGTGTCACACTACAAGATCTTTCCCAATGAGTTTCTCTGGTCTCCAAACTGTTTTGTCACAAAGACACGCGCGAGAAGACAGATGGGGAAATGACACTTCGATTAGTGTCAGTGTACTTACACACACACACACACACACACACACACACACACACACACACGCACGCACGCACGCACTCTATCTCTCTCACACCAACACACATAGACACGGATTTACCTTCGATCTGGGGCCTTTGCCGGTGACTTCTAAAATCTGTCAGCGAGTGGAAAATCGGGGCTAAAATCGCGTAGTGTCACCTTGGCATTACTCTCCTTGTTAAAATAATGGTCCATTGTGTTGGGTCACCAAACCTTTCTGTCTGGTTAGACACCAACCGACAACAGTATGTCAGAAAACACGGTTCTCACTGGCAGGGAGCACCACTATGACACTGCTAGAGAACCTTCAGCCTGGGAACATCTACCTGGTGAAAATATCTGCGTCCAACCAGATGGGAGAAGGTCCCTTTTCCACCACCGTGGAGCTGCCGGTACTTCCTGGCGGTTCCGTGGGACACAACTCGAAGAGCTTTGACGGCTCCGCAGAAACTGAAGGTCAGTGCAGCGCAGCCAAGGCTGGCCAGCGTTTCCCCACTCGATGTTTAAATGTTTACTATTTTCCAAATTCTATTCTCTATTATGATATCATATTTACTAGCCTTGTTAATGGGTTTTGCACATGCTTAAAATTTACAGCATTCTCCAGTGGCTTCTACCACCTGGATGAGAAGTCCATGACAGGCATCATTGTGGGAGTGTCCATCGCGCTGGCCTGCATCATCATTTGTGTCTTGATCCTTGTCTACAGAGGCAAAGTCAGGTATGATACCTGAGTTTGCAGTAACAGGAGCTTTGTCAATGTTCACAGAAGGTTTCGTAGACTTACACAGATTTTAGGGTCGGGAGAACTAGAGGTCTGAATTAAAAAAAAAAAAAAATGACCGATTTAATTTCCTGTCCATTTATTATCATTATTGGTAATTGTTTCTGCCTTCTCCTGGCTTTCCACAGAAACCCATCATCTACTAAGATTGCCACACAAAGGGACAATCCGGCCCCGCATGGGACGCCCCCTCTGGTTCATAATCAGCAGACACAGAATGTTGAGGCCCCCACGCCGGTGACAGGCAGCCATTTTGTGGATGCAAAGGTACTGCATTGGCCGGTGGAAATGTTAGGTTTAGGAAGTATAGTATAAATGAACACATACAAATGCATGTTAGCACTGAAAGGGGCTTTTTGTGTTGTATTTTAGGGTGGGACGGATCTAATAATCAATAGTTCTGGTCCAGTCAACATCAATAGCCAAAGTAAGAGGAAGTGGCTGTTCTTTGGTAAGGAGGAGAAGCTGATCACCGAGAGAGGGCAGGTAAGGCAGAAAGGCCACAGTGGGGGGCTGTGGGGGCACATCTCCTGACATCAGATCTGGAGGGGAGGGCAGTTCCAATCCTCAAAGGCCTGAGAGGGGGGCATTTCAGTGGCAGTAGCTAATTTTTTTATAAATTGGGTACAACCAACACCGCAGCCCAATCTAATCATCTGCTAATGTTAGGTTTACCTCTGGGCGCTTTTCCACTGCACCAGGTTCCGTACTTTTGATACAGTACTTTCGGTACTTTCCCTTTTCCACTGACTTCCGGTCCAGTACCAGAACCAAACGTTACAGAACCTAAAGTGCCAATAAAGCAGGGGTACTTCTTTGTACTTTGGTACTTTGGGGTGGGACTTGAAACGCTTTCTTTGTCGTCTGGTTCTGTGAATACCCTGCTTCTGAAACACGATACAAACGCCGCCTTGGAAACAGTTGCGAACGAAGTAAAAACAAAAATAAAAGTAATTAAAAGTATGTCTGGACAAATGAGACTCGGGCTTAAATTGCGTTCTGGGCGGAAAAACAGATACAGAACATCAGGATGGCATGACAAGGAAAAAAGTATTTTGCATAATCTAGCTACTAGGTCAGCACAGTATTGGAAATTTTTTTAAATATCGTGATTTGTGATTTTGTTCTAATAAATCCTGGGATATTTATAAAGCAAAAATGGAGTTCGGCATAAATTTCTCACAGACCCGTCTCAGAGTGATTTAAACAGCAAGGATGAAAATGATTACGATTGTCTCGGAAAACGCATGCAGGGCTCATTCAAAAGTGGGATGAGGTAAACTTTAGACTGATTGTTAAACATATACTAGATAATCTTGAAAAGAGTATAGATAATCATTAAAATTGCAAAACTTGCTATTTTTTTCCTATGACAGTAAAAATATAATGTCCGTTCAGATTTGAAATGAACACTAGTGATGTATGTGCATAGCATGCGATGTTAGTATTAATATCGCACATAATCCAGCCCTATATTATACTACAGCCGTTTTTTGAATTCACCCCTGATCCATTCAGTATTTATATCTGCCGACTCCAATCTGATCTTTTAATAAATATATGAATATTCATGCACATATAGTAGGTGTCGGCGCATCGTTTGTCTAAGATTACCTTGCGATTTGCAGTTTTGTTTTTGTAATGGTTCTCCAAATACCTCAGTAGATTCGTTGCTTTAAACGACGCCCTGTTGCTGCCTCCTTTTGTAAGGATGGCAGAGCAGACACTGCAGGTAGCTGCTGGGCTACCTAGGGTTTCTAATTTAAAGAATTTCCGCATGGCTGACATCTCCATAGTTTGTAGTTCGAAGCCAAGTGCCTCAGGCTTACTGCAGCCTGTCACAGAACCTTACAAAATGCACAACTGACGTAAATTGGGCGGATGTGGGAAATTAAATAGATCGGGCTTTGGATAGGGCTGTGGTAGCCGTTACTAATTGATTAAAAAATGCCTTGTTTGTACCCATTTTCGACCTCTGAAATCGGCTCAGGACGTTCCTCATTATGGTGTCTCGTACCCCATCTAGGTCCAAAGAAGAATGTGCTCTTACCAGCCGGGCATGACTATCCTCAGGTACAAAGAAGAGGCTCCATTGTCACCTCACCCGGAATCCTCGCTCCAGGTCCTTCTGAGATCCCCACGGGACACCGAGGGCTCCCAGAACAGTGAAGGCAGCCACGAGACAGGCGACTCGGGCCGCTACTCGCACGACGAAACTGAGATGACCAACCTGTCCTCGATCTCACAACAGTCGCCCCTGGACGTGGAGCCTGGAGGAAATGCAGGGGAGGGCCAGGCCTCTTTGGGGGAGCCAGCACACCTGGTGGTGGAGATGGGGTGCTCTGTGGAGACCGTTAACCTTCCCCAAGACAGGACCCCAGACTCCCCCAAGCCTCCCCCCCTGTAGGGGTTTCAACACTCCAGAACCCACCCTACCCCACTTCAGCTCTGAAGGACTGTGAGCAGGAGAGTGGTATTGAAAGATCCATGGAAGAATGTTGCTTTTTCTCAAGATTGTATTCAGGGTCTTTTTTGTGAATGTGTTTTTTTAATTTTTGCATTATCCTTTATTTTAAATGTGTGTCTGTTCAAGAAAATCTCACCCAGCATGAATGTTTCCAAAGATTGTCAAAAATGTGAACTAGGACTGTTACATTTCTGACTTATATTTAAGAGTGTGTATCACTGGAGCTGAGAGGGTGGCCGGCCTGTCTCTGCTTATTATCTACCTCAGTTTGCCTCACGGTAAACTCCAAAATTTATTATTTAACTACTTTCCTGAATTCTGTAAATTGGGTATTTCATTTCCATAGCAAGAGATTCATACGTATAGCAATACTTTGTGTTTGTCGGCGTTTGTTTGTCTGTCTGTCTGTCTTTGGTTCTGGAGTAAGTTATTGTAAGGAAGCAGCACTTCTCTTAAAGCCTGGGATATAAGGACATCCGAAGTTAAAAAAAAAACACATGGTGACACTTGCTACGCATCAGCGTGGCTGCTTGCTGTAGAATTGTAGTTACCGTATGCACTTGTAAACATTGTACTCATAGAAAACTGGTTGTCTCCGAAATTGGCAGCTCTTTGCCCTGTGGCAGACTTGTCTCTGAATAATTCATACAGGGTGAAGTCATTTGTGGAGTTAAAACCCCTTATGACTTTTTACCATATGCAGTGGTTCATATAGACATTTCAACTTGGAGAAATTTAGATACATTGGTTTCTGTTTCTTTCATGAAGCAATACGCAAAGACCTTTTGTCTGCGGACGAACCTAGGCATATAATTTGAATGTTTGTTCATGTTATATTAATGCTGTTGACCTTACAATTTCTGTTGTATACTACCTCCTGTAAGGCATTATTATAGTGTTATATCCTTAACTCAGGGAACAAGGGTTAGTATGTTTTGCTAGTCACATGTTGCTCGTTGGCACATGGTTAACTCACAGGGTATATTTTTACAATTTAGTTTGTTGTAGGGTCTTAGGTGCTGTAGATCTATATAAATGTGTCTGTAGAATTTAGTGCCAGTAATGACTCACAGCCTTGAGATGACCGTGTCACTCTCAGCTGCAGAGTATTTTCAGTTGCATGTAGAACTTTTTCTGTAGAAGTCTCTTCCGCACCAGTTTTTAATTTGCGGGTTTCTTTTGTGAAATTTCTTAGTGAAGGTGGCGTAAGAATGAACCAAAAATGTTTGTACTGTTACGCACAGCACAACAAACTTTTAAAAGCTTTACAAATGGCCTTAATGCTGAAAAGGTCCTCCAGATATAGAATGTAGAATAAGTCAAGAATACCAAAGTGTCATTCAACTGGGTATGGACCTTTTTAAGACGTGGGAGAGGGAGGTAGGTAGGGAGAATGTTGAAGAACCAATGAAATGAACTATAAACCAAAAAAACCCTTTAAACATCAAAGATATATTTTTGCCGGCTTCTTTGTACTACTGAGTACAAGCGTTTAGTTTCGTAGTTAACTTTCAGCTTGTGGTTTTTTGATTTGTATTAGTTTTAGCTTGTATGCAGTGGTAATCGACGCTTCTACCCAAAGAATAGTTTGCCTCCTTGGTTGATTTTGTTTGACTGTACTGGTCCTGGGCATCATGTAATGGATCAGAGATGGTCAGTGAAGCTTTCAGCAGTGGACAATGCTGTATATAGAGTGGGGAAAAATGCCTTCTCAGTCTCAAGTTCCCCTGTCCTTCCCCTGCATAATATTGAGGGATGGGGGGGCTCAATCTCATGGGAAAGTTCTTATGAGGTGCATCATCCAAATATTATCCAAGAATCCAAGTGCTGCTACATCAATATGTAGCTACAGTATTTCCTAAGATGACGTTACGATAATATTTTCGATGATGGGACTCTAAGAATATGGCGTTGAAGGAACACAATCATTTTTGTTTTGTTTGGAGTGCAAAGCATATATACCAAAGATTTTTCGGTTACCATTGCAAATCACCTACAAAGCAACATGCTCCTGTCTTTGCATGATGTTTAAATGTTTACCCCCCCCTTGTTTGTTTCTATCTTTAACAACAGGTGTCTTTAAAACCACAAGCCAGGATGGAAGTGGTTCACCGTCAGTGCTTTTAAAACATTTGTTAATTACTTACACAAACAGAAGCAGATATTTCTGTGATGGTCTTTTTTTATCATTTCTCACTGGAGGAGAAATATATTTTACTAAATTACGTTAAAGGGGCAAAATGTACACCCCAGTGTTCAGGAAAAAAGCAGTGACTGAATTTAGGTTTTGCCTTGAGATGCCTAAAATATTTTTTGAAATGCAACTATCTTTTAAAATGTTGTATAGGAGCATGAACTTGGAAAGCTGAGTTAAATTGTCATTATCATGTGATCAGAGGATTTCTGTTTTGTTCCCCCCCCCCCAACCTTGTGTAATTTGAACATCTTGTTACCTTTCAGTAACTGGAGTCCAGTTCTGTAATGGTTTCAAAAAACATTTTATTTTTATTTGTGCATTTTCCAAGTAATCTCTCAGCCTGGGACTCTGCAGGCCTGACAGACATGCTCCTTTGCCTTTTTTTTCTTGCTCTGAAATTAAAAATGTTCTGTTTCATTTCAAACCAGAAATAATTGTTTGGGGATTATATATCCAAATGATTCTTTCTTTATGTAAAGGAATACCTCTGTTACAGTTACAGAGTTCCGATACATGATAAATGTTCAAGAATGTATTATGAGTGCTTTCAAAAAGATCCCACTTCTGGGTCTCACAGAGCGTTGAGGGATCGATCGCTCCCAACAGCTGGTGTTGTACAGGAGACGGATGTTTGGTCCTTATCCTGTGCAGTTTTTCTGCATTATTGGGAATCTTCAGTTGCATTATTAATGTTGTTCTTTTCGGAATGTGAAAGGAGAGGGACTGAGCTGGCGACTCACGTTCACCGTCTGATGTTCAGTAGCGATGTGGGGCTGCGGACAGCAAATACAGTTAAGCTCAGGGGGTCTGCGGCCCCCGCACCGCTGCTAGAGGAGAGCTGGCCTGAGCCTCCATTTCTGAATGTATGTCTTCTTATTATTTTGCTTATTACTGCTTTATCTATTAATAACGTTTAAATATTTTTGTCAGTGTCCAAGATTCTTGTCTCTGCTACAACGTAAATACTTATGCCAAAATGCTATACAAATATACCTAAATGCCAAAAAATGATTTTTTTAAGCTCATACAAATTGTGAAAATAATCAATTGCTTAGATTAAATAAAAATTTTGATGAAAGATGCAGTGGATTTCTGTGATTCTATGGTTTCTGCAAAGACAGTATGATTGCACTTTTTTTGATGAAATGAACAGATTTTTGATTTTGAGGCAGTGGATCACTGAACACTGCCCCTATGCCCAACCACAGTCATTCTTTAGAAGAACCGCTGTGTGTTGCCTTGCCAGTTTACATACATACATTCAACAATGATAAAAACATTCCCTCGGGGACAAATAAAGTTTTTTTTAATTGAATTGAATTGCAGGTTTCTTTTGCAGAGATAATCATGAAGGTTTTTTTTTAATGTATTAACCTTCCAGTGTTAAGTTTAAAATGTTCTCTTAGCACTGAGCTATTCCTCCTAGTTTTGTAAGAATCATTGGTACCAGGAACTCATAACTCTGCCTTTGATTATTTTATAGAAATATCTATTCTGCCCAAACCATTATTCATAGCTTCATTTTAGTCTACTACTGCTTTTAAACTTAACTTTCAGTATATATTCAGTATCCATTACTGGCTGAATGGCTGCCTTTTACCAACAAGGCTCAACACTCTTAACGCGCACGATTTGTTCCAGCAGCTGCCCGAATCCAACTTCAGATGGGAAATGCAGCCTCATTACCCGACAACGGCTGCTTATGTAATTTAGAGAGCAGCGCCCTCTGCTGTAATAAATTGTTCTACAACAAAGTGACGTTTCACGATTAAGGGCCGAATCAGCGAGAGCAGCGCTAATAACTGAGGCACGGCGGTGCCCTTAAAACATTTGCAATTATTTAAAGAGGGATTCTTAAACAGATTTCACATGCATTATATGACTGTGTAAACGTTTAAGTACGTGAGAATGTAAGAAATCAAGAGAGTGGTTAGAAGGTGGACAGGAGTACATAGATAAAAATTCTGAGCTTAGAGGCATAATGTCACCTTGGATCGCCTCTTTGCAATCTGAAGATATCAGTTCCCCACAGTAGATGGAATTTGCTGAGCTTATGAAATATCATGTTTCATATTCAGGGACCCCAATAAAATGCTGGCCTTGGTGAATTTTTCCCTGAACATGGAGGAATGGATTTTGTTTTTGAAATAGCTTATGAGATTTCACAGCAGCTGTACGTGCCATTTGTTTGTGTGAATGGATACTTCTCGATCTGCACATTTATTTTTCAAGGAGGTGCATCCAATGAGTTCATTTGAGGTGCTTAGAGGAACAAGAGCCAATTTTAAAATACATGAGTATTGCCACATTATTTCCCGGAGTGTAGAGACAGCAAACTCAACTGGCAGATAAAACACGCTTGGAATTTGTCACATGCAAGGTATACGCGTGGCACACATATTGTAATAAGATGTTCACTTTTGGACAATAAAAATATATAAATAAATCGCTCAGAAGTTCCTCTTCTCACCCTCCAGCACCAAGATATTAAATCTGGTACGTTAGATATTGGTGCAGTTAAAAATAATTCTGTGTAACAGTGATTAAAACCTGATTCTATATTACATTTCCCTTGCTATTGTTGAGCAGGCCCAGTTCTAGACTGTATCAAATGGGGGGGGGGGCAATAAGAGATGTCGGTGGGTCGCATCTTTGGCTTTAGTGGGGCTTGCAGAGCATTTGGTGGGGCATTGTCCCCCCTGTGCCCCTACCTAGAACCGGCCCTGGTGTTGAGTCATTGTTTCATTCTGTATTGAATTAAAGATATTATAGACAGAATCTGTAACCTGGTTAACCACAGACATTCAAACTTAACTTTGGCAAGAGTTACATAAAATTACAAAGATGCTCTATATAACAGGTATGAGTTGCGCTGTAGTTTCCCTCGACATTTATCATGGTTGATTTTTCTCCCAAAGCAGGTGCGGATTTGGGACGGCCGCAGCAGCACTATAGAATCCACGCGGTGGTTGGGGTCCCGGTTCGGACTGACCGCTGCAGCCGGCCTCCAGGAGCATCATTAAAGGATGCCTCTTTTAAAATGTGTAGGGACACAAAAGTGTACTTTTAGTGTAAAAGTCCATCGCTTTATTACTCAACATTTTTAGTGTTACAACACCGTTCATGGACAATATAATGCGTGAACAAAGGCCGAATGATTGGCTCGGTTTTACATAGCAGAACCGTCCCAGTAATAAGACGGCAAATCATAAAATGAAACTCTGCCTTTGTATAAAATTTAGTGTACATCAATTTCCTTCATATACATCTTGTCCACTCTCAGTAACGCAAAACACTGAAAGCGAACATTTTCCTCATTACTTCCAGACAAGAGACGCTCTCAACACTGAAGAAAAAGCTTGAAAAGGAATTAGACGTGATCAAGCGTTTCAGCAGCAGAAAGACGGATCAGACGCAGCCGGGAGGAGCGGAGCAGCTCCGGCAGGGTAGCCTGACATCTGCGGCTGTTCACGCCGCCTGAGCGCGGCGCTGCATCGGACACACGCACTCGCTAATGCGCACACGCTAATGCGCAGGGGGTTTCCGCCTCGGCATCGCGGCGCTGTAGCGGCGCCGGCCCTTCGCCCCGCAGGCACGCGGCCCTCCACCAGCCCAGCTCCCCGCCGCGTGCGCCACGTGCCGCTTTATATCGCCCGGCTCGGTCCGTCCGCTCCTTCCAAACTTTGCGAGCCCTTTGCCGCTTCCCTTCCGCACACGATCACCGCGAAGGGCGAGGGCGCGCGCACTTTACCCTCCAGCTGCCGAGTTTAATGCAATAACAGCACACATTACCCCCCCTCCTCCTCCTCCTCTACCCCCCCGCTCCGCTCCGCTCCGAGTCATGCAAGGGACTCCGTGATGTCAACAGAGCAGGATAAAGACGCGCTGTCTCTCAAAAGAAACAGAGGTAATTTTTCCCCCTTTCGTCCCCCCCTCTTTTTTTTCCGATCGCTGTTGCGTCGCTGTCTTGGTGTCGGGAGGGGGGGGTACCGTAGCTTTGTACGCAAGTCTCGGCCGTAATTACGACCGCGGAGGAGCTGGTCGGCCTACACCGAGGCCTTTGAAGAATTGAATGAAACTCCGTAAATGGACGGAGCCGCGAGGCAGCGGGCTTTGGGGGGATCGGGACGGGGGGACGGCGCGCGCCGTGCGGCCGGTGCGTGGGGCTCGCGGGCCGCACCGCCTTCGCTCCGCACGCCGGAATGCGCGCGCTGGCGCTGCAAAGTGCCGTCAACTTTTACTGCGGCTCCTGGACGCTTTATAGCCGTCGGTAGCTGTAATTAAGAGAGTGGCTTTGCGGGGGGGAGACTACAAGTTGCGCCCTTTTCCAGTCGGAAGCGTCCTCGTTACAGTTGCAGTGTATCTCTTCCTCGTCCCGTTCGTCGAGTCCATGCAATGCAATAATGTTTTGGATCGATAATAACTCCGTGACGAGTAACCGAAGGAGGCGGATTTTTAATAGAAAAGTTGTTACTCATCTTATGTATTTTGAAGCTTTTGATTTAAAATGATGGAATTGCGCTGTTCTGGAATCGGGCTGTAATTTATAAAGTTAGCGCGGTCTCCCTGCCGAATTTATAAACACAAATTTGGGCCGAACTTAGAACAACAAAGTTTACCACCGTGTGATCGGGGCGCACCGGTCATTTAATGATCGCCCTTTTTAAAATAAGCTCGTCTTAAATGGTTTCGATGTCATTCGTATGAGATCGGGCCGATATTGCACATTTACGGATGCTCGGCGGCGCTAGACCGCGTTGCTCTCCGGGGAAGGTGTTGCGGTTGGCGGCGCTTGCGGGCTGGATCTCTAACATGCGTTGGGATATGATTTTGCAGGTGGAGACGGTGGGCTGGATGGTTTAGCAGGGCCGGGTGTACTACTGGCGAGCCCAGATAAGAAAAAGCGCAAGGCAAACACTCAGGTAGCTGCATATGAGTTTACTGTTTGCTGTGATGCATCTTGCATTTCTAGCATTTCAGTATTTGCAAATATCAGAGTAGGGAGAGGTAACTCCTTTTTCTTATAACTTTTTTCATGATGTTGTACATTCAGCGGATATTAAAAATTTGAAAGCTATCACATGCTAGTAAACACCCAACTCGTTGAAAGTGGAGTTACCATGCAGCAGATGTCAATGTTTTTGCATATTAGAGACTTTCCAGTGATTCAGGTTCTGTTTTTCCACTTCTGCAGCCAGCCTCGTTCCCCCCCCTCTCTGAATATGCCCCGCCCCCTAACCCAAGTGCGGACCACCTGGTGGCTTCCAACCCCTTTGACGACGGCTACAACGCACTTCAATCGTTCAAGCCGCTGCCTTCCGGAAACGCATACCCCAGCCACTCTCATTACCCGGGCTTGAGCAGCTACGTCCCCCACAGGATGCCCCCCCACATGCCTCCCCGCATCCCCTCTCCTTACGGGAGCCCTTACCAGGTGCGAAGTCAGCTGCACCCATTTGCTCAGAACCAGATGGGCATGGGGTTTAGCAGGGTGCCGGGATTTGGCTACCCGCACCACGAAAACCCCGCTTACGGGAACCAGCCGGGGTTTCACAGCGGCGTTCCCCTGGCTCGCAGTCAGCCCTACAGAGCAGGTCACGGAGACACCTTCAACCAGGGGCCCCCGCAGATGCTAAACCGAAGCACAAATTGCGATGGCCCCGCGTTTGGCCCGGAGGGCAGTGCTGGGGTGAACGTGGCCATGCGGACCTGTGTGGAACCTGGAATGGGCTTCACACTGCAGCCGAGCAACAAACAGCCCGAGCCTCCTGTGCCCAAACAGGAGCTGGGCGAGGCCGTGGGCAGGGGCACATCTCACGGTGGCTCTCCCCAGAAGCAGGGCCCGAGCTTGGAGGAGAGCCCCTGTCACGATGCGGCCCCCGAGCCAAAGCCGAAGGGCAGAAACGCCACCGCCTTCCAGGAATCGGCCCACCCTCATGCCATGGATAAGCTCAATGGCATCATCTCCCCCAGTGCTGATACCTTGAAAAACTCCCCCCAGCCATGTGGCCCCAAAGATGTGCCCCCCCGGGTGGGCCGGAGGCGACATGGCAGCGGGGGGGGCGGTGGCGGCGGTGGCGGCAGCAGCAAGACCGTGGTGACGCCCAGCAGGCCGGGCCCCTGCTCTGCAGACCCCATCTATCCGTG
>JAAGVU020000008.1:8360767-8387351 GCA_011763525.2 Mormyrus iriodes | reverse complement strand
CCCAGCCATGTGGCCCCAAAGATGTGCCCCCCCGGGTGGGCCGGAGGCGACATGGCAGCGGGGGGGGCGGTGGCGGCAGCAGCAAGACCGTGGTGACGCCCAGCAGGCCGGGCCCCTGCTCTGCAGACCCCATCTATCCGTGCGGGATCTGCCTGAATGAGGTGAATGACGACCAGGAAGCCATCATGTGCGAAGCCTCCTGCCAAAAGTGGTTCCACAGGATCTGCACGGGAATGACTGAGACAGCGTACAACCTGCTGACGGCGGAGGCCTCGGCCGTGTGGGGCTGTGACGTTTGTATGGAGGATAAGGGGGCTCAGCTTCTGAGGAGCAGGGAGCTCGCCGGGCCGCCTGCGGGCAGCAGCGAGGGATGATGGGCCCCGGTGAAGACTGGCCCACGTTTCCGCTTTGCTTTAATCCCTTCGGCTTGTCTTGCTCTTTTTTTCTGAATTTGTGTTGCCTTTTTCTTATTCTCACGTTCGTCTTTGGTGTGGCAGTTATCTTTCCTGGTGGAGGTTTTGGGGAGCCACCCTCTCGTTCGTTTAGTCAGGAATTCCCCTTTTGTCTCTCTCCCTGATATTGCTGTCTGTCCGTCTTAATGGCGAGGTGTAACTTCCGTCTTGGCAGAATGACTTTCTCTGACATCTCTCTTTATGCAGTTATAGTTTGCTTTGGAATCAATCTATGGTCTCCTTGTATTTTACACTAACTCCTTAGGCACCCAGGCTTCATATAACTCATATGGATGTTTTCAGTGTGGATCTGTAGTGCATAATGAAGATAGATGGCCATTTTTATGAAGACATCTGAGGTAAATACAATTAGTTACTATGTGATATTTAATTACTGTCTCAGCTTCCCTAATTTAATGAAGTATTGGTATTTATTTTGCATCAGATTAATTCTTCAGAGATGCCTTTTAGAGAGTCGCCATGTACTATTTAGAGTATTTTTCTGTATTATCACGACACTGAAGGTGCCAGGCAAAGATCTGGCTGAATTAAATTTGCTTTTCTTACGGCTGTTCTTTCCTACGATGGATAACCACAATTATTAGAGAATACTATTATCCAGGAAATGACGATGATGGAAATAGTGTAATTCTAACAGTAAGGATTACCATTGTGTGGCTTTTAGACCATAACAGTGAATTTGAAGAGTGCCTTGGGTTTTGTTTGTGTCAGCTTGGTCAATCCTCTGACCATTTCTAAAAATACAGAGGATCAAAATATTTTGAAAGTTTGGTAACACTTAAAGCTATGTTTTTAGTCATTTAAAAACACATTTTTAATTAATAATACTGCATTCATAAAGAATTATAAACAGGGCTATAAATATTTATCAAAAGGCATAACACATTATAGCCATGTGTATTATGCATTACGAATGTTTTATGCAGCTCTCATCTATAATGCACTATAGATACCTTTTATAATGCATCATAATGGTCAGTATAAGCATTACGAATGCTTTGCAGTGTATTATAAAGGTATTTATATACCTACATATATCCATGTTTATAATGCTTTATGAATGCATTATAACTCATTATGAATGTGTTTATAAATGACTAAAAACATGGCCTTATGTGAAGTGTTGCCAAAAGTTTTAAAAACAGTTTTGCATTTGTGTTAACCTTTAATTGTTGTTTTTTAAAGGATTTCTTTACACATTTATGAATAATAATTTCAACATATATACTGGCATCCTGTAGTAAGTGGGATCCTCCTGTTCCCTGTGACCTTTTATCTCTTCTTTTACATTATTAAATTGTACTAGTCATTCCCGTATAAGTAATTGTTGGATGGTCCAGTGTTTTAATGTTGCAGAAAAGATGGTGATATAGTAGTTATTTAGAAGGCCACCAGACCCGAACAGAGGTTTTTGGAAACTTTTATGACAGAATGTCTTTATTTGTCATTTATGGCCACAGATGCATTCAGAGAGGTGACCATTTTAAAAGTGCAATCCTATTTACATAATTCTAAAATAAAATAACTTACGACTGGTACCATTCGGAATGAAGTATAATTTGTTTCGATTACTCTAAACACAGAACTTAGACTTTGTAAATCTTTGTCATATTTTTTGAAAGAGCCATGGCAACTATTTTTAATAAATATGTGTAAGTTATAGTACGTTGGCCTGCCACATACCAGCAAGTCGGCTATATATTGGGTTGTGCAATGAGGCATAGCATGTTGCTAGGTATTCCTAAAATGATGATTGCTAATAAATTATAAAGTGATGTGGTGAGGCTGCTGCTCAGCTTTGCAGATAGATGGTGTCACAGCTGGTGTAGGTCACAGTAGCAGCTACATCCAGGTTAATAGTGATAGTTATCTCCCAGCAGGGTGGGACCAGCATATTCTACACGTCTTTTTTGTTTGAAGTGGGTATTGATGTTTTTAGCTGGCAGGATGATCTGTCATATGGCTGTGGGTTAAGTAGCTTTAATGCAGGTGATTTTGACTAGTTTGTTTTTATAAGGTACACAATGTTTTCAACTTTGTAGCCTTCTAAATATCACTGTTTACTTATTTTATGTACTGTTACCACATATCAGATGCTTAGTACAGATTTTTTTTGTTCCTAATACGGTATTTTGTGAAATGCCAAAAAAAGTTGTTTTTTTTCTTTGTGATTATATCTTAGACATTTTACATCAGATTTCACTTGAATTAGTAAGTAATATAAAAATGACAGAATAAGGTTTTCGTTCAGCCCTGTTGAACTTAATTGAATGTTGGGATTTAAGAGGATTCTTTGGAATTTAAGGTCTTAAATATTTTAAAATATTTTTCGTCATTAGCTGAGAACCATGTTTCGTGAGGTGGTGGAAACTGTATGTGAGACCATGCTAATTGCTAACATGCACCATTATTGTGTAGTGGAATATCTGCTCAAAATGTTGCAAATGTTGATTTAACATAATACACTCTCCATACCCATGTAATTTATAGATATAAAAATAGAAGATGGTCTTATGCACATTTTCTTTTAATGCTATATGACTGTTGACACCAGATGCCTTAAATGTGTTTGATGGTCACAACTGTAACGTGGATTCAGTGTGAAAGGACTTGGAAGGGCTTTTGTATTGTCTACATGTGCATATGATGATATGCGTTTCACCTGTTGCGTTTCTGTTAATTGCAAGGTTTCGATTTGTCGTTCAAGAAATGCTTCGCAGGAAATACGTATCTGGATGTGCACATTTTCTCTTTACAAGCGTTGAATGTGCATCTATTATACAATATTTTAAAGTGTTTTTTCTGTTATATGCAAGGTGATGTGATTTTTATTAAATGTATAGACAGTGTTTCTGAAGTATCATAAAGGTACATCTAGTGCTTAAGTTGTAATGACTACAGTTATTACCTAAATGCTTGTAAAAGATGATAGGAAAATCTGATGGCAGTTACGTGCTGTGAAGTTTGACCAGCAGATTATTACGAGAAATGCTGAATCTTTTTTTTTTTTTAATCGAAGGGTCACAGTCTACTTCGTTCAAATATTTGAATGCAGAGACAATTAAGTGAAGCACTGGGCAAAAATACGTTACGGTAATTCAATACTTCCTATGTAGTGTGAAGTTCTCAAAACTTTGCTCTATTCTGCATGAAGTATTATGATGAATAAATCTTTTAAATGTTTTGCTCGTTTTGATTGTTTTTTGGCAGCCACATGCTGTTGTTTCATCAGATTATCGTAGCTAATAAAAGATTTCGATGTTTGGTGTTAAGACCTGTGATATCATCGCGACCTACCCCTTTGAAAAGATCGTCGCTGAAACCGGAAGGAGGAAGAATAGGCTGTATGAGTCACCGGAAATGGTCGTGCGCCCCGCCCCTAGAAACCGCTAACGCGTCTATAGCAACTGATATTCCCACTCGGTCGTTAAAAGTTTGCTGGTAGTTAAATGAACAAAAATGCCTTTGTCTGTCAAGGATTACTCGTGGACTCAGACGCCGTCTTTGATATGTTTAACTATCCCTCTAAAGGGAACAAACCCCAGGAAAGTCGATGTGTTCGCCACAGACGAATATCTTAAGGTACTTGTCCCATTGTGTTTGTAGTAGTTACACTCATTCGCGCTCGCAGCAACAATAACGTGAAACCGTGTATTTGCAGCTCCGTAGAATTACGTGCTCATTGATGATTTGTCATAACCATGCTTCTGCCTGTTTCAGGTACATTTTCCTCCTTTTTTGTTAGAAGTCTTTCTCTCTGAAGCCATAGACGATGACAAAAGCGTCGCAAAGATTGGAAATGGTATTGCGGTATTGACGTTGCGCAAAAAGGAGGAAAAGATATGGGAGCAACTTATAATAGACGACGGTGCGGAACTGCTAATGAGGGCGAAAATCGGTCATACGAAGGCCTATGTCAAACATTCCGTTTTTAGATCGAACACATATTTGAATATTAATGATTGCTCCTGTTCGTCTTAGCTGACAAAGAGAGATTAAAAGCAATCAGAGAGAGAGCTGTGTTGAAAGCTCAGGAGAAATCAGCGGCAGACTCAAAAGCTAGAGCTGTGAAAAAACAACAAGAAAAGAAATACACACTGGAGAGGACGATGAAGGTGCAGTATAATTATATGATTGACGTTTACTGTTTTTGTTGTGGGAAGGCACTTGCGCCATTTGCCCATTTAACACCGTCAAATATACCCATTTTACACTGTTTCAGTTAGAGGAGGAAGAGAGGAACAACATTGAGAAAATGAAAGCAGATGAACGTGAGAGGGCTACAGCAGAGCTGGAGGCTTGGAAACTCCAACAAAAGCGCGAGGCTGAAAAAGAAGAAGCTCGCAAAAATAGGCAAACGCAAGAGCAGAAGATTCAGCCTAACCGTTTATCCCAGCTATCGCCTGCAAAAAGTATAGGCGCTGTTAAATGTAAGATCCTCGTCAACATCTGTTAAAATAGTCGATGTTTTGATTTGACATCTTAATTTTTAGGTCTTTGCGTACACAAAAGCCTATTTTCTTTTATCATGCAGACCAGCAAAACGATTATGACAAGAGAAAACCGACACCCTTGCCTGCTCCAAGATCCTCTTGCACTATCAAAATTCAGTTCACCCCACGAGTATTTCCGACAGCCCTGCGAGAATCCAGAGTACCAGAAGAAGAGGAAGTAATACATTTGTTTTGCTGCCTTTTAAATGGCTATTTTGGTCCAGTGCTGTGATTAAAGCTAATCGTACTTATAGGTGTTGTGTGAACAGTCAAATCGTAACAAAATATTACTACTCTGTTTCAGGTTTCAAAATTCGGAATGCTGCTCTTGAAGTAGCGTAACTTTTTAGTATTGAGCGTGTATTGAGAGATACTCTTTTTCATCGTTTTCATTCACTGCATCTGCTTGTGTTCGACAGTGGCTTAAAAAGCAAGCTGATGCCAGGAGAGGAATGAGCGCAGATGTATCAGAACTAAATGGCCTGAAGGAAGAGGAGCGAGACCCTGACTGGCTAAAAGAGAAGGGAAAGTTAGTACAGCGGGTACTGCCAAGCCATGCCACATGTGCACATTATTGTGCTTATGGCTAAATTTGCTTCTCTCTCTTATTTATCAGCAAATTGTTTGTGACTGGCAACTACCTGGCTGCCGCCAATGCCTATAACCTCGCCATACATCTGAACAGGAAGATTCCTGCACTATATTTAAACCGAGCCGCTTGCCACCTCAAATTGAAAAACCTGCACAAAGCAATAGAAGATTCCTCTCAAGTGAGTTATTGGTCTGTTTGAAAGAGTGCATGCTCCCCTTTTTAAACCATAAATAAGTGTGAGGATAATTTTAAAAGCATTTTTTTGACAGGCGCTTGACTTATTGATGCCAGCAGTTGCCGACAATGCAGAAGCCAGAATGAAAGCCTATGTGAGGCGAGGCGCGGCTTTCTGTGAGCTGGAACTGTACGCTGAAGGTCTGTATCATACGGCTGAAGGTCTGTATCATACGGATGAATCTCTGAATTGGACTGCTTGTTAACCAGCCTCTGCTCTTATTTCTACTATAATAAGATATTTTGAAAAATGTCATTCTAAAGACATATATATGCTAAGTATGTGTGTGCGTGTGTGTATACACACTTATTTTCATCTCTTCATATCTGATACCTGGTTGTTTGTTGGCTCTGTAATTTATTAGGTCTTCAAGATTATTACTCTGCTCTCAAGATAGACCCTCACAACGAAACTGTTCTGTCAGATGCAGAAAAAATCCGACAGTTCATTCAAGGAAGTATGTCTGACCCTTCGGAGCCCGAGCAGAAAATGTGAGCCCTACAGTTTACACAGGTGCCCTTTAACAACTTTGATGTGTTACATGACTAATTGGGCCTCGAAATAAAAATGAGTTTATTCTGCTTGTGTAAAACATTCTACTGCCACTATTTATGTCTAACATTTTTTTGCAGATAGCTGGTTATGAATATATTGATTGTCAATAAAGACCCATATCATGTACTTTCTCATTCACTTGTCTCGTTACTTTTTTATTTATTAATTCTTAAGTGGGGGTTTTGAATAAAGAAATGAGTAGTCTCGCGATCAGTCGCATTAAAACGCACGTTACGGATAAACGATGTTAAATGTTCTAAACACTAACGGTTAATAATAAAACGGTAAATGGCTATAATTATCCAACCCAGGAATACAACATTTTTAAATGTAACGTATAATTCAATTGATATCGTCTCAAATACGAACAACCGAAGAACTTCTGAGTAGAAACAAATCGTCGTTGTGGTAGTATCTTTAGTAACTATTAGAGAGTGTGTTGTAAATTTGGGCAGTCGTACACCCTGCTTCTATCCAAACTTGTGTTAAATGAATTATCGCGATACATCCCACAGTTGCCGAGATCCCTGGAAAATGTCTGTGATAATGGGTGATAGGTACAGGGTGCCGTTTCATACAGCGGAGGATGGGCTCCGTAGTCACTGGATGTGGTCTTGTAGAAAGGGTTTTGCAGTTTGGTCGAAAATCCCGCAGATGTTGAGGTAGGCACTGTTGTCATCATGCAGGAAAATATAGGGTTACCAGGATTTGCACACGAGGTTAGGTCACTGTGACTTGTCCCCGAATGAACTGCTCTCGACATCGCTGGTGAGGTATTTTGGGACTTGATACAAACAAAGAAGTGAGATGATTAGTAAGGTAAGGTCACAGGAATCACGACAAACAAAAAGGTGCAATCGTTAATTTATAATCATTACAGATCAGTGATATTTCACGATTACAGCTAAACACCTGCAAAACATGAATTACAAAAAAAAATTGAATGGATACTTTATTGATCCCCGTGGGGAAGTTCTCTTTACGCCTCCCCCAACTTGCTCTCTGTAGGGGAGGGCAAGTTGGCTGCGAAGGTCAGCCACCCATAGTAGCGCCCCAGGAGCTGGGGGCTAAGGGCCTTGCCCAAGGCAGCGCAGATACGCCGATCACAGGCACAGAGGCTTAGCCCACTGAACCCACCGCCACACGCTGCCATTTCTGTTTATGTACATTATAACAGAGCAATAGCCTAACAATACATATATTTATACACAGAATGTTATTGCCCTTATCTATGTTTATATAATAATATAATAATTATATTTGAGTTAGTGAGGCTTTAGAGTAGTTTAATTATCTGATTATTTTAGAATACAAAGTCACGTATATGTCATACGTGTACATTACCTCAGTCTGGTGCGAGAGAAAATGCCCCCGAGCCTCGAAAATCCGGATTTTCGTTATGGTTACCTCACCCTAGCAACGGCGTCTGGTTGGACGGCGAAGTTAGTCACATGTTTCCGAAAAAAACTACGTGCCGTTTTCCGTGCACAAGCTTTTATTTAGAAATGGGAGATGTAGTTCTTCCCCAAACAAGTGTTCGGGTTTATCGGTAGTTAAGGATAGAAATAAAAACTACATTTCCCTTATATCCCTGCATCCGATTCCTCGGTTTATTATGTTGTCGAAACGTCTGTTTTGTTGTTTGTAACGATGTGACGGCGCTGCTCCGTCCTTGGTTAAATAAGGGAATCCGTTTATTTTGTACATTTCACTGATTCATTCTCGGACTCTTCACTGGACATTTAAAGGCGCAAGGTAGGCATTTTCGAAGCATGTAACGTCTTAGCGGCCACGGATAAATTTGTGTCTTCGGGTTGGTGACGAAGTTTCCGATGTGGTTAGCCTGAAGTCTAGCTAGCCGTGTGTGGCTCTGCCGATAAAAGCGCTCCGCTTTGCTGCAGTGTGGCATCGTGACAGCGCCGCTTTTGGGCTTATTCGCGATGTTGCCTCGGGTGCCGTACTTATTTGCTCGGCCCCGTGACCGTTCGTGCCTTTAGTTTCCCTTTGCAGTCGCGTTATTACTGAGAATCTCCCAGCTGATGTTCCACTTAGGCCGGAGCGTCGCGGGCTTCCCAGTAAACAACTATACACAGGCATTTCATTATAAAACATTTGACATTCTGCCGTCTTGCACATCGGAAGGGGCCTCTCTCCATTTCAGAAGCTTATGCATTTGTCTTTGCACTACGTGGCTCTCGTCCGATGCTGTATTCGGTTTCCTTTAGTGGGTTGCATCACGCAGCCAAAAGCTAATATGATAATATGAATTGAGTGAGGATAAATTGCAATGTATGTAATGGCATTTAATTAAGTGTAATTCATATTGTTTAATAATCTACAAAGGTTATTCTTTTTCTCAATTTCAGTTGGCAGTTAAAATGTATTAAAACTAGCCTAGTTTCTGTTTAGTTCCTATTAGATGTGAGTTTAACAATATTTTGTCTCTTCATATGATTGTGATATATGGGTTTAGTATTATATATTAGCTTGCTTACTTTAATATTGAAGGAAAGTATCTAGCAAATCCAAAAGGAATATTTAGTAGCGTCAGAGTACGGTTCGAAGGACGGTTCCAGCGCTGTTTCTGCACTGTCCACGTTTGCTTGGCAGCTGGCGGTAAGATGTCCGAGAGCTCCAGCGACACCGAGTCGTCCTGCGGCTGGACCATCATAAACAACGAGGTGAGTGTGCGCTGTTGAGCCGCGCCACGGTGGCTGCATAAGCGACCTCCAGCAGACCCCTGCCCCCCTCAGCCCTTTTTGCTTTCTGTTGGAGATCCTGCCCGCTTTGTTTCTGCTGTGCGGAATCTCTTAGGGGTTTGCAGCCATAACTACTGAAAGGCATGTTGTCAGAAGCTGTACAAAGCTGAGGAGGTTTTGAGGATTTGCTGTTAATGGGCATGTCTTTGATGATTAGTGGAAAAATAGTATTTATTTGTCATTGTTTTAATGTAGCTGAATGGTGTTCGCCCTGTGACCCTGATCAGGATAAGCGTTTGGAAGGTGGAAGTATTTTGTTTCTATCAAGATCTTTTTCTTATGCTTGCTTTACGTAGCCTTAGAGTTTTTGTATGTTTCATTTGTTGGTATAGAAAATAATTCTCTCACAGCATTTTTAAAAGAGTGAATTTGTACACAATTTACAACTTACGGGGAGCAGCATGTGGTTCAGTGGGCTAAGCCTCTGTGCCTGTGATCAGAAGGTTGCCGGTTCAACCTGACCTCGGTACATCTGCGGGTCCTTGAGCAAGGCCCGCGTTGAGTGGCTGCCCTTCGTGGCCGGCTTACTCTCACCTACAGAGAGCCGGTTGGGGGAGGCGTAAAGAGAATTTCCCCATGGGGATCAATAAAGTTTCAATTTTTATTGTTAATATTGTGCATTAATATTTAGCAGAACATATAAATCTCTTTGAGACTAAATCATTGTGAATGAATCACCGTTGAATGCCCCGGTAAGTGGCTGTTTAATGGCATATCAATACATTACAGGTTCTTCAATCTGCTTAACAGTCGTTTCTGAGGAGAAATCAAATTGATATACAGCAATTTTTCTTTACCAATTGTCTCATGCAGGTCTGTATGCTAGATATAGATATTATCGATATCATCACATTCATCAGATTAACCAAAGAAACTAAACTTCGCTGTGGTCTGTTGTTAGGGTAACTTACAGAGACTCGTGCATTATCATTATGTAGCAATGGAATGCAGTAACAGTATTGATACAGACCATGGAACAATTGCATACTTGAACAGAATTATTAATCCAGAGATACCTGCTTTGTGTCAGTCTGCCATGTGCCAGAAATGTAAGCGCAGACCTGTTCTATCAGATTTCTTTGTGGTGATCCCCTTAACAACCTCAGTGATGTATGGAAGGCGTACGTGACATTTGCTTTGGCATTTAAAATGGATTACATTTTGTTCTGGGGACACTGGCATAACTTATTTGATCAATAGATAATTTTGTGAATAAATACTCACATTAATAATCATGTTATAAATATTGTAACTCAGTACCCATAGTACCATTTAATGTCTGATCATTTCTGATTGACAGCTGATTCCAGCTGAACCGCAAAGTTACGTTGGTATCTTCAGCGTTGTATGGTGAAATTGTTTTTCGAAGGGAGGCTTTTATTACAGGGTATTTACAGTATGTGGCCCCACATCCAGTGAGGTATTTCACTAGTGTTCAGTTTAAGTCCAGCTGTTAGGAAGGGATGGATATTTGGTTAAGTGCTTTGTTAAAAGGAACTGCAGAAGGGTTCTTGCTGAGATTTGAACTGCAATACTTTGGGTCATGAGTCCATGTCGGTTTTGTCCATGTCGTGGAAAAATCGTAAACATGACTGGAGCTGGAATAAGCATATGCTTTGGTGTAACTGTGATTCCCCTTCTATTTACCTTTTTGTGTGAATAGAAAAAAACAGGGGGGCTGTGAGGAAATTGTTACAGTGTCTCATTTGCGTGATATGCTGTTCAGATAAATGAGTCAGTCTGTGTAAGTGTTACCCTTTGGGAAGCTGTCCCTTTTACTCAGTATGTGCTGTGACTGTTGGTAACTACCACAGTCATTGAGGACTCCATGTTAATTTAATGGTTCGCTAGCTTCCTCAGATGACCTAGGCAGTGGACAGCCAGCAGGTTGTTTGTACCTGAATTATGCGCATAGTTTAGCTTATTATGGTCCCTGCGGATTAAAGAAAATGTCTCCTATTAACCCTGATGGTTTGTATTTAGAAAAGAATTATCTTCTGCCCCCACTGTTACCCTCTTGACTCCTTGATATGCGTCTGACCGAGGAAGCGACCATGCTATGAGTAATATAATTTTCACGAGATTCCATATCCTGTGTATTGTGCAGTTTGTTTCCTCGGTGGTGTGCAGCCGTGCGATCAGATGAGCCAGCCGAAGGTGTTTCTTCCCGTTCTGTTAAATTAGTGCGTTTAGCATAGCTGACCCTGTTACGATGTGTCATTTTTAATTTTTCATTCTTTGTGGACTCTGTGGGACTCTGACAGCTTTGCATGCTCCTGAGATACGGAATGCTCACTGGGCTGGATTTAGAGCGCTCTCAGAGTATCTCCAGTTGCAAAACTCACCCCCTTATCTTATTCTCTCTGATATCCTGAGATCCCAGGGAGGTAATGTAACGATGCAGCTGGCAGGGGCAGCGGTGGGCGGTTAATGTAAGTCATCGTACTTGCGGGTGCCTTTAAGAAGTCAACAAAACCAAGGTCTGAAGTTCATTTGTTTTACCAGACAGTCGCCGCTTCTCTCACTCGTTCTCGTTAGTCTGTTGACGCGGCGATTGGTCATGTGACTCCAAATCGGACCGCACTGATACGTCCGATCCTCACCTGCTTATTCAGTGTGGCTTTGAGGTGTTATCCTGGGAAGTACAGACCATGTGGTCGGGACCCAAATAGGATGCCAGTCCATCGCAGGACACACACACACACAATCACTCATTGGCCAAGTTGGCTATAATTTGCCAATGGCAGATTGTCTAAGCACATGTTTTGGGACAGGGGGAGGAGAACAGGTTCCCTGGAGGACGCCCACACAACATATGTGGGGACCTGTGCATATATTACACAGCACTGTATGTTTATATACCATCTTCCAGTGATAAACATAATTATACTTTCTAGAGCGGCTGTATAGTTCACTCAGCTTATCTCTCTCAGGTTCCTTTGTTTGCTTAGCACTCTGTATAAAGACATAAATCTCCTAACTTTTGCTTTATTGTCAGGGCTCGGACATCGAGAACCTGGGGCCGGAGACTGCAGCTGGCGGTGGAGCAGACGCTGGCCTCGATGGCGGTTCAGAGGATGTTTCTGATCCGAGCGGGCCTGCTCCAGTCCCGCCACAGGAGGAGCCGAGTGAGCGCCCCGGTAAGTAGCTGGTCAGGGCAGCCTATCCTTATGTTGTGACCTCTATTTTCATCAACTTCATAATGCAACACAGTGTAAAAATGTGGCATTGGTGCAGAAAGCCAGTAGGATTAAATCGTGGTATTATATTCAAATAATTCGTTGAACCAGCAGCTTGTACCTGTGCTTTTTCTTCCGAACTTGTGAACCTTGTAAACATGATGATTTAAAAATTACAGCCTTTTATTTCTCTTTTAGCTGAGTTCTCTGAAGAGGTTGCCGAGATGTCGCTTGATTCCACCTTGAAAGATGAAGGGTTAGATGAAAGTCTACCTATCTCAGAGGTATAATAATAATGTCATAATAGTCGTAACTAGGAACCTGACTAGGAGAAGTGGCAGGACAGTTAATGATGATGATACTAACTGCGCCCCTGAAATATAGACAGTTATGGAAGATGTATCGATAGATCAGTAGATGGTGTATATATGTATATATATCATTTAGCTCGTCTCAAAATCCATGTGCAGCATTTCCTTGTAAAGAATGAAATCTGCATCTGCATGTGTTACCTCTCAGCTGATATGATAAACCATGAGATACCAAGGGGTTTGGCCGTTCCCCGTTTTAGGTGGTGGGGGAGGCAGCTGCAGACGAGCAAGTGACCCTGAGCACCAGTGATCACTCTGACATCGTGACGCTGGAGCCATCAGTGGCTGAGCAGGGCGGGGTGGCTATGGAGGAGCTGTACATGGGAACCTCCTCCAGCAGCCAGTACACCTTCAGCACCACCGAGAGCCGTGAGCAGAACCGCCTTGCTTTTCAGACCCGCTCTGAGAGTGCGTGCCTATGACGGCCAAGATGAGGCATCGATAAAACTGTAGAGAGAAATCCTACAATATTTGCATTGTAAAATATGGTAGAGCATATGGTCAGTGAAATCTTTTAAACATGTGCTTGAATGGCTCTTTTGTTCCATGACTCCAGGGAATGGGGTGGGATGGAGTTATGGGAAGAAGAGGAGAAATGAGGCAGCCAAAAGAATTGCTTCACTCCTGTGCTTTTCAGCACAAATTTGAGTTTTTGGAAACTTCCAGAGGGGCTCAGTGACTCAGACGCACGGCTGAAATTGGATTGTCTGGACCCTGCCCTATTGTTTGTTTCTCTGAGGGATTGCAATGGTGTGTTCGGCACTCTTGGTGCAGATGCAATCCCGCGACTCACTTGAGAAGCCGCCATTGGAGCATTTTGCTGCCTGGCCCTGCTTCCTTTTGAAGGCTCCTCTGTTTCTGCGGCCTCCGGTGAACGTCTGTGCCGTGTGTGATGGGATCTGTGTCTCTTCCTGTGTGCGCGTGCTTGGCTGGGACTGAAAGTAAACACGCTGAAGGTTGTGGAACTGGTTCACTGGGTGAAGCACACACATATTTACTGTTAATATCATTCTTATATATCTCTTCTGACTTGGTCATAGGAAGGTGGCCAGGTAGGTGTATTTTAAAGTCATTTTTGCCACATTTCTTGGTTCGATGCTCCATAAATATCGTACTATACTTGGAATGTATTTTCTATAAAACTGTTGTTCTGAGTGTGAATGATGGACCAAGGCGAAGGTACCATGAATCCTACCCCGCTTTGTGATCATGTTCACTCTGTTGGGCTGCTTATTTACCAGAGACAAATCCGATTTGCCTTATTTACCTCCCAGTTTTTGCTGTGCAACACCAGCATGATTTCCCCAGTCGGATTTTGAAATCCATGATCACATGAGGTGTCAGAGAGATGATGGGAGCATTAGCTTTGGCCGTAAGAGCCAGTCAGATAATGTTGCAAAGCGGTTTGCCAGCGTTTCTCTGCCCTGGGTCCTTTCTCATTATCTGTGCCCTCGGATTTCTGTTTAATTCCTGGTTGTGAAGGTCACAGATGGTGTCAGTCAGGGACTGCTTTCAAGGCAATGTTCAGTTGCCCTGATTTAAAACTGGCACTTACAGTCATCATAGAAATCCTGGCAGAGTATCTCTGTTCCTGGCTCTCAGGCATTGTGCTGAGAGAGCGGGAGTTCTCCATGACTGCCCACGTAAATGAGAACTGTGTTTAATGGCTGTGACGTGTGTTTTGTGTTCGCATACTGGCCTAACTCAGGGAAGAGCAGTTCCCAGAATCCCGCTGGGCAGCATGCTTTTTCTTTCCGGTCAGTGATGTGTATTTTTCCGTCATGATTCATAAGAGTAATGTTGTGTGGGGGGAGCTTTTTGAAGCGTTCCTGTAATTGGTGGCAGATTGTGGTGTGGAGACCTGTCGCTGGGTGACACTAAGGGGCGAGACTGCAATGCTTAGAGGAACTACAGGACCTTTTATTACCGCAGCATAAAGACGCAAATGGGGGGAGAGGCGTCTGTAAGAGAATTTCTCTTTTTCTTACGATTGAAACGCAGCAGACGGGACTCCAGGTGCTCGACCTGTGATGGGCCTTGCTGCGTCTTGCCTGACTGCGCCTGCTCCCCTGTATCGCAGCGTTCCCACCTGCTCCCCCCACGGCTGACTCCAGCAGCAGCGAAACGGAGGCAGAGGCACAACCAAGCGCCACGCTGCGCAGACGCAGGACAAGGAGACCCACCGTCACCCAGGCCGAGGCGGAAGAGCTGCACGACGAGCAGCCGGAGCCACAGGAGCTGCCTGGAGCCCACCCCCGGGGCCACGTCAGCGGTACCCTCAACAAGTGCATCTTACTGGCCTTGGTCATTGCCATCAGCATGGGCTTCGGGCACTTCTATGGTGAGACAGCGATCCGACGGCCAGCTGGCCCTCTGAACCGTCTGCTTCAGCTTACGTGTTTTTCTGCGTAGCTGAATAGATGTACAGAATAGATATATTTTAATATGCGTCACAGAATGCATCCTTTGACAAAATGGAGTAATGTAAAGTACTGTATGTGCAGATCAATGCAGCAATAAGGCGGTCAGTCAATGTGTATTTATGAGGATATTGGCATCTGTAAGGGGCTGTACCCTCTGTTCAAGTAAATGTTCATCTAGGTGCCTCACATTAGCATTAAAAGCACAAACCATCTTCAAGCCTTGCAGAACCTTTACAGGAGATCAGTGAGGATGTCACATGGGCGAGCAGCTAGTTCACAGCACAGCAAAATATAAATGTGGTTCAGTTCTGTCAGTGTGAATAAATGAGGGTTTTTCGTGTTGTTTGCTCTGATAACTGGCACAGTTGGCGTTTCCCAGAAAGTCGTGTTGATTTTGCTTTCCAGGGAAATTGGAAGGTATGAAGTAGTGGGGTTGGGTCACACTGCCTGGATGGGAGAAGTCAGTCAAATGTGTCCTCAGAGGCCGTTTGGGCAAAGTGAACTGAATATGTGATTTGCATTTTTTAAAACTTGATTGCAGTGCATGGCAGTCCTTGGTAATGCATGATGCCTGTTTTGCGTTTAACTAGAGCCAAGTGGCTCTTTCATGCAGTAGCCTTATATGACCAGGAGCTTTCATTCCATAGTCGAGCTTGATGATGTGTCCCGTGTTCATGTCATGGTGGTGAATGGCAAAGCCCCTCAGCACGGGTGAGGTCTCAGTGGCTTGGAATAAATGTAGACCCTGCATGTTGCTCTGACAGTGAGAGTATGGGTGACAAGTGGGTCACTGCTGTGTGAAGGACGCTTTGTTAGCTAGTGTCAGGCATGCTGCTGCTGGCTACCAGAGATCTGAGTCCTGGCATCGTGTGATGTTTCAGAGTGACCACTTCATGCATCTTGGTTACTTAGTTAGGTAGGATCTCATTACGTTGTCCTAACATACCTCTCAAGCCTTTTTTATAAATAAATATTCATTTAACTGCCTGCAGTTTCCTTAATTTTCTTAGCCAGAGCTCAGATGTGCAGACCATCCATGTTTTAATTTTTTTTAATTTTCCTGTCTCACAGGTACCGTGCAGATTCAGGAGAGACAGAAGGTGGTGGAGAAACTCCGAGTGAACGAGCTGTCGGAGATGAGAGGCGACCCGCACCAGTGCCAGCGGGAGCAGGGCGCCGTCACCAAGAGCAAGGTCAGGGATGTGGGTAGCGTTCTTGCACAAGCTCGGCAGATCGACCGCTCAAGTCGTTTTAAATACTTTGACAGCCCATATTTATCACTAACATTGTGATGCACTTAACATGCATTGACAAAATTCTTGCTTGTCTTGGCTTGACAGTACCTTGCCTGTCTTTCCTGTTGCACCTCGGAAGCTTTCCATGTAGTTTGTCATGTCATCTTTTTGGTGAACTTTGTCAGCTTTATTGATTTCTTTATTTTATTTCTTTTTTGTTCTTACCCTTCAATCTTTGGCAAGGAGAAAGTTGTTTTCTTGGAAACAACTTTCCTTTCGAGACATGAAATGAGGCTCTTAGCTCATTTTAGAAAATCATAATTTTACATGCAGTATATTATGGTCTGAATTAGTTTGCCTCCAGTCATACTGAAATCGGGATAGACATTTTGTCAGTTTAGAAGTAGCCAGTCTTTGTTTTCTAATGTAACCAAGAAGAGGAATGAATTGATAGCCACTTTAGACCTTAATTCCAAGCAGAGTGAAGCATTTCCCTGCTCTTGGATTCTCCTTTTCAAAACAAAACTGCACTTTCTGGAGCATTTATCCCCTCGCAATCCTCTGAATGCCATGTCCGTCTGAGTGGCAGGCCTTTGAGTTTGCAAAAAGGCCTGTCCGTCCTCACGCCGGTGACGCTGTTTCCACACATCTAGGAAGTGGCTCAGCGGCTCCAGAAGGACCTAGAGGAAAAGAGCGACATGGTGTTGTCCCTGACAGGCATTATGGATAAGATAACTAAAGAGAACCAGCAGCTTAGGCTCAAACAGGCCCAGCTACAGGTAATTCTTGTTAATATTGTAGCTTATTAAACGGCAAGCACTCCAGAAACAGTGGCGTAAAGGAAGAAAATGATAGCGACAGAAGAATATTGCCTTACATAAAACAACAGAGTTGCATTCCAGTTCAGCAGCAAAGTTCCCCAGTGTTGGCTTTGTGTGAGCAGTTTCTTTTGAAATGTATTTGCCATGTCCTGCCATTTAAGTTTCATTTTTGCTTGTTACACATCGCATATGAGGGTATGTGCTTTAGATATGACCATATGGTGAAAAGACTCAAACGTGCCCGTTTTGACCAGAAGACACCATATAAATGTGCTCATGTTCTTATTTCCGATTTAGGCCCAGAAGGAAGACCTGTCTGTACACCTCCAGCAGACCATAGAGCAGATGGAGGAGGTGGAATCTCGTGAGAAGCACCTGACGACAGAAAACCGGCAGCTGAAAAGCTCCCTGGAACGCGAGGAAGAGTCCGTCTCCTCTCTCCAGGAGGAGCTACGCAGCCTCCGGGCTCAGATAAGGAGTCTGGAAGAGCAAGGAGAGGCAGCTGACGCCGTCCTGTCGGAGAACCGGAGGCTGAAAGGTCACCTGGAGGATGAAAGGCAGCGTATCCGGAGCTTCCTCAGCCAGAAGGAGATGCTGATGGCAGAAGTCCAGATGCTACGAAGAGAGCTGGACAAGGAGCGTCGGGCGACTGACCGTCTGAAGGAGGAGGTGGAGCAGCTGAGCAGCAGGAAAGCAGGGGCTGGGGGGGCAGCTGACACTGAGACCGAGGAGATGCAGGCACGTCTGCTGGAGCTGGAGAAGAAGCTGAGCTTTGAGCAGCAGCGCTCTGACTTATGGGAGAGGCTGTATGTTGAGACCAAGGAGGAGCGTGTGAAGGGAGATGACCAGCAGAGGGCGAAGAAGGGCAAGGACAGTGTGATGGGCAAGGTGAAGGAGACATTTGACGCCGTGAAGAATTCCACCAAGGAGTTTGTGCACCACCACAAGGAGCAGATCAAAAAGGCCAAGGAGGCAGTCAAGGAGAACCTACGCAAGTTCTCTGACTCTGTCAAGTCTACCTTCCGTCATTTCAAGGACTCGGCCACGCACATATTTGACAAGGTTCGCCGGCCTCATCATAGGAGATTTCATGAAAGGAAGGATCTTAAAGCTGAACATTTTGAGAAGCAGCAGGAATGTTCTAGGGAGCCCAAGCCCAAAAACTCTGACGACGACCCCTGGCCCCAAAAGCCTCTCCATCGGCACCCAAGAAAATCAACTGTTGATACTTTTGAAGCAGGTTCCAACACACGGAAGTCAGGAAACCAAGCGTCTGAAGATTCCGAACAAAGGGATTATAGCAGTACATCCAAGGGCTGCTCTGGTGTGTTCGACTGTGCTTATCAGGAGTCCATGAGCCTCTTCAACAAGGCTCTGGAACCCATCAGGGCAGATGAGTTCAACCAGCTGATCCACAGCTACCTCCAGCAAGAAGTGGACCACTTCCACCACTGGAGGGAGCTGGAGAGCTTCATCAATCGCTTCTTTCAGAACGGCGTGTTTATCCATGACCAGATGCTGTTCACAGACTTCGTCAGCGGTGTGGAGGACTACCTGGAGGATATGGATGAGTACCAGCGCTATGATGATGATGTGTTTGAAGACCTCGATGACTATGTCTACAGGCACTTTTTTGGAGATACCTATTCAAAACAATATGGGCCTAGGTGAGTTTGTTTTTTTTTTATTGCACTATTTATCCAGTGTAGCATGTGTACTCTTGTTTTTGGTTCATGTTTATGAATAAATAGATTTTTTTCTTTATAATATGCATTGTGGCATAAATGATCTAGAAGGGATAAGGGGGGCTCTTCTTGCTTTCGGGGGGGGGATGCTCTAATATGCTTCGAGAACGATGCTTTTTTACTATTGCATGACTGCGTACTCAGTTTGCCATGCTTTTCTGTTTGTTGATAGGTTGGAAAGTCAGTAATTCCTACACATTCAGTGAATGCTCTGCACGAATTGTGAAGATTAAAAAAAAGACACGGCAGACTGAAGGGGAAAACATTTTACTATGATGTTTGTTAATACGTGTGCCTGCATAAACGTATGTATATACACATGTATGTGTATCTGTGCGCATATTATCTCTGTTTGCAAATTTGCAGTAGACCCCTTGAAAGGCCAGTGTCAAAAAGTAAAGAAGATGGACAGACAAGGCACCGGTACCAGCACAGGCCGCTGCGGAGCCACCCTCGTCCCCAGGCAGAGAGGAAGTGGAGCAGGCTGGCCCGTAGCTCTGGGAGGCATGTGCCAAATGTTAAAATCCAGCTGGGGCCGATGCCACTTGACCCAAAATATTAAAAAAAAAAAAAAAAAAAAAAAAAAAAAACTTAGTTCATATAAACCCTTTTTTTCTTGAATTTCTGGCATTGCTACAGTTCATATTATAGATGTGTTTGAGGCAGATATTTAATTTCTCCTTGTTTTGTGATTTTGCACAGTTTCTCTTTCCAAACGGATTTAGGAATGCAACCCTTCCGCTGGCCAACTGATCTCCTTTTGCTGTGCGGTGTGACAGCACTGGGTTGGTTTGCTAATTGTGAAACGTGTCTTGTTTCCTATGAGTGGCATGATTCAGCGACGCAGAATTGCTGCAATATTGTTTTGTAAATTATTGACATTGAGATTTAATGTGTTTTAATTTGCCTTGTGGGGAATAGTTGTGAATTCCTTAGTTTAAAACATGAAGGTTAATTAGTGCCTGTTAATGCTTGCGTCTTTGACGAAGTCTGGCTGGCAGTGCAATGCTCTGAAATTGCCAACGACTGGAAGATTTTACAGATTCTGTAACTGAACAGCACTTATTTTTTACTGTGTAAATCCAATCTGAAAGAAAACAGATTTGACTATTTATTATAATAGGCTGGCCCGAGTGTTGAGGTTTCATTTATTGAGTAAAACACAGGATTCTGAAATAATATATTAACTTCAAATTGAACTGTTAATCTTTTGTTTTTCCAGGCAAGTTTTCCTTTCATTCTATAGCCCAGAATTCAAAGAAAGGTTTGTGACCAAAGGTTTCTAAAATATACATTTGACTGTGGAATTTCATAGGTAAAAGCTTAAATTTAATCACGGTATAAATAACTTTAAGCACTTAAATCTGTCATACAACTGGTATATCTTACAAACTATACTGTGAGAACTGATACTCTTTTTGCCACCCCTTTAAACAGATATTCATCAGGAAGTACAGAGCTGATGTTTAATGGCTTTGGAGTTTGTTTTTCTGTGCCGTCATTCATTTTTTACATTCCAGTAGTGCTTTGTCTTACTTGGGCTGATGGAATTTCCTTTAGATTGCATTTAGGAAGAAAAAAAAAAGCGAGACAGTCGTCGTCTAATAAAAACAGAATTCTCCTCTGGCAGTTTCTTTCCATTGTTTGGATGAAAATAAGCAGATGTATAAAAGTACAGCGAGGCTTTTCTGTGACACTGAAACTCTCTAAGATTTATTGTAATATCAGCTGAGGCTTTAAAGGCCTGGTTATTGGTATTATATATACATTTCATGACCTTCAATTAAGGTCTCATATTTCCAACAACCAAACAATTGTTTAGATAAAACAATTTAACAACAGTCAATAATAAAAGGATGTAAACAGTTTCACTACAATCAGCTGATGGCTGTTTCAACAGTAGATCAGCTATTTTTTTTTTTTAAACACCTCCCTTTACACAGCTGGTGTTTATTACCAAAGTGAATGCCATACTGATTTACATAACTAATCAGAGGCGTTCTTCAAAGTCTTTTCATAAACAAAGATGTGTCCGCCGACCCGACCATCAGGAATATGTGTATGAAACACTTCCTTGTGTCGTACGTATTTATTTACTTCCAAGAATGTAAGGATTTCCTGGAGGGGGAAAAAACGAATGCAAATGATCAGCACTCATACATGTGGCAGATCTGTGTAGTAGGATGACTGTGGAAAAAACAACCCATACCTTCTCCAGTACATCAAACAGCACGAGATGGGAGGGGAGAAATGCTTGCTGGGTAAAGGTGACTTCCAGCCAGTGCTCCGGGTTGGCAAAGAATATGTCCGCCTCATCCACGTAACTCCTGTTTCCCCTGAGGTCAGGAGGGCACTCCAGGAACCGCATTTTGATAGGGCAGTGGATGTGGCTGCATTTGATGTTTTAGGGACCCAGAGTTCAGACATAACTATTCATATTTCACAATCAATACATTTACATGTTGGGAGAGAACATGAAAAATGAGAGTGCAGTCATCTTATTAGAGGGGCACCTACAGTATGAGGTGTGAAGGCCATTACCTGTAGAAGGGCGTTGAGTGACAGGGCATAAGGAAAAGGACGTCTGGCTGGGGACTGGCAGTGCGACACAGAAGGTGAAGGTGGCCCATGATGTCCAGCACCCCTCGCTGATGGACTAAGCCCGTGTACAGAGCAGGTAGCAGGTTCATAACCACCAAGGCACCCGCTGCTAGTCTCCTCCAGGACTTCAGGCTGGCCAGGGAAAAGCCTGAAATCAAGACACTGGTGCTTAACATACAAAGAGGATTAGCATTACTCATCTTTAATGAAATGTTTACAAAATTTGTACAAATGCCTTTATCCTTCAAATGTTATAAGCTAATTTATTGGCATTCCATCTCCATAGCACACTTCATTAGCTTAGTCGATCAAAGACTGAGAAAACAAGCACTTATTAAAAATGCACAGGACACAGTACAAACGAATCCACATACTAAATGCAGAAACTCAGCAAATATCCTCAGCGCAGTTTTGACCCCCTGATGGGATGATACCTTCTCACGCTTTCCGGAAGGTCACCGATGTTTAAAAAGTAGCATTTCTCCTTTGAATGTGGGAGAAGGAATCTTGCAATTTTGGTTCTACTGGTGGTTTTGCAATTTTGCATAATGCAGTGTCTAAACACTCACCACAAAACAGCATGCACAAGGGCAGCACGGGGTAAATGAAGCGAAACTCCTTGTGTGGCAGCAAACTAGACAGAAACACAATCATATGATATTTTAAAGGGGCCGTACTGAGGACAGTGATTTTATCTGTCAGTGGGCTGCAGCAGTCCATAACATTTCGTACCCAGCTTATAGAGAAGTCCCCACATACCTGTAAACTAAGACAGTCCAAACCACCGCTGCCAGAAGGATCCTGTATCTTTTTGGTGCCAGTGTGCATCCGTGGAGGAAGAAGAGGAGATGTGGGCCAAGAACGACAGGGCAGCCTTGCGTGAAGTACCAGTGCCAAGGGTGAGAACCGTAGAACTCTGCCACATTATGCCAGATGTTAAACCTGAGGAAGTTCAGCTGGACCAGCGTCCACTAAGGAGAAGGAAGCAGTGGATTGCTGGGAATACCTTAACTCATTCTCAAGCATGATTTAAGAAGGAACCAAGTGCACAATTGGTATTTTTAATCCCTTTGCTTTTATCCTTTATAAGCAGTTAAAATTATATGATAATATGCATCTAATTGTACATATCACACACACACGTGTATTTACCTTTCCATAAAATATGCAGTCTAAAATTGTTGACAACCCCAGTGTTAAAGCCCTGGAAAAATGAAAGAAAAAAAAATCATTTTCCATAAAAATCTGGTAGAGGGGCTAATGAAGTGATGATGGCAGGATGGACAGGAGACATTACATACCCTATAGGAAGTACGTGGCTTGTTATAAGCTTCAGTTTGTCATCTTCCTGGAGGAAATGGAATCCCAACAGGGGGATCCATACAATAAGAGCTGTTGGACGAACAAGGATTGCCAGTGCGACCAAACTTAAGTACTTTGAACTGGAAGAAATGAAATTATATTTTAAATGCAAATGATGACTCCTATTATGCCCAAAAATGGCATTTTATATGAATTATATTTCAGTGTTAAACTGAGCTGCACCCCAGAGAGGCTTGGTGCTCCCTTCCTAACCCTACAGCACCTGCCGTGTGACTTTGAGCCCGGCACTGGATAATAACAGAGGGCTAGGGTGGTGAGGGTTGTCTCCATGGTGTTTGTCAGCGTCCTTGTGCAGCAGAACCACGTGAACCAAGAGGACAGCTGGCAGAAATACTGGAGGGAGCAAAATAAAAGCCATGTGGTGCTATATCAGACAGCTTCCCTGCCACTCTGTATAACTTCTATCTCCACACTCTCACAGCACGGCATCACTCGAAATGCGTGACAGTTGTTTACCGTCCATTTGGCGACTTCATGATTCTCCAGTCTTCGGACAAGAGCATAAAGTTTGACGTCAGCCATGGCAGCGAGGAAAGCGTGCATCAAGCGAGGTGACCACACCTGCAGTTTACAAAATCATACATGTGGGGAATAAGAAAATGGACTGCAGCTCCCTTCACCATGAATTATTAAAGTGCATGACGGTTACGAACTAACCAACAGCTGAACGGTATCATAGCCCACAATATGTAGTATCTTGTACAGGATTGCAATGAAGAGTGGGTAAGAGTAACTCCGGATCTGCTCAGTCCATTCCCAAGTAAGGTAACCATAGGTGAGATATTTAAGGATTTTACAGGAGAAAAAGCAAGATGTACAAAAACAAGCAATCATAAGTATTTTAATTCTAAAATGTACAGCACCTACATAAACAGTATTAAATTTTACTGGCTGAATTGGTATACTGGCATTTTTGCTTGGATCTCATTCGTAGCTGAAAGGATATCCAAAAACCATGCGATGGGAAACTTCAAGGGACTGCCAGTATTCATCAGGAACGTAGCTGCTTTGCACCAGAAAGCAGTTTATAAGCCGAAATCCAACCGAGAAACCAATGATAGCGAATCCTGAAAATTCGAACATATAAACAGTGATACATACGTATAATGTCGAGAGGCAATATGATTTTCACTATGAACCCTAAACTCTTATTATTATCGTTGTTGTTGTTGCTGAAAGTGTAATATGATCAGGTGCAGATGTTTCGTAGCACGTATATTATGAGAGATTGGGTAACACTGTATTTTGGTACTGCAGGTCTGATATTTGAGGAACACAGTTGTAACACACAGTGGGGTATATTTACCATTCTCAAACACATCGGCCGTATAATCTTTGCAGTAGAGCTGAGATTTTCTTTTCCTCAGTTTGACAGGCTCAGAGGCCGACCTTCGGCTTAGATGCAGTCGCTCCCGGAGCCTGTCCATACTGCATGGATATACAGTAGTTCTGCACAGAGTCCGGAACTTATTGCAAAGCACGCAACTCTGTTCCGGACGTGACGTAAATGACGACACAGCCTGAGTAAAAGTAGCTTTGATTATTGTCCGCAAATTCTACATTCTTGTAACGATTACATCAGTCTATTGCTATATACAGTAAATATATTGAACCTAGTTCAGCATTATGCGACATGTTAACTCAGTTACCTGTAAAATATATGTGTGTGTATATATATATGTGTGTGTGTGTGGTTGTACCACTATTAAATATATGTAGCGAATGTGCGGAAGCGGAACTATTGGCGCATGTTTGACCTCCCCATGCGCTATACTCTGATGAGCCGAATGCAGACTCGGGTGTCTGGGGCTCATAAAACCATAGTAAGGTATGGAGAAGGAGAATGTTGTTCTTAATGAAAAATATCCATCTAGCACGTGTCAGCCTTGGTTAGAGAAGTAGTTACTTAGACAGTTAACTGTAATTTTAAAATTTACTAGCAGAAACTTTCTGCCTTATTAATAGCCTTCACGTTATTCATGACCCCCTCAAATATATTATGTGTCGTATTAGATTTGCTTGCGGTTTTGACTGATTTCTGACTTAAATACCTGCCTAGTGACAAGCTCCATGAAAACAACTTAAATAAGGTGGCTGGTACAAAAAAATCAACTGAATTACAAGAGTTGAGTTTGAAAATCTCTGTGTCTAAAATATATTTCCATTCTCAACAGGATTATTTTTTCCAAAAATTAATACTCTTTCGTCGGTGGACGTTTACCACAAAAGGGAGACTTGCATGGGAGATGTTCCGCCGGCGGATCCCCCTTCACCAGATGGCCATGGCGGTGATCATCGGGGTTGTCGGCGGCATTTATGTATACAGACCGATTTTCGTCTCTCCTAACTTGAAGCGCAACTCCTCCGAGCCAAACCCCGGCGGGGATGTGGAGGCCAAAGCAGAAGAAAATATTAAGCATTAACCCATAATCCTGTATTATAGTCATGCTCCTCTGTGTCAAATAAATTGCTTATTCTACAAGCCTTTCTTGCAGGTTGCAGGAATGTCTGTTGTACCCTTGAAGGGCCGAAATCTCCCCATTTAAAAATACTTCCCCGTGAATGGATAACAGTGCTTGTGGTCAAAGAACTTAATTATTGCCATAATTAGTTCTAGTTGTAAATTATCACATACAAAATACTGCATATTGTGCACATAAATAGCATTTAGTTTAGGGTGATATGCCGCCTTCTGACCTAAGCGGTCGGAAGATGCATGAATGCTTAATTTTGTCTGAACGTCCTGTGTGAAGATCTTATCCTTCTTGTTGCAGGCGAATGCGCTTAAAAGTCTTGTTCCCAGTACGACACCTTGGATAAAGCTAATTGCCAAAAAAGATCTGTTAACAGTTTTACATGTTTTCAAAGTATCGTTTGGTCTGAAATAGTTTTTTTTTGTGTCTGGAGCTGCTCTTGGCGATGTTTACCCAATGTAAAATAGGCTTGTATCAATGTACTTTACACACGTAACATACTTTTAAAGAAATGATTTAATTTCCTTTTTGCCAAGCAATCGGACGTCTGATGTCCTCTCTGTGCATGATCATTCAGCGCCGCAACCTTGGCGTTGAGGACATTGCTGACTTGAATCCGTCCACTTTCGCTGCTGGAGGTTCAGTCTGTGACTCTTTGCAAATTTTGCTGTTCAAACTCACATATTAAACTTGGCAATGGCCGGTGAGCTGAATAACGTGTTATACTGCTACAAAGTTTCACGGTTGCGGGCGGACTGGCAGTATTAGAAGAAGTTCATTGCTATAAGATCGCCAGCACAAGATACCGTGTGCTGCTATTTTTACACGCACATTTTGCTTGGTAATTACAGAGCGGCGTGTTTGTTCTTAGATGCCTCTGGGTGGCACTATACAGAAACTCTTATTGCGCCAATCTTCACATGGTCAAATGGCAGGACTCACTGGGGAAGACAAAGCTTTTTGTGTGCTACGGTTTTTCCAGAATATCACACAAAGACTGAAATGTTTTTAAATTGCATAAATAAATTTCACACGTTTGAATCCACTGAACTGTGCATGTATGGAATTCAACAGTTAAGCGATGGTACATGTGTTCATACGTCTCCTGGTGAGGACAGATGCGCATGGAGCCCAGCGGACCTGCTATGTGACGGCGGGGGCGGCGCTGCAGACCGGCGGGGGGGGGGGGGGGGGGGTGTGCAAACCCGGGGCTCGGGAGGGGGGGGCTCGGCCTGCCAAAACGGG
>JAAGVU020000008.1:8332576-8359735 GCA_011763525.2 Mormyrus iriodes | reverse complement strand
AGTTTTACACCAACATAAAGATCATTTAAACATCATCTTCTTTGGCTGCCTAAGACTTTTGCACAGTACTGTATATCTGCTTTATAAATGCGTAACTCCATCTTTTTAGGCATTCCTCTGATAAAACTTATGCTGAAGACGTTTTAAGACTTTAATTCGTTTAACTGTAAATGGTCTTTGGGACAAAGTCTATCATCAACCTGCGTATAAAATCCTACAGCATATATATTATTACCAGAACAAAGAGAGTCCCGCATATTTTAATAAGTTGTAATAATGACTGTGACATTTAAGTTTAAGGCAGCTGCCATTCAGATCCCCATCATCTTTACTGACTTTGCTGAATGAGCCCGGCGAGAGGCGACCCGGCGCCCTCGGCGCCCCGCAAGCGCACAGCCCCTGTCGGCTGCTCGACTCCAGCTGCGATCTGTGATATAAGCCTCCCTGCTTCCCAGCTGCTTTAAACTGCTGATGTTAACATATTTCAAGAGAGTTGGAAAGCCCGCGGTATTTGCAGCCTACACGTTTGACATTTCAGAAGGTGTCTTTTATAAACAGGCGAACCATTCAGCACCTTTAAGTGTCCCCATCTGCCGCGCATGCGCAGGCCTGCTGGCCGATACGGAATGATGCTGTTTGGACGCTTGTGTTTGTTTTGGCCTAAGATCACAGGAGTTAAAACAGTAAAACAGTAATCGCAGAACTGTCCCAGTTTTATTGGTCTTCAGACACACAGTCATGCTCAGGTATTTGCTGTAAAACGCATTTTCCTTGGTATACAGACCATCCTCTAAGTTTGCTTCTCAAAGCAAAGAAATATGTTTGTAAATGTTTGTCACTGAAATATGATCAGATGTTAAATGAAGACAAGAGTAAACAGCCATTTCTGATAAATTCAAAGAACTTTCCATGTATTTGCTAACATTTGAAGCATATTGGACAGGGTTGAAGTACAGTGTTTGTGTCAAAGATCTTCAAGAGGTAGGCCTAGATATTTCTTCATTCCTAAGATCCAGATAACGATGCTTGGGATGCTTGGGGGGCAGTAAGACTTTTAGGTGTCTGTAAATGTTCAGCATCTGTCCCACTTCAGTGGATAATCAGGCGTCTCAGGTTTTTAGCTTTAATCTCTGCAGCTTCACACCATATTGATGTTTTTGTTCTAAAAATTAGGTTTGACCTCCTCCCCCCCTCCTGTTTTTCTTTACCATCCTATGAAGCCCATCTTTATTCTCTACAGACAAATTCCTGTAACCAGATCTTCCAGAATATTCTCGAATTGCATGGTGAAAGTGGTTTCCAATGTGAAATTCTCTCTGGAGTCTCCTGAAAGCTGATCTGCTGATAGCATGACTTAGATACAGATTTATCTAAAGCTTACAGTTGACAGCTAGTTTTGCGAGACTGTCACACACACCTTTCTCTGATCTTTTATTGTATATTTATATAGCCTTTAATAATACTTTTATTATTGGCGATAAGTTCACAGAGCATGAAAAGAACTCTGCATTCTAAATATGTTTCGTGAAGACCTCTCTTGGCCTGTGGCATTACAGATTCCTATTATATTAAATACCCTGGTTCACAGCATCTGTTGTTACTGCATTGTTTATTGTGTTGGTTATCAAACATTACTTTAATGTTAAAATGTATATTTTTGCTTCCAGTAGCTGTTTGGCTTCACAGTGCAAGGCCCAGCTGTTAAGCCAACATTAAGATGCAGTTACCTAACGGGGTCCCGGGCTTTTGTCGAATGCCTCGGGTCACCTGACCAGTCAGGGGGAGCACATGAGAAACAGCTGATGGTTACTAGATGGGGGTATTTTGTGTGGCGAGCTGGATTAATGTCTGCTAATCAATGCTTTTCAGAGAGTGGCTCTGGCTCAGAGCTTTTCAAATCGCTTTTGTGGTGGGGGGAGGGAGTCATTGTGAGCCCTTTCTGTTCACCATTCATATAATTGAAGTCCTTTAGAACATCCAATTATTACTGAATTAAAAGACATCGCTTGCATGCACTAAATGGTTCTTACAGCTCACTCTCAGTTAGCGTCGATGATTACACACAGTGTTAAATGTAGACGCACGTTCCCAAGAATTTGACCATTTTGAAAGTTTACTTCATTTGCAGAATCACTTTCTGTATGAAACTATATTGATTTTATAGCTCACCTTTTTCCTTCCGACATCTTAGAGCCGTCTGTATGCATGCCTACAAAAGATCATGGCAAAATTGTTTGTTACTTTAATAGCAAAGAAATAAAACCGTAGGGGGGTATTCCATGAAGTAGGATTCCTTGCTTATCCGGATAACTTGTTGAATTTAAGGTAGTCTGAACTAAATGAACTTTATCTTTGTTCCCTTGCGTTTAGCTCAGACTACCTTAAATTTGTCAAGTTAACCAGCTAAGCAAGAAATTCTGCTTTGTGGAATACTCCCTAAGTTTAGCACATAAAACCGCCGATATTTAAAAATTAGTTTTATAAATTGTTAGCTGTAGAGTTTATGACAGATGTCCAGATCATTAACTGTCTAGCATGCCAACTCACTAATTGCTTAATAGTTTGGTGTCTCTTGCCTCGTCTAAATATCGACACCCAGTTACATCCAGCCTAATGATTTATAATGAGGATGAGGAATATGTTTGGCCCTGGCTGCCTTCTCTCCACAAAACAGCACAGGAAATGAGAAGTTTAAGCTGAAGTGCAATATACAGATATACCTGTTGGAAAGAGTAAGTTCACGTAACCCAAGAAAAGTTGCAAATTTGTGTGTTTAATGTTATATGGGCTGCATAATAAGCCAGCTAATTCAAATGCATTCCTTCATGTTTTTGGGTGAGACATAAACAATCTGTGGAGTAAAGTAGGACAACAATATATCCTGGATGTAGCCATGTGAATGAAAATAAATGGCTTTGAGTGGACAGGGTGAGAGAGAAGTCCTGATAGCGGGTGGTGGCTCCTCCCCTCAGTTGTCTTGCGACCAATTGCATGGCCTGGATGCTGTTTCCTCAGTGCCAATCCAAAGGCGGTACAATCTCAGGGGTGGGGCTGGAATCCCCACGGCTACTTCAGCACCCTGTGTGTTACAGCTGGGAAGTGTGCATACTTTACCATCGTGGAGTGGTAAGCTTTTACATATCAAGGCATTTTATATTACATATTTAACACCCGTGTGGTTATGGATAGAAAATGTACGGTGAATATTATGAAATTTGCAATTCCACAGTCTGTTGTCTTCAGTAGTGTATTTGTGTGAGGGTGCCTTTAACAGGAGGGTGTTTCAGGTGTGAAATTTAATTGTCTAAATATTTAGAAAAGGTGGAGGACCATGACTGCAGCTTGCGATGAGGTCAGCTCAAGAAAAGTGTGTATGAAGTTAACGGTGCTGGTGCTTTCCTCACCGACATGCTGCATGTTTCTCATTGAGGCTGCAGGATTTTAAACCAGATAAAAAGTTGTGAAAGTTTAATCTCAGAATGCTTTCTCACGGTGCGCAGTGCGGTCAGGCCTGACAGCAGACTGACTGTCCTGTCCGAGCACGATGACCAGGGCACCTGGCATCCTCAGCCCCCAAGCTCCTTAAATGGCTTCACTTTCTGAAGCCTTTCTAGGGCTTTATTTGTTGATGGTTAGTTGCCATCCATTGTAGAGACACGCTTTACACTTTTACAGTTTTTCTACAGCTTATAGTTGTTGTCACAATGTGAGCATTTTCAGTTAACATAACACGCCCAAACAGTTTTTCCATCATTTGTATTCATCCAAAATGCGTGCAGTGACATTAAACGAATCGATCCTGCGGGGGATTACTCTCCTTCCCTGGCTGGGAGAAGGACCATGTGAGCCTGGCGAGCAGCCAGACTCCGCCCCCCAGCGTTGCCAGCCCCTCCCCCCTCCGTCTCTTTGCTTAATTGTGCCTCTTCTGCGGGGCCTCCTGCAGGGCATTGCTTGCCATCGCTGACTCCTCGCTCCATTTTGCTGCCACATCTGCTAGTCCTTCCTTCTCGACGCCAAGATAAGACATGTCCAGGATAAAAAGATGACTTCTAGAGAAGAACGTGCTGGGGGGGGAAGTTTGGAAGGAGGAGATAAGATGGGAGATATGACTGAAGATTTGGCACTGCCCTTATGTGACTCAAACAAACGAAACGTTCAGTAACTGGTGGGAAAAGCCCTCCGCAGAGGAGAAGCAAGCGATAGTGAAGAGTCCTCTTTTGGAGTAGCGTCGTGTATTTAGTAGCTTCTTTATTAATCCCCCAAGGGCCCCACATGTGATTTTACCATAATGAGACAATGAGCTTGATGCTTAGGCTGCATTTTACTCCCCAAGCATTCCCAGTAATTCGATTTACAGAAGAATTCTGATGCTGCGACCTGTCAGGACGCTGGTGTCAGGGGATCCGTGCGAGGTTTGCGCACAAATCCCTCCATGTTTTCCTTCCCTTCAAACGAGATTTCACCAGGGGTGGGGTGAGAGTAGCTCTGCGTTTCTCACAGAGCTCAGTTTTTCTTCTGGACATTAAGCTACTTAAGGCTGAGGCTGAGGGTTTAATATTTCTGAGGGAGAAAGAATGTATGACTTGTTTTCTCTGCCTTTTCACAGCAGTCACATGATGGTCTCCAAGCTTTCCCACTGCAGGTCACACAGGTCAACTTCAAAATCACTTTATAAATAAGCCTGTTTACTTGGTCAGTCTGGCATCCACTCTTTTTTTGTCTAGTCTTACACATTTATAAACGTGCTTGTTGATTGGCTGATTGGGTGCGAACAAAGTGCTTGTTTGAACCTATCACTGCAGTTGTTGCAAGTCTTGGCCTTTTTGAGTGTTAATCCTCACAAACAGGGGCTCAGCAGGACTTTAAATTGTCAAGTTCCTTATGGTACAATCAGAGCAGCAAAACAAGTTATGAAATGAAAATTGCTGGGCCACGTGATAGATAAAACGCAGGGATTTAACTATTTGCAGATTCCCATCTAAAAAGTGTTTTGATTGTTAAAATAATGTACATTTGACAAAAAAATTATTTGATGGTCTTAGAAAGGGAACAAATAGACAAGTTACAAAAATGAGGTTAGTCGTAATGAGTAATTCCATTTGGGAGGCAATTTAAATTCAATTCAAACACAAAGGTCTGCCTTGGAGTGGAAGATGCACTAATTTAATTACTGGAAGACTCTGCATCGTGGCCCCGTTTTCCGGCCGGCATCGCCGTGTCGTACTGCTGCGGTACATTGTGGGTTTTAAGGGGCATATTTTGTTTCATGTTTGAAACTTGCATCACAGATGAGGCCAAACCGGTGATACTGACCTAAAAAGGCAAACAGATAAATTATAAATGGTGAAGCTCTGTGGGTCTGAAGAAATTCATTCCATGTTTATGCAAGTAGCTGAATATACTTACACACGAACATGTGATGGGTGGATGGGGAGTATACTGTCTGTGTTTCTGATAGTACAGTTTCAGTATTTTGAAATGAAAATGAACAGCCGGTCACATCATCTGTAATATAAAGAGTGAGAGAGGAACCTTTCAGTCTATCAAAATACTTTTTGAGAAATATAGATTCATGAGCAGTTTTAAACAAAGAAATGGATGGATGTACAAATAAACTGAAAATACTGTTATCGAACTACCAAACATGTTAAGTTGGTGTACGGGGCTATGGGGAAATCATAGCATAATACTGTCAGTTCTGCCTACACTAGAAAGTGAAAGTCATCTTTTAAAGAGATGCTGTTTGTTAACTGAAATACTGAAATGTTCACTGCATGTTCAGCATACATCTGTTATAATGATCAGAATCTCTCCTTAACTGAATTGACACTATTCTCTTTGTTTGCTGGAGAATATCGTTCCAGCATAACTGAAATTGCCTAGCTGACTTTTCACTATGTGATCCTTGTGAGTCATTTCAGGATTACTAGTGATGTTAAGAATCATAATGGCTGAGAGCTTTTCTTGTGAAATAACTATGACTGCATTTTCTTCCACAAATCTTCAACCATTTAGATGTAAAGCTGGGTTCTTTGTGTGGTTTACAGGACAGAAGTTGGAACTCACTATGTCTGATGGGGACTACGATTACCTCATCAAATTCCTAGCTCTTGGAGACTCTGGAGTCGGGAAGACAAGCTTCTTGTATCAGTACACAGATGGCAAGTTCAGTTCCAAATTCATCACCACAGTGGGCATCGATTTCAGAGAAAAGAGGGTGGTAAGTGGAATATCTGATAACGTCATGATGAGGGAGAAGGGCTCGTTGAGTTTGGTACAACGTATAATGGAATGTTAAACCGACAAAAAGGTACAAATATTCTACTAATTTTAAACTTTATAAATAATCTTAGTATTATTCATATTCTAATATGTTGGGACAATTTGAGTGTAGAGTTTAGGAAGGGAATATAGGAAGTCGTAAGATTGCCGTTCTTGGTGCTGGTATCCTGCCACCTGCTGGTTTTTCCGTCTTAGCCATCTTTGGCATCAGTAGACCATCAATCTCATTTTTATTTGCCTTCTCCAAATCTATATTTAATAATCTGTTTGTGGGAGGAAAAAACGAATTGCGTGGACCCACCCATTTCCAGAAATCTGCCCAGCTGAGAGCATTTCACTGATAAGATTTTATTTTTATACCTGAATCATCATTCACCATAGAAACGGGGACACACAAACATGCTGACAGGAGGCATAACTACTGGAACTGGGTGAATGGATCAGCCAATAATCACCTGAGAGGCAGTAGCGATCACAGTGTTTTACAGTCTTTTGGTAATGAAATTAAGCATATCGTGTGGCTGTGGGATAAATCTGATTAACTATGTGCAGCTCTGAAATAGACCATCGTCTATAAACAGCTTCAGTGGTTCTCAACCCAGTATTTGGGAACCTCCAGCTACTTCCTGTTTCTGTTCTGTTTGACTTGTTGAATTTCAGAGCTGGGAAATAAAGTGCTTTATAATTAGCTGACAAGTAAAATCAGGTATATAGCTATTGGAAATGGACAAAAATTTGTACTGACAGTCACCGATGTATTTAAACATACTGAATCAGGAGGCATTCGTATTGGATCATGGAAGGTCCTTAAATCCTCCTCCTCTGTAAGAAACAGCCACTGTCCCACAATTAATTATTACTGAAAACACCCTGAAAATACGCTTTTAATCTGGTGTCTCCAGGTGAAGCCTCAGTTAATGGAGGACAACTTTCAGGGGAGGAGAACGACGGGAGTGCCTATTACACTCAATACGCCGAGCGCTTTGTTTGGTTTGCACACTCCTTTAAGATAAATATTTAACACGGGCAAGCCAAGCGTGAGCTCTGGTCTAGGACCCCATGGCCACACACACCATGACATTCATTCACTGAGCCCTAATGTCAGCTATGAGCAGAATTGTGGTTTTTATGTTACGTTTCGGTCAAGAGTAGGTTTTCCATTTGTCCAAAATCTCGAGATGACTTTCCAGCTCTCTGATGCAGGCTTAGCTGTGTTAAGGGATGGCTTGACTGCACATCCAGTCCTGTCTACATGTTGCAGGTATACAAATCCAACGGTCCTGATGGGGTAGCTGGAAAAGGCCAAAGAATCCATATTCAGCTGTGGGACACAGCAGGACAGGAAAGGTCCGACGCTTTCAATGTGATTTACTCATCCATTGATTTTTACTTTGAAATGAAAGTTTGTATGTCATGCTTACATGAGGTCAGATCATTAGCAGAAGTGACCTTTCTGTGGCCTTAGGTTTCGGAGCTTGACGACAGCTTTCTTTCGAGATGCCATGGGCTTCCTACTATTGTTTGATCTCACGAATGAGCAGAGCTTTCTCAACGTCAGAAACTGGATGAGTAAGTCTCTTCGAAATCATCTAATACAGTGTTTCCCAATCCGGTCCTGGGGGACCCCCAGACAGTCCACGTTTTTGTGGATTGTCTGGCAGGGAGGTCAGAGGGAGCGAAGACGATGGGTTGGCTTTGGGTCTCCAAGGACCGGATTGGGAAACTCTGATTTAGTATGATCATCAAGTACTATGATCCCTGAAAGGGCATCTGCAAATTAAGGTTATCAGTTTCACAGAACACCTGCCGTAGCCTAACCTGAAGAGGTTTGCTCTTCCCCCATCCAGCTCAGCTACAAATGCACGCGTACTGCGAGAACCCAGACATTGTGCTGTGTGGTAACAAGTGTGATCTGGATGAGCAGAGAGCCGTCAAAGAAGAGGAAGCCAAGGAGCTGGCAGAGAAGTATGGGTATGTATCCACCTGTGGCCCTCAAGTGGGCTGGGACATAGAGGAGTGTTCCCAAGGTGGGGCCAAGTGAAACTCACACAAATCTGAGTAATGCTCCGATTACCACATATGTGAAATTAAGCATTTGTTATTCGTCTAACATGGTTGGTAGTTTCTGTGTGTGTGCAGCTAATACACAGATCAGACAGGGAAAATGCTTTCTTCTCTTGACTTGCATAATATATGTGTCAGTGACCATGTCATGATTCATAATAGGTTGCACATATTGTAGATCAGTTTTCCCTTTTATCCAGTAATAAACAGCCACAGTTCACTCAGATTTATACTATTTATCAAAATAAATGCATACGATTACTAGTTGTGCATTTCCTCTGTGGTTTCCATGTTAAATACCTGGTAGTTTTACTGTTTAAATAAATTTATAATGAGGGATTAGCTTGAGTATATTGTGTGATGCGTTGTACACCTGCTTATTAAGGAATTTGTGCTTCCAGGTCTGTTTATGTCAGCTTCCCCCCCCCCCCCATATGCTCCGCAAAGGTCAATTGTCACAGTTGACTAGGTGTGACTCAAATATCAAGTCTTATTACAGAAATTCATGACAGGCAGCCTTACCGAACCCCACCTACCAGTGAAGCGCAGGTAGCCTGATATTGACCAAAGGATGAACCTTGCCTCACCTATGACCGAAATCGCAATGATTGTGATGTGGCATTTGTATTGATTGGCAACTGGAATGCTCACGATTCATTCCCTTCCGTGAATTATTTCGCAGGGGTTTTGTAAGGCAGGACTGAACACACTTTGTTATTGTCAGAGAGAGTCATTCCGCTCTGTTAGACTAATTGGTTGCTATGTATTTGTTATGTTCCTCAGGAGATAAGGAGGCAGTCAGTAATGTTTTTAGTGAATGAGACTTAAATAACACTTTCTGTCTATAATTTATAGAGAATGTTTGTGTAACCATGGTTTCCTACAGAATTCCCTACTTTGAGACGAGTGCGGCAAACGGCACCAACGTGAATCAGGCTGTGGAGGTTCTGCTGGACCTGATCATGAAGAGGATGGAACGCTGCGTGGACAAGTCATGGATCCCGGATGGCACAGTGCGGTCGAACGGGCACAGCACCAGCGAGAAGACGGCAGAGCAAAAGGAGGAGACGAAAGGCAAATGCAACTGTTAAGAGTATGAAAGGCAGGCATGGCTGACTGAGCCGTGCTCACATGCGAGGGCTCCTTCGCCAACACTGGAGAGAGCTGGTTTTTCACTGTACTACAGTGTGTCATGTGTTTACCAACCAACGGCATTGGGAGTTCTCCGCTAGGAAGGTGAAAAGTGGGATTTGCTAAAGTCATTTCCACCTCCCACCAGTTAACATTAAGTTAATTTTTCTCGTCGGCACCAATTATATGTCCAAAGGATATCGTCAGTGATTCTGATGTTTATACCGTTAGGTCTATAAGTATTTGAACCATGACACAATTTTTATAATTTTGGCTCTGTACATCACCATTAAATGGGGATGCTTGAATTAAGCAATCAAGATGTGATTGAAGTGTACAATTTCAGCTTTAATTCAAGGGGTTTAACAAAAATCTTATGAGCAGTTTAGAAATTGCAGCCATTTTTAAATATAATCCCCCCCATTTTCAGGGGCGCAAAGGTAATTGTACAAACTAACAATCATGAATATAATGGTCATTTTTTAATACTTGGTAGAAAATCCTTTGCAGTCACTGACAGCCTGAAGTCTGGAGCCCACAGACATCTCCAAATGCTGGGTCTCCACCCTCTTGATGCCTTGCCAGCCCGTTACTGTCACTGTCTTCTGCTGCTTGTTTGTTGATCTTTCTGCCTTCAGTTCTGTCTTCAGCCAGTGAAATGCCTGTTTAGATAGGTTGAGGTTAGGTGACCAACTGTGCCATTGAAGAATATTCCACTTTTACATGGAAAGCTCTTACGCTGCTTTTGAATTACATTTTGGGTCGTCGTCCATCTGTACAGAGTACCGCTGTGCTGCCGGCTTAGCCACTTTTGGCTGAATCTGAGCAGATATTGGTATCAGAATTCATCCTGGTGTTTTTGTCAGCAGTCATACGATCAATAAATGCTAGTGATCCAGTTCCACTGGCAGCCATACATACCAGGTACCTTCTTTAGTGTTCTTGACTTGGCTAGATGTTGTGAGGAGGTTTTCTTCACCAAGGAAATTCTGCAATCATCCACCACAATGGTCTTCCAGGGCTGTCCAGGCCTTTTTCTGCTATCTCTCTGATGGGGTTGTTTGGTTTTCCCAGCCTAACAATGACCTGGTGTACTTGCATTGATGGCTCTTTGACCTTCATATTGAGAGCTCGCAGCAGCTGCCTTCAAATGCAAATTGAAATCTAGTACATACCTCTTTCCCTATTTATTTGTTAATGGAATTATGAGGGAGCAGCTCACACCTGACTATGAAACGGCTTCTCAGTCAATTGTTCAATTCCTTTAGAGTCCTTAAAAATCAGGGGACTATGTAAACACATGGTTGTAACTGATAAATTTGTTAAAACCCTTGCAATTAAAGCTGAATGTCTACACTTCAATCACATCTCCATCATTTCATGTCAAATCCATTGTGGTGGTATAAAAAGCCATAATTATGAAAATTGTGTCACTGAACAAATTACCTGCACTCACCAGCTGTACTCTCCTTGTTTACCTGTTGGTTTGTGAATTTAGTTTTCTTAATGTAATATTTCTTAAGAACAGGATCCGCTTCATAATTTCACAAATTCTCAATTTCTGACGAATTATTGCTTCTATAAATGGTAGCAAGAAGGTCTAGATAAAAAAAAAAAACACACACATAAGGATTATATTAAAATTTAAGTGCCAAGTATAAACTGTATGTGGGGCAATTAAATACAAAAATGTTACTGTTTATGAAAATGCGCTGTTTGGTGTGAGCACAATGAAAGCTATGAACAACTATACTGGTGAACTGTCCGTGTAGGAGCCACTCGTTAACCATTTTGACTAGAGCTGCTCTCATGCGGTTTTTTTTTATTTTTTATTTTGTACTCGTTTTATAGTTTTAAGACACTGTGCCGTTTTACAGTGTATATAGTTATAGGCAGGATTAGATACTGGGATGAACTCCCGAAGAAAATGTCGAAGTCTGGAATATAAAACGTGCACGTCTTAATCACGACAGGAAACCCACGCGCGACTCAGTGCTGCCCTCTGCCGGTTGAGAGTGATTTTTAACGTAGACTTCAAAGCACCTCTGAGTATCTCTTGAGTTTAAAGCTGAAACGCGTTAATAACACATGATGATCAATACATTAAATTAGCTGCGTTCTATGTATATTTGTACGGCAGGTATTTTAAACATTAAAAGGTCTGACAAAGGTTTTGTGAGCTGTTTTGAATCTACCATCCCGTTTGTTACACTGTATCACTGCCTAAACATACTTTATGCCAAATATGTAAACTGTATTCCTTATTCAGAAGACGCATGTATTTTATTTATCAAAATCATTTTCTCTCCTGAAACCACTGTACATGCTTTAGGCCTGGGACATTGGATTGAGGAGGCAAAGGTTTTCCGAAATTTTATATTTATCTTGCCTGCATAAAGTCAGTTGACACGTTTTGGAATTAATTTAAAGTAATTGATATAGGCCAACCGCATATTTTACACTAGTTTTTTAGTGAATACTTGTGGTATGCCTATATATACACACAATGTACATCTACTGTTATTGTTATCAGCACACTTCGGCACAGGACCGCTGCTGATATAGATGAGTAGGTTCCGGTAGTATCACAGAAAATTCACTATTTACATAATGTTCCTTTGATTTCAATATAGCAAGCACGGAGTTAACAAAAGATATGTTAGCTATTGTACGCACCTTGATGTTCATAAATCAAATAAAATACAAATTGGACAATGCATTTGTTTTATTTTTTAAATGTCATGTGCTGATTTACAGACACCATGGTTTCAGCTCTACGCAGACATTTTAATGCATAATTCTTGCGCAGTGGTGTTTTTCTGGATATAAATTAGCTGTAGTTTTAGTCGTTTTCTCACAGGTCAATATTATACGTTTATTACTCTGCCTTATTAAAGGTAATTTTAAGTGCAGCATGGTCTATCTTGCATGAAAATGTTTGCGTCATTGTGCCAGAATAAAGCATGTTTTCAATTATTTTATAAAATAATGTACGGGGGGGGGCGTAGCAATGTAGACGGCGCTGTCAGTCTGTGTCGCGTACAGCTGAGCATCAAAGGAGTGTATTAGAATTATTTTTATTATATAAGAAACCGGACGTTAAATCATATTAATACACAAACATACTGAACAAAACTTTTTTAAACAATTATCCGTTTATGAGACACTTAACCATTTCATGTTAGCGACAGAAAAGTAATTAACAAAATTAAACCCACATCTATCGACTTATTTAATATACTGGCGAGCTGAGTATATTCATGCAACATTAATGGTGTAACCTGATCCTTTATACTTAAGTGAACACGTTAGTCATAATAGTCAGTTATTTACATTTTCATGGCATGCACGCGGATGCCACCCCCCGTGGGAAAGGGACTGCACCACCATGCCCCTAAATTGCTCCGTGTAATATGATTCACGTTAAGGTAAATCCACTCATTGTTTTAATTCTACAATGCTCCAGTTTTCAGTGCCATTGCTGCCTTTCTTGAGGTTTTGCGATCGGTGCCCTAATTGAGTACTAATTGTTGTTGGGCTCGAATCCGAGTCACGGCAGTGTCAGACCTTCGTAGGGCGCTTGAGTAATGCTCATAAATTCACGAAAATTGCTGGATGGGCCCTGGTCTCAGATCCCAAGCTTCGTTCTCACCTCATAGGAGGGTGTATGCCTTAAAAAAGGAGAGCAAGAGGGGATTATTCGAAAACGAACGCAGTCCAACGTACTTGTGCAAATGGGAAATAAAGCAACATTTCAGAAAACATACCATATACCACCTCTGATACGGTGGACACTATCTTTAAATATGTTTCTCAATACATCAACGCACTCTTAAATTTAAAACCATTATAAATTTGCGATTAAGTCATCTGACAGCACGTACGAGCAGCCACTTTTCTGGTCCCGACTGGCTCACTCACCGCTGGGGGCGCTGTATCCGTACTTTTCAAATAGACTAGAGAGATTTTGCCGGCGTGACCTTTTAGCCGGAAATGAAATATTAGAACTTCCGGCGGCATGATCGGACTGTTAAAAAAAGCTGATATGGGGGTGGGAATTTAAACATTTGTAGTGTAGAGCACGGTTTCCCAACCTTTTTTATGTGATGGCCCACTTTCATAATTCAGTAAGTAGTTGCGGCCTACAATAAACGTAATCACACAAACAAGTTTCATTACATGTTATTAGTAACATATACACGAATGCCAATGTGCAAACATATGAAATCTGAATATAAACATCATCTTCCTTTGCATATTTGCAATGTGGTGAAAGTAGTGTTCTGTTTTTTCATAAACATGCTCACTTACCTAATGAGAGGGCTGGTGTTGTAATCCAAACGCCAAATACTAACCTTTTGTTTTAATATATCTGTTTGCTCTTCGTTTGTTTCATCTGTTTTTTGTAATGATCCCGTTGAAAGCAATAGATCAATTTTCTGCTGGTTTTAGCTTAACTTTCCTCAGCGTACCTTCAATACCCCAACAGCCCACTAGGGGGCCGTGGCCTCCAGGTTGGGAAACGGTGTAAACAAGGCCTGCAGAGTTTAGGTGCAGCTCTACTCGCCTGATACAGATGATCAGGCCCTTCAGCAGCAGCCCAGTATTAGAGTCAGCTATGTACACTATAGATGACAGCTTTAAGAGTGCAGTTTAAAACTTATGACTTGCTTATTTCTGGAGTTTTCCATTTTATATTAAAGGACCACGGTTGACTGTTGGTATCTGAAACCGTGTAAAGAAAAAAAGATGTTGAAGGAGTGAGGAAAGAATATAGGTGGAACACAGAAAAAGCCAGTTAAACAGAAAGAAAGTGTTAGAAGACAGGGTAAAGTTGACTAAAATGGCATCACTCTTTTCACCGGTTATCTGGATACAGTAGCAGCATGTATAAGTGTCCTGTGTTGGGCTGGGTGGTTTTTTGATGTATTTTCAAACAAGACGTATGATGTAAATACCATTTAAAACGATATACTTTTATTGTGCGTTACAATTAGGGCTGTCAAAGTTTTGTGTTAGCAGTAATTCTAAACTCATAATACATTATTATTTCTTTGATTGCTTTAAGTCGATATTGTGATATTTTGATACCACCATCGGGGAATAGTATGAGCAAATACGAACAAACACGTTCGCTTCCATTGCTGCACAAAATCCTGCAAATCAACATTAAAATCAGAACATTCAGTTAGTATTTCATGGGGCAGCTGATGGAGAGGAAAGGCGAGGGAACATTACTTTGTTGATTTCATTTTTAAACATTGCCAGACAGCTCATAGGATAAAAATATCATCTGTCCTTCCATCCATTTTCTGTAATGGCTTGACCCTATTCAGGTTTGTAAGGTAAAAATATCGTAACTTGTAATATTTGTTTAATTTGTTGAAGGCTTATACCTTAAATGAGGATTTTCTCCCCAGTTATTGAACTCACTTTTGATGGTTGCCAGGCATCTGTTTTAGAGCTATTAGCTAAATATTTTTTAGATTTAGATTTTTTTTTGTTCCTAAATGATCACCAAACTGTTTTGAGACAATGTGACAAATTGACCAATATTATGTGTATAATAGCCAGGAGGTAGCACACTTTGTCTGATTGCTTAGTGATATCCTTTGGTTTTTGTCAGGATCAGTCCCTGCAATGTTTGTCATTTCCCTGTTTGGCCAGCAGGTGTCACTCACCATCCTGTTCCTTTCTGTGGTTGGTTCCTTTCACTGTCCCTAGTGTGTTCCCCTGCTTCTTGGGCCACCACATGGCTGAATGGGCTGAGCATGCAGCTAACAACCATGCATCTCTTTCAGGGTAGCCTAAAGGCTATGCAGCATGATGTAGCAAAAATGTCTGTTTTGACATATGCCTACGTTTAATCATCCTCAGTTCGGATGAGTTTAATATGATTTAAATAAAACATGGGTCGTTTGACCTACCGAAATCAAACTAATGTTACTGTCGATAAGATTAAGATTAAGGTAAGATAAGATAGAACTTTATTCATTCAGAGGGAAATTATTGTACCAAGACATACCTCTCACTGAATTTAAAAACTTTGCTTTAAAAGCTTTAAAGTACTAAAAATTAAAAAATACAATGTAGTAAAGAATAGAATAGAATAGAATAATAAGGTTAAATAGAATAATAAGGTTAAACAAGCAGTACATGCACAGTATAATATAAGTAGAATACAAACATAAAGACATAATGAATAAAAAAATTGATATATAACTAAAGTAGCATGTGCCAATGCAAAAGGTGCAGAAAACAGGATATTTTACACATGTGCAAAAGTATGACATTAATAAATACTGTTAAAAACAGAGTCCAAAAGTGTCTGGAAAGCAGTGAAAGTCTGATGCTCCCAGTACTCCATATAGGCTGGTGTGGAAGACCCTGCTTGACCCTTTACTTTTAGATAGCCTAACCTTTGTGTCTTTATTGAATATATTTGGTAACAATGTAACGTTAGGTCCAGCTAATGCGTTCACAATTCCTGGTATTTCAGACACTCTGGTATTTAGCTCTGTTTATTAGTTCAGCAAATTGCCACGGGAAGCCCAGTGCAGTGGGTCACAGTTCACTATTGCAGAGAACAGAATTTAGAAATGCAATAAGCCAAGAGAAAAATTAAAATCCATTTTTGTGAGGATTTGATGGTGCAGCTCCAAACGGGCTGGTGGCATTATAACTCTAGCTGTCTCATGGTTGTGTGGGCCTCATAGAGTTTGGGTATGAAACTAAGTATTATTTTTGTATATTGGTGTAATAAAAATTGTTCAAGCATTGGTGTAGTTGTATACCTTTATTGGGTTCATAAAGGACGTATTTGATCAGTGCATCCTGGAGATTAAGGGGCCTCAAAACAACAAACCCCCACAATACCAGAGTTCTTCAGCCTTCAGTTGTGTTGCTACACTGAAAAAATACTCAAAGAAAATGTATTTACTCCTATCACTGGGCAGCTTATTTAGAGTTAGAGTACATTTCTGGTATCAGTGGAATTCATAATTGTGCAATAAAACCCATAAAAACTGGAACAGATGGTATATTTGGAGGCTAATTCTGAGCAGTTATTTTATTTGTATACTGTTTTCCTCGGGGTTAATATAATGTTTAGCACTCCAGTCATTTGAATTAGAATTTTGCTTTAACTGTTAGTGATGTGATGTTTTCAAACGATCCGATTCTTTTGAACGGCTTTTCAGTACCAGCAAAAGGAACTGAGTTGTACTTGAGAGCCGTTCTTTTTACCGTCCTGCCCAGTTTTCACGGCTTGCCCTAAATCTAGTACACATTCCTTGATGTGAACAGAGAGAACCAGCCAGTCACAAAAGGTAGACTTTGTTGCCTTAGGTGCGTTAAAGGCAGAATGAGCAGGATTTGTCAGTGACTGTTTGTAAATACATCCTTCAAAGTTTTCAGATAATTGTTTATCTGTCTGATTTGCTCTAAAATCTGTTCTGCTGAAAAATTCATTATACTTTTTTATTGTGTCTAAAAAAATTGACAGTAAATTCAAAGTAGCAAGTTATACAAGGCATCACCTTTGAGAGACAAATCTGAGAGACAAATCGATTTTATCCATTAATTGGAGTTTTCGCTTTGGAACGATGTGTAAAAATTAAGATTGTGATTTACTGTAAAGATGCATTTACCGTAGCAGCATGACAAACGGGATCTGGGTCGTATTCATTCATTAACCAGTCCCATCACGTTAACATAGTTGAGTGCGAATTCCAGCCTGGTTTGGTCTGGATCTAGAGCAGGGCCAGTCTGACATGCTGTCAGCACAGCAATTTCTTCGTACTTGTAATGTACTGTCCAACTCAGGAATGTATGCCAAAATCTTTACCATCATATTATTTTTGACAAAATTTTAGTTTTAAAATCTACATTAGAAAAGTGCCTAGGTTCCTACAAAAATTTTATTGCTTCAAAGGCATTTGAAATTGCAATTTGAAAATGTATATAAGCCCAAGGAACTATGGGACAAGCAATTATTGAACTGTTCAAGTGGTGATTTCCATTTAGTCGCATCAGTTACTAATAGAAAAAAACAAATAGGCAGTTAAATTTTTAATAAACAGTAACTTCAATTTGGATCTGAGACTTCATACTTGGCTTGGACTCTAAATTTGTGACCTGTGAACATCTCTGGCTGATTATTGACATTAGATCTGGCAATACAAGTAATTTAGTGCCACACAACCTAGTCCATAAGTGCAAAATTAAATTATATTGGTGGGATGTCTAAGTCTTTATTTGATCCAAAAATTAACCTATGATTATCCTACTGTTTTGCAAATGGACTTAGTAACCCTCACTTCAGAAGAAAATAAGAAAAAACGACAATGATCCATTCTTTTGAACGGCTTTTGGAAAGGAAAGGATCTATAAGAACTGGCTCAGTAGAAAGAGCTGTTATTTCCATCACTGTTAACTGTTATAGGCTTTTTTTCAGTTTCCATCCGTAAGACAAATAGATACGAAGACATGATATGTGTCATGTCCCAAAGTGCCGTTCAGTGCAAAGAACCCCCAACCACAACCTTGGAGATGGTATAACCCCTGAAGGGGACTTTATTTGAGTGATAACAGGAATGTGTGAGTCCTTACAGGGACATACAGGGAATACGGGCATGAACTGGGATACAATGACTGGACAGGGGAGCACAGGAAAAATAGGCACAAACGTACCCTGAGGACAGACAGGTGTAAGACATTACCATGGACTAGAGATGGCCAAATACAGATGAGGGCCGACTGTTTGAAGTTCTCTTGCATTACTTTGGGATAGTGCTGCACAAAATGACGCTGCATGAACCATTCGCTGTATTTTCTGACTCCATTCGGTGCACTCTGAACAAAAACATGTCCGAATGCAGTGATGGATAAAATAATGCTACATGAACGATTTGCTGTATTTTTTCACTATGCTAGACGGTGCTCTTGGTTTGTTGTGGGGCATGCTTTGTGCCCTTTTTTGAACAGAGAGCACTATCTAGTGGGGTCAGAAAATACAGCAAATGGTTCATGAAACGTCATTTTGTCCAGCAAAAGGTCCAAAGTAATGCAAGAAAACTATCTAGTGCAGGGGTGGCCAATCTTATCTGCAAAGGGCCAGTGTGTGTGCAGGTTTTTGGGATAACCCTTAGGTCAGCTGTTCAAACCCAGGTGTGAGGACTCTTCAGCCAATCAGTCCTCTAATTAGCAATCTAATTAGGGAGCTGCAGTGAAAACCCGCATACAAACCGCCCTTTCTGGATAAGATTGGCCATCTCTGATCTAGTGGGTCATCATAACTAAACAGAGCTTCAGATTACATGGATGATCCACAGGACTTGCAAGTTGACTGCGGGGGAATGCAGCAGAATGGCCTGCTGGGTAATTTCTCAGGCCCTGAAGGTAATGAGTAAAGAGGGGACAGGAGAAGATGGGACTAAATCAATATGAATATTTTCACATGCTGAAAAATCTTCTGTTGTTTGATGTTTGAAAAATTGATTTCCGTTCCAGGACTATTCAGAAGCAAACATGCATTAGATCTGGAGCCTGTTTATTTCAAGAGGCACAGTCTCCCAGTTTTTCCAAAGGTTTATGGTCTTAGGCTTTTTTGTTTATCAGGCAGCTAATGACATAATGTTTGGTTTTGGACTTTTCACGCTTATGTTACATTTTTAAAAATCAAAGTGGGTGGTAAAACGCCATGGGAAGAGTAAATTCTGTTCAGTGATAGTTTGATGTTTAGTTCTCAGTAACTAACAGGGTAGCGCAGTGGTTCAGTGGGTAGTGCTGTGGCCTCAAACCTCCATGGTTGTAGGTTCCAGTACTATCCCTGGCTGTATATGTGGAGATTGCATTCTCTCCCTGTGTATGGGGATAGGTGAACTGGTGTCTCTGAATTGCCCATAGTTAGTGACATTGTATATGAGTGTGTGCCCTGTGATGAGCTAGCATGCCATCCAGGGTGCCTCATGCCCTGTGCTTCCTAGTAAAAGCTCCAGCTGCATCGTCATTCTGGATGAGAGGCTATAGAATATGGATGGAAACTGATTTTTGAGTAGTCAGATATACATCTATTGATTTAAAAAATAAAACGAAGGACTCTGTGCTATGTAAGTGTATTCAGACTGTAAAAATGAGAATGCAGTGTTAATATTGCAAGTATTTTTTGAAGCAATATAGTGAATTTGAAATGATAGAAGTGGAATAGGAAAATCCAGTTGTGTGTGTTTGTCTATATTTATATATATCTATATGTGTGTGTGTACATTGGTTGTAGTTGAAAGGGTTTGGTGTATATTTTATTGCTAAGGGAGCATAATCTTTGCCTCACTTGTGTGGACGTGAAACACTTGAGCACTTTGGCAAAGAGGATATTATCTGGAGTGTGGTTTTTATTGTTCATAAAAATGTAGGAGAATATTTAATAAGAAGGGTGAGATCAGGCCACACACACAATCTACTGACGGGGATTTATCTAATTCATTACATTATCCTGAGAGACTGCTGCCATTTACCTGCCATCATCAGAATGTGAGGTAACCCCTAAGAGCCATATTCTATAGTCAAATTAGTACCCCCTGCTTTTTTCAGTCTGGTTAATTGACCTAACATAATTCTGTCAGTTGTTCTAGTAATAGAGAAGATTTTTAAATTATTCTTATGTTTCCTGATAGTCAACCAGCATGATCATTAAGCCAGGCGTCCTTTTCTTTGTATTAACCATTAAAACGATAATTTAAACAGTAAATACTTCCTTTGCAAAAGTTCCTATGTGAGACTGCTTAAAATGCATTATAGACAGTGGTAGCAGTTACTGTCTTACAGCTCATTGTTGCGAGCTTTAGTAATAATTTAAGTTCTTTATTCTGGCAATTTGTGGGGGAATTTGTTGTTAAATGGCCCAAGGGCAAAAAAGAAATAATACTATGTAGAAATAACTTGTACGGAATACGCACCGTGTACACCGTGTTTAGTGAGCTGGGGATTCCCAGCACAGCGAAGCTTCATAAATATGCAGCCTGACTAATGAATGGGAAGTGTATGCAGTGCAATACGAATTTCTTTTTATAAAAAACAAAACTGAGAAATGAGCATGGATTATGAGGGATTTGTGGGGTATTATAAACAATATGAGAAGTGTATGTATACGATATTGCTTATCTCACAATAGAATGTTCACTTTTTTATGACTGCCATGTCTATAAGAATCTATGAACACATAACACGTTATAATGCATTAATAAAGATGTCTTGGCCCCGCCTCCTCTAGTTGCTTTGACCCACCACCTCTACAATTTGATTGGTTATCACTCTGAACCAATCATTGTTCCTTCTGCCCTCAGAACATGTTTGTGTAAGTCAGACTCCCACGAGCCTCTTGTTTTAGTATTAGCTAAGAATTTGTATTAAGTTCAAAATTAAGCTTGTCTCAATCCAACAAGTGACAGCTGCATATTAAAGATAATTCATTTCTAATGATTCTGTTAGTGGTACCTTCTCAACTGGAACATATTTAACTAAATGTTCTATTTTATGCTGACCAATGCCTATCTGATCCCATTGTAATAGTGTACTCCACTGACCTGCAGGAACTTGTTACACCACATCATATGATCAGTGGAGGCACAGGAGATATATTCCAAAGCAATTTGGTTAAATAGGCTGTTTGACGATATGTATCAGGTGTTCAGCTGTGCAGAAAAATTTAGATGAAGGATGTGTGTGTGGTACTAAAGCAAGTGCCTCCCTGATTGTATGTATGCCTGTGTGTCCCAATTCTATTGTGTCAATGTGTTCCATTGTGTGAAAATTAAGTGGGAAAACCTTTTTTAATCTTCCCACCAGAGAGCTGTATGTAGTGTGTGTGTGTGTGTGTGTGTGTGTGTGTGTGTGTGTGTGTGTGTAAGAGAGAGAGAGAGAGAGAGAGAGAGAGAGTGAGTTGCTCAATGCTGCCATCTATCACTATGTCTAAGAATGACTGTGAGGTGCCTAACTCAAGATGGAGCAAATGAGAAAGGTTTATAACTGAGAGTCAAAGTAAAGCAGCCTTATCCGGTCACGGCAAAAGAATATATCAAGTGTATAATAAATATTTTAAAAGCTTAAACTAAAATAATACCAAGCATTTCCTGTACAAATAGTGAGAAGTAAGGAAGTGCTATTTTGGGGTGAAATTAGCACATGTGCAAAATCATCTATTTAGAAAACTGAAAGTCAAACATTAAAATATATGCAGGCTTTTTTTGCTGAAATATTGGCTTGGGTTCAGCTGTGACCTTGTACTGCTTTCTGATCTATGTCCTGATCTCCGCCGTCTCCCTGAGATGTGCTGATGAATCGCCCTCTCCGTGTGTCCCACTCTCTCAGAACGATATATCGCCCCTAAAGCTTGCCTAATGTTTTTAATGTTTTTTGATGCATTATTTATTTGTCGTGCCCTTTAGTGAAGAGAGGCAGAGAGAGAGAGAGAAACTGAGAAAGAAGTGACTGATCTCAGTAAATGTTTCAAAAAGCAAAGAAAATAGCATCCCAAAGCTGCTTTAGAAACACAGTTTAACAGAAAACAACATATTCACTCTAGTTTTCTTTTATGTATTTTTGGATTGTTCCCCTTTTTAACTCCCTCATATATGTCATGGTAAGTTTTAGCAGATGGTTATATTTATGATATTAAAATCTGGCTTAAAGTCTGAACACAAGAAAAATCATATAGAGTACCAATCAAAAGTCTGGACACGCCAACTGAAAATGATTTGTTCTTCAACAAGATAATGACCCAAAGCACACCACAAAGAAAGAGATGGAGTGCTGGCAGCCAAGGTAGCCACCTTGTGCTCCTTCAGGACTGTTTGAGAAGCATTCCAGGTGGCTACATCTGGAAGCTGGCTGAAAGAATGCCAGGAGTTTTCAATGCTGTCATCAAAGCAAAAGGGGGCTATTTTGAAGTATCTAAAATTTGAGAAAATTTTGAGATGCTGAACACTTCTCTTAGTCGCTGCAGTATTGCCTCAAGACCTTTTTCTATAAAGTGAATAACATAAGCAAAAATCGAGACTAATGCATTAAAATCACTGTGATGGGTTGGTGCCCCATCCCGGGTTGTTCCCTGCCTTGCGCCCATAGCCTCCGAGATAGGCTTCAGACCCTCCGTGACCCTGAATGGGACAAGCAGGTACAGAAAATGGATGGATGGCATTGAAATCAAGCATGTCCACACTTTTGGCTGGTACTGTAGGAACCCAATTTCTGTCAGCATGACAAATTAATGGTTTTACTTTGAGAGGCTCTTGAGAGGCTTTTGTTGGTGTTGTTGATGGTGTGGAGTTCCAGGTATAGTCCAGTTTCACATAGATCTTTCCATGCATCCTTCATTCCAATACCTTTCATTCTCCTTTCATTGTATTCTCCAGCCAGGGAATACATATGGTTTTGGGGCCAGTCTGCCACTGCAGACACTTTCTTGTTAAGGTGATAACTCAAAAACTGTTTGATGGATCATTTTCAAACTTTGCAGAGGCTTTGTGTGGGTTAAGATTTGGCAATGTTTAAATTTTGAGATAGATCACCCTGAAATTGAAGCAACATGTCTAGTGACAGCAAAAAGTGTAATTTTGACATTTGGTTCATTAAGACTAGCTATTTGATAGATCTTTTGGAAACTTTGTAGATGCAATGTAGGGATGACAAACTGGAAAGGTCAGTGACTCTCAGTGATTCTCAGACTGTGAGACGCAAGATGATTTTCTGAATATTCTATAATAAAGTGTATACTGTTTTTTCATTACTAGCCTCCTCATTAAGCAAATTTTATTGGTATCAGTCTTTTAGCCAGTCAGCAAAATGTAACGTGGGGAACTTGGTGAAATTTATTGTGGGGGAATTCACATGTTTTGGAAAGGTGGGGAGAGTGTGTAAGATAGGCTTGTAATAATATTTTTGTTAAACTGTGGTATTTTATCATCGTCATGTCACTTAGCCTTTGTTCTAGTCAGTGGTGGCACATGAAAGAACAGACACAGATCTAGTGATTATATTAAGACAAATCACGCAAAGTGATCCAGCAACGCAGCATAAATGGCTTGACTCTGCATTCAAACCCCAAGCTATTCTTTCAACTGTGTACATGTGTGTGTCTGTTTGTGTTGAATGTTTAACCATTCAAGTTCGAGTTCAGTCATCAGACAAGATGAACTCACTTATTTACCAGTATATTCCTTGTGTTTTTGTGGGCAAGGAATTGATATACTGTAAGTGAAAGGGCCAAGAGTTAGAAGATTTTGATTTGTAAATAATGTTCATGTTGATTGTAGCTAATCCTGTGTACATACTGTAAATAACGATGCGCATTTTTTATTGTGCAAAAGGAACATGTCAGTACAGTCATGTATTTAAGGCTGTGCTCACACTTGCCTGGTACCGAGCCCAAGCACAGTTGCCTAAGTCTTTTAAGAAATGTGAGAATTAAAGGCCACACCTGTCCCATATATTACGTGATAGTTCCATATTGAAAAATAAAATTCTGTGTCCCATTTTGAACCATGAGACGCAATTTGTCTTATATTTTCTGGACTTTGTGGTCTACCTGCTCCAAAAGAATGCATTTTGCAGTAGACCAAATATCACAACACGGTGAGGAAAAGCCATGAGATTCTAAAAAGGCTGATTGGTGCGATTTAATTCTTAGGTTGTTGGGAGCTGGCATTTAGGGCATATGATACGAGTGAGAACTCTGACAGCAAAGGGAACTATAGATGTGCTTTCCCGCTACGTCGATGTTCTATCTTTTGTTGGTGTGTTTGAGTTGCAATGTAATGTATAGCAGATCAGTAATGTCGTACTGTATAGCCTACTCATTAAAATTTAAGGAAAATACAAAAAAATGTAAATAGTAACGAAATGACCACAAAGCATAGTTTTTGTACAAAGAAATTTACTGCCATGAAACCCATCATATTTATGCACTTCACTTCAGTTTCTGACTTTGAAGTCACATTTTCTTTAGACAAGAACACAAATAGCAAAAGACATTTAAATTAAGAGTTCATTCAAGAGCTCAAAATAGCTAATTGAAAGCACAAAAAGTTAATCGTGGGCACATCTTAAGCATTTTGTGAGCTTGATTTAGTATTTTGTGGAAACTTTAAACTACACTGTGCACACAATTTAATACAACATGCCCATAAAAAAAAACAGAAATAAACTGTCTGTGACCCTTCCAGGGCTCCATATATGGCATTATTTTATCTGTTACAGTTATTAGTTATGTCATGGAAAATGTTGGTTATATTGCAAAAGAAAAATACGTAGAATATAAATACTTAGATATATAAAAATATTAACAATAGAAATGACATATTAAGACCTGGACATAAAAGGCATACACTAAGAAATACAGGTAACCACCTGATTGATGCAGACAGATGTTCTGTACCTATGTGTAAATTGGTGTGTAAATGGATTGTGAAATAAAGTAATAGGTATAGTTTCAGATTTATGTGTCATAACTAAGACTCAGAGCATTCAGGTAAAAATACATAGGTTTTTACATTTCCAGTGGATCCATCCAGTACTTGTAGAAACTATACAGATTGGTGAGTGTGGGAAGAGTTGGATTTAGATGGGTGGAGTAATGCATAGCTGACAGACCTTATTATAGTTTTACTGTAAAACGTTCAGAGGCTTTCCACCACCACAGATTGTTATACTCTCTCTTTGCGGGATATTATATGCTTTCATTTTCTTCTTCTACAACCCTGTTTTCAAAGAAGTTGAGACGCTGTGTAAAATGTAGATAAAAACAGAATGCAATGATGTACAAATTATATAATGCCATATTTAATTGAAAATAGAACAAAGACAACCTATCAAGTGTTGAAACTGAAAAATTGTATTCTTTTATGACTAATATGTGCTCAGTTTGAATTTGATACAAGCAGCACATTTCAAAAAAGTTGGGACAGGGGCATGTTTACCACTGTGTTGCATCACCTCTTCTTTTAACAATACTCTTTAAAGGTTTGGGAATTGAGGGACCAGTTGCTGCAGTTTTGAAAGTGAAATGTTATCCCATTCTTGCTTGATATAGGATTTCAACTGCACAACAGTTCAGTCTCCTTTGTTGTATTTCTCATTTCATGATGCACCAAATGTTTTCAATGGGGGATTGGTCTGGACCATAGTATGTGAGTGGAGCGGGAGTGAGCGCGGAAATATTTCGGCCGGAGCGGCAGCAAGCATGGAGCAGCATATCTGAAAAACTCTCGAGCGTCACCCACTCACATCTTAAAATAAATCATTTCTGTTTGAATGTGGATTTGGCTGCTCAGTTAGCCAGGCTACAGTTTAGGCTAAAATTAAAATACAGTGCAGATTGTTTTCCTTTTTTGGAGCAAGCGGTGAGCGATTTCATTGGAGCAGGGTGAAAACTGACTGGAGCAACCGTGAATGGGGGAGCAGGGAATCGTACCTCTCTGTGAGCAATGAGTGGAAATTCTCATCGCTCCGGTCCGCTCACATGCTTTGGTCTGGACTGCAGGCAGGCCAGTCTAGCACCTGGATGCTTTTACTACAGAGCCATGCTGTTGTAACATGCATAGAATGTGGTTTGGCATTGTCTTGCTGAAATATACAAGGCCTACTCTAAAAAACATATTGTCTGAATGGCAGCATATGTTGCTCAAAAAGCTGCATATATCACTCAGCATTAATGGTGCCTTCCCAGATGTGCAAGCTTCCCAAGTGATAGGCACTAATGCACCCCCACACCATTATGCTGGCTTTTGAACTGTCCACTGATAACAAGCTGGATGGTCCCTCTCCTCTTTAGCCCAGAGGACATGGCATCAAAGATTTGAAATTTTGATTCATCAGGCCACAGGAAAGTTTTCAATTTGGCCTCAGTCCATCTTAAATGAGCTCGGGCCCAGAGAACTCGGCAGTGTTTCTGGATCATGTTTAGATATGGTTTCTTCCTTGCATGGTAGAAGTTTCATCCTGCATTTGTGGATGCAGCGATGAACTGTGTTCACAGACAGTGTTTTTCTGAAGTGTTCCTGAGCCCATGCAATGATTTCCACTATACAGTCGTGTCTGTTTTTTATGCAGTGCCGCCTGAGGACCACAAGATCACAGCTATCTAATATTGGTTTTGGGCTTTGTCCCTTGCACACACCGGGAGATTTCTCCCAATTCTTTGAATCTTTTAATGATATTATTTATGTTAGATGATAGAATTCCCATATTCTTTGTAATATTACACTGAGGAACATTATTAAATTGTCGCAGTCTTTCACAGAGTGGTGAACCTCTCCCCATCTTCACTGCAGAGACTCTGCCTCTCTGGGAGGCTTTTTTAAGCCCAATCATCTTACTGACCTGTTGCCAATTAACCTAATTAGTTATGAGATATTCAACCCGGTGTTCTGGTTTAGCATAATACAACCTTTCCGGTCTTTTATTGCCTCTGTCCCAACTTTTTTTTAATGTGTTGCTGGCATCAAATTGAAACTGAACATATTCTTTGTTCTATTTTCAATTAAATATGGGTTTATATGATTTGCAAATCATTGCATCCTGTTTTTATTTACATTTTACACAGTGTCCCAACTTATTTGGAAACGGGGTTACATCTTCTGTCCTTGCCCCCCCCTCCCCCACCTCCGTTATCTGCCCATGAACAGCCCC
>JAAGVU020000008.1:8297851-8310323 GCA_011763525.2 Mormyrus iriodes | reverse complement strand
CAGATCCTTTCAGTGAGCGGCCTTTGTTAATGGAGACTCTCTTCAGGTCAGCAGTGTGAGGACAATGCGGTGTGTGTGTGTGTCAGGTATATATTACATTGTAGGAATCAATTGTCCCCGCAATGTCATAAAAACCTGTTATTTTAATGTTGTTTTGACCATTTTTTTTTTGTCCCCACAAGGGAAGAATCAATCTTATAAAAATCTGTGACTGCAATCAAAAAATTAAAAATGCCAAAACTCTTGTATTTTGTTTGGTTACTTATGGTTAAGGTTAGGGCTGGGTAGGGGTTAAGGTTGTCATTGTTGGGATGAGGGTTTTGCCCATAGAAATGAATTTGAATATGAAGATGAATATATGTCAGCCATGGAGTACTGGACATGGGAGAGTGTGTTTGAGAGAGAGTGAGCAAATATTAAAAAAAAAAAAATTTGGTGGGGGCTGCTCTGTGGGTTGGGACTCAGAAGATTGCTTTTTCAAATCTCATGGTCAGTAGAGTAATCCCACCACCGATCCCTCGAGCAAGGCCCTTAACCCCAATTGTTCCAGGGACTGGCTGATTCTGCTTTCTTCTCCATGCCAGTTTGATGAGATGGCCTCTTGGGATACTTTTCCAGCTATTCTTAAGGAGGTCCAACAAATAGGCTGAGCACTCATTGGCCACTTTCCCTTGACTCTCTGATCAAACTTCCCCAAGACATCAGTACTGAGTTTTGGTCAGATAGCCAGGTCATATCATGACTCTCTCTCTCTCCTTTGTTGGCAGCTTGGCGTGTCCAAACTTTTGACTGGTTGTGCGCGTACATGGATAAAATCACTTGTATATATTAAGGTTTTGGATTATATTTGGAAAGAGCACATACAAATATTTTGGATAACTTGAACTAGATGGCATATGATCAAGTAACAACACAGCATTGAGTTATTACACTTGCCAAATCTTCCTCATTCATGCTGCAGTATAGCATCCCTGTGATTGGATGAGCATAACAGAATTGATGTGTGGGAGGTGCTGGTGGTGCCAGCAGCGTGATCAGTGACAGAAGCTCTTTATTGGCACTTTACTGTAGATGGCGGGGTGCAGTTTTCATTAGTGTGACTGCTGGCCGCTGTTTTCCGGAAACCTCTGCTGAGGAGAGAGGCTGGCTTTTTCGGCATGACGACTGGAGGTCTCCGTGTAAAGACGATTGGGGGTCATTAAAACTGTGGGCCTACTGTTGCCCTGAACCACTGTTTTTTAAGAAGGCTATGAAACTGAAACCTGTACCCACGCAGGTTTTTGGAGATTGACCACTGGGAATAATTTTCCCTGTTTTTATTGTCAAATCTGGGGTAAACACATGACCTTCAGGCGTCTCTGTCTTTTTTTTAACAGAACTGGCGATGAATCTAAAAGAAAACGTCTCATTCAGTAACCATGGCAGAATAAAATTGGATTCGTTTTTCTGTTCTTTCTTATGAAATACAATCTGTATATTTCTAATTTGCCAGCAGCTGTAGTTGTTCATAATGAAGTACATTAGGGGAGCAAAAACTGATTTTGTCTCCCCACGCTCAGGAAATGGCAGGACTCCATGGGTGACCATTATCATACTTTCTTTGGTAATGGAGTGTAGCCCCCCCCCCCCAACACTTAGTTTAATGTCTTACTCTTGTGTCAATTTATCCTTTTCTTAAGAGATGAGCAGCTGTAAGGGGTTATGAAAGCTCATCCCATAGCTCTGGTGATGTGCTGCTTTATCTAGACAAGATCAGGAAGTGGCATTGAGAATGGCAAGAGTCCTTAGATGCCCACAGGGAGAAGTGTCTGCCTGTCATCCTGAGTGTGCTGGCTTGGGGCTTCGAAAGCCTGGCAGTGGTTGCCAGTTGAGCTGTTGAACTGAAGGCTGTCTTGCGATGGTTCTCAAGTCTGGCGGTTTGAACACGTTTGGCAATCCTTCCTGTTCTCATGCTTGCAAAGATTTTCAGATTTGCTTCAAGTAATTTTGGAGGGTTTTTGGTATATTCAGGTCCAAAGGTCACTAAATCGTTAAATATGTAATATGTAATGTAACTTTGCTAAATCTAATTGTATTCTAAGTTGTCTTTATTGGGTCATTTGTAGTTTAAACTTCATAATGGGGCTGCATGATATTGGAAAAAATTCAGATTGCGAGTTTTGGAATTTTTGAGATAAATATGGTGATATTTATAAAACAGTAGTTTGTCGGGTAAGTTGGTGGTGTTGCTACAAGTTTTGCCGATACACTGTGCATATCACTTGCTTTTGCTCAATATTGCCTTTATGGAATCCAAATTTGATGTTCAGACAGTGGAAGACTAATGTCTTTTGGTTACCAGTTCATGTTTGCATTTCTCTACCTCGATCATTCTCGCTAACTTTCTCACAAATGCGCTGCACTATCTATGAGAGTTATGATTGGCTCTGGTTGCCCATGAGGAGCTCATGCAAAAAGCAGCAGCGATAAACTTTAATTTTGTAACGTAGTAGATAATCTTGAAAAGCAACAGTAATTGAAATTGAAAAGCGTGTTAGGTGTCGTTTCCTGTGACTGACTCAAAATGTTTTAGCCTAGGTTATTAATGGCTTCATCCCAGCTGACTATTGCAGTCCCTGTGATGTGACAATTGCATGTGCATAACATGCGATGTTGATGTTAATATCGCACAGCTCTGCTTCATAACAGTGCTTGGACTCCTGTATTTCATATAAGATATGAGTGTAGTGTTAAGTAACCTTCCTATATAAAATGTATGAGAAACTCTTCTGTGGTCTAGTTTCTTGGAAAGGTTCAGTTTTTTTGTGATTTTTTTTTTTGGTAATATAAGTGCTAAAATTAGCTTTATTACTATTAACTGATCATAACTCTGGGTTACAAGGTTCTTGTTTTCTGTATCATTTTTGGCGCCAGATAGATTTAGTGATGCTGATGCTTCAAACCACAAAAGGTTTTTGAGAAACGACCGGTCTTGTTAAAATTATTGTACAATGTTTTAAAAATGGGTGTTTTGCATAACGCTGGTTAAGATTTTTTTTGATGGAACTTCTAAGGAGTGTCTTTTATGTACTTTTTAATGCTGATTTAAGAAATGCTCTCAGAATTTTGCTATTACCCATAGTTATTCAATGATATCATTTTATTATATTAGGCTTTATTGATAGTATATAATTCCTTAAGAATAGCATATTTAAAAGTAATTTAGGAAAAATTTTATTTCTATTTCTGAACATTTTTAGGACTTTAGAGAAGGGTGCAGAGTTTACAGGCTGTAACATATTTGGACGTGTTGAGACAGAGTCCTGCTCTCTCTGATATGGAAAAATAATATCAAGGCAAGTTGAGTGGCAGTATGCCTGCTGACTTCTAATAGACCCTTAAGAGGGATATTCCTGCGGCCGAGTACAGAATCATACACTTCCACCATGCACATATACTGTAAATATATGTATAATGTAAAGTTTGTGTGTCACTTGATATCCTTGTGTGATAGGTCAATTCTGATTGGATATTTGAATTTGGCGCAAACAATACTGTAAGATTCACCCATTTTGATTTGTGTAACAAAAAGAAAGATTTGCTGACCAGTGTAATCAGTCCTATCAGATTGCTGCATGCCCCTTATACTGCCTGCAGTGTTTGTAGTGGAACACAGAGACTTGGAAGATCTCTGGTGGTGATTCTTTACTTCCACACAGTCTGGGCTGTGTCAGAAACTGAACAAATGCCGAGGGCTTTACTTTAAAGTATATCCAGGAAATCTCAGCTAAGGAATCAGGAATTATTTATACATGCAAAATTTTACCAGGATGATTAAGTCTGGAAGCAGGGCCAGCAACTGGATTCGGGCTATTAACATGGAGGCCTGAGCACATAGTTGGATTTCAGCACCAGCTACAGATGGATTCATAGATGGATACATAGCTATCATTTAGGGAACTAAAGAGGGGCAGAGACTTCAACAGCAGATCAATAAGCCACTGTGGTAAAGAAAGAGGTAGAATTTAGCATCAAAAGAGAGAGCCACAATGAGTATGGCTGTGATCCATTTTGACTTTGGTAACTTCCAAGCATGCCAGTTTGAACATACCACTGGGAATCTTGAAGAGGGCCCAGACAGGAGACCTCACAATCTGGAGAAATGCTGTCTGTATGGTCATTAGATGTCGACATTGACTAGATGTACAGTATGTATCAGTCCAGGGTCTGCATTTTGTTTCTGGCGACAGAGTGGAGTTTAAGAAGAACAGCAGAACTTTTTTAATACTGCAGATACTTTGAATGCTAACCTTGAAAGATCTGAAATGATTTATTGGTTCATAAAAGTAGTTACTTTTATGGCATTAAAAATAGATAAGGTTGTAAAAAGTTTCTTCATTAGTCAGAATGGCATCCCCTAATAATGTGCAATACCCAGGGTTTAAATATAGACGGAGCCCAGCTCTAACTCCTTATGTCTAAATCGCACCTAGTCGGAGCGCAGGTCCAACTCCTTCAATGTCAACTCTTTTTTTCTTAATATTTATAATTTCGTAAAAAAAAATCAGAAGTGAATGGCTTAGTAAAAGGTCAGTTTTGCTCTGAAATTTTTTTTCTTTTCATCGGGTTCGTTAATTTTCATTAGTAGCTCTGACCAAACATTAATTTCTTGAGTGGATGAGATAATCGTACTTGATGTCTCGATTTCTATCCCATGTTTTTGTACTTCGACTTATTTTACTTACCATACTGCTGCCAAAACTTACTAGCTTGACTTTGCTGGAGTTAAGAAGTATGTAAGAAGCCATTTGTGAACAACTTGATATTTTAATGCATTTTCATGGGGACATTACGAATGAATAAGCAAGAATATAATTTGTAATAAAAATGCATCAAATTGGCTTTTCTAGTTTCATTTACATGTTATGTTTTAAAAAATTCAAGTACTGTTTAACCATGTGACAAGTACAATACTGATATCAAGCAAAGTTAACTTTTTGATCACGTTCTTTGGTTTATTTTGTATTGCTTTTGAAGTGGTAACAGAACATCTTTAGAGTGTGTTTGCAGGGGTGGCACGGTGGTGCAGTGGTTAGCACTGTTGCCTCACGCCTCTGGGACCAGGGTTCGTGTCTCCGCCTGGGTTCCATTTCTGTGGAGTTTGCATCTTCTCCCCGTGTCGTCGTGGGGTTTCCTCTGGGTACTCCAGTTTCCCCCCCCACCGTCTAAAGACATGCTGCGGTTAATTGGTATGCAGGTATGCATGTGTGAGTGAATGGTGTGTGAGTGTGCCCTGTGGTGGGTTGGCACCCCATCCTGGTTTGTTCCCTGCCTTGTGCCCATAATACCTGGGATTGGCTCACAACCCTGAATAGAAAAAGTGGTTTCAGAGAGTGGCTGGATTGTGATCATAAATACATATGACAACTAACTAATGTACATAGCAACTTATTGACTCCACCGCACCGTGCACAGATTCTGATTTAACAAGTAATGTGACAGCAGCCATTCTGCACCAGTACGCTCACCACACAGTAGCTAAGGTGGTGAAGGGGCTGGAGAGAATTCACCAGTGATTAGGAGGCCAGAGATTTTTAGCCAGGACATCAGAGTACCACCCCTACTCTTTTGAATGATGCCCAGAGATCCTTTATGACCTCAGAGAGTCAGGACCTTGGTTTTAGGTCTCATACAAAGGACAGCACCATTTTTACAGTACAGTGTCCCCATCACTGCACTGGGGCATTGGGATCCACACAGACCACAGGATGGGCTAACCTGCTGGCTACACCAACACGTCTTCCAGCAGCAACCCAGCTTTTCTAGTTGGTCTCCCATCCAAGTACTGGCCAGGCCCAAACCGGCTCAGCTTCAGGTATATTACCTGCTCTGCACTGCAGGTGATACAGCTGCTGGCTAGGTTCATTTTTCCATGGTTTCTAACTGAGAGGGAGATGTAGCAGGAACTACAGAATACAAGAGAGATGATGAAGCAATCCTTTTGTGGGGAAAAAAATCCAAGGGTTCAAATGGCTGGCGCACAGCCTCATACTGGTGACTTGACAAGCTTGGAAATGACTGGAAGATTAACGATAAAATCAGACTCCATATTGAGACATTTTAACACAATAATAAGCTTTCGACGTTAGCAAAATTTAGTTCCGTATGTATACCACAGTGTTGTGTATTCATACATATAAGAACATGCCTGACGAAAATAATTTATGCATTCCACAAATACTGTATTTTGGACATTTTACTCTGTTTTTAATGCAGTATATATATATATATATAAGCAAATGTGGTCAACACTTCATGCATTAGCGATAGGAGGCCAGGGTACATTAGGGTCAAGACCAAATGCAAGTTTTTTTTTTTGGCAGTGTAGGTAACAGGATCCAGTGTCTTGTTATAGATTAAAAAAGCTACGCAATTACCAGTGTGCGTCTTGTGCAGTAAAGGAATTTAAATGAGAAGTAACTACTTATATCTGCTGTCAGAGTTTCTTTCGCCGGTGTCTGTTCTCAAATGGCAGTTTCTGAGATTTATGGGGGTGGCAACATTGATATTATAAATATGTCAGTGATTCCTGCATCATACATAATTTCACACGGCAGTGACAGCTGGAGGTAAGAAGTGCCGTTTCCTAAGATCCTTATGACCAGAAGGTGCAATTTCCATCCTTCTGTGCTCCCAGTCAGAAGCTGATAAGACAAGATCGCGAAGGAGTTCATGAAATGTATTTTTCTTCGCTGACGGAAGAATAGCCCCCGTTTTAAATGATAGGAGTAAATCTGCACATTTTACGAGTTCCAGTTCTCAAGTTTTGAAGAGTTTATTTTAAGCACTAATATGTAGTACACTGGATGAAAACATGGAAACATTTTCTGTATATAATATAGCTGTATGATGTAATTTACGTACCAATAAAAGAAAAGTTTATAATGTGAAAGTATAATTTCAAATAAAATACTTAGGGAACGTATCATATACATGTGGCAATGGATGAACTTGCTGGATCCTGTGTCCTGCCATGTATTCAATTTGTTTGCTTGTCCTAAAAATCAATGCAATAATTGATGTAGCGATGACTTCAGCTTCAAGTCATTGTAATGATATATTGGAGGTTGTTGAATTAGAGCCTTAATTTATTGTGAAACAATTTAGATCTGAAGAAAGGACATTACTTTTGTCTGAGATGGTGTATTTTGACACTGTGGGTACCATAGCAATCAGCAGTATGGAATAATTGTGCCCATTTATTATAAGTGTGACAGAAATGTAATGTGAAACAAACTGACACCTCAGGCCTGGAGTGGTATGTTAAGCTAATATCTCACCGTGACCTTGTACTGGAGAAATGGTTATGCAAGTCAGACGGACATAACTCCTAGTGATTCAGAAGTTGCAGCAGGTTTCTTGTGTAAAAAGCATGTGAAGACGACGTTTTACAGCTATACTCAGTTATACAATCTGACATATAAGTGCAGCACATACCTGTGTTTTGATATTTTACTGGAATTATCCAGGGACAGTTTGACATTGTGCTGGAACATTATTGGGAAAATGTGTAATAGCGTTGCATTTACTTGACATGAGTTTTGAGAATATTTTGCCTGTTTTTATATTCATTTGCCTGTGAGGCCCTAAACAAAAAATCTGACTAAGTGAGGCCACCATGAAGCGTAATCACAGAATTGTATCTGGACACTATTCCTTTTGCACTGCTCAGTTAGGATGCAGTGGAAAGAGGCTTTGGAAAAGGGAGGGTGTAACAGCAATCACTGGTGTAATGGGATAGGTTCAGATGTTGCCATATTGATTGGGCTGCCTTACATCTGCTACTAGGCTACATGTTATTTCCTGGCGCAAAACTCAATTCTATATAATAAGTCCTTTGCAACCATGTCCACTTGTGTATTTTTCAAACTCCGAAGGAGGATTTATCACCCTTGATGAATGGGATCTGATTGTCACCTAGGAGCCAAGGGAATAACCAATGAAAAGTGTATTAATTGTCAGACTGACAAAGCTGGATCCCACCCATCTCATTTCCTATCACTAGGCAGTATATCAAAGGTTGGTAAGGTGAAAAAAAAATTATCACACTGAGATACTCAGAAGTTCACTAAATGTATTTACATGACAATCAGTTCACCAACAGTGCAATACATAGGAATGTTGCATAATTACCAAACATTACACTCCCTCCCCGGTAAAGAAAAGGGTTCAAGCTGATAAAACAGTTTATGCAAAACATTTACAACATCAGAACAGGCTCACAAAGTAAACATCTCTGAAATTGCCCCTTCGACAGTGACATTGTGGGGCATGTGCAGGTGTATCTTACAGGTCACAGGCTGTTTTCTGTACAAATTTGGGAACTTTGGCAGTTTTTATATTATACAATATAGTCAGAAATGTTATGTAAGGTGGCCTTGTTCATGTTCACAGTGTAATCAAGAGCGGCTGAAAGCCAATAGAAACAGGGGGAAAGGAATGTCCCCTTTAAGAGACCCGGAAGCGGCTGTCCTGGCTGTTAGTGGTTATAAAATTACAAACACGTATGTAGAGTTTCATAGCAGTCATCGCCATAAAAAACAATTAGTTCAGGTCAAAATACAAACAACCAGACGAAGACGTTGACCACAAACCAAAACGCAGACATGGACAGAACATGCACAGGTGCCGTGTAAGAACACTGTACCAAACTGTATGAAGTATGAAGGAAAAAGGACAAACTCTTCAGGCAAACTGAAATATACCTAGTTGACAAGCTTTCGTCGTCTTTTTTCCCCCCCCCTTTTCTGGTTTGGCACTTTATCTGAACAAATTACTGTTCAAAAAGACTAGAGTGAGTATAAAAGTTAACGTCTCCTTAAGATAGAATGTTACTTCAGAATAAGTGTACTGTAGGGAAACACTGTAATGTACTGTAGCTGAAACATTACAACAGATGTTTAACACACATGCACAAAGACGGAGAGCACAGACCCCCCCCCCCGATCTGTGGCTGACCTCTCCTCGAAGGTGTCCCCCACCTCATGACGTCTCCTCGGCCGATCTGACGTCAGATTTGAGGCGCACAAACTCCTTGGCCACCTCGTCGTTGGTCCTCTGCGAGAGTATCCTCATGATGATCAGGCCGGTCTCGTTCATGGAGATGCCCCTGACCAGGGGGTGCCAGCCCGAACAGCTTCCCTTATCGGCGAGGTCCTTCAGCGGAATGACTGTCATGCCAATGATGCGATCCTCCCTGGCGAAGCAGTAGTCTTTCACTGAGACGTGGAGCTCGTAAGCCTGGGGCTCGTGCTCGGAGCTCAGCGCGCTGCGTAATCAGGACAGGAAGAGATGCATTGTTCTAGCCGGCAGTGGACTGTGACTGATCCGAGAGATTTACAGATTCTGCATACATTAGCGACGAGGGAAGAATGCCGACATGTAGCCAATCGAATTTAAGACATACACACAAAAGTGACTCCTCAACAACTACAACATTTGTGTGACCAGGTATGTGGCAGGAAATTGAGTAGCTGTACAACATGGTGAATTAGTTTAGGCCCTAAGGGAGCCTAGAGGGGCTGTGACTTACAACTGGAATGTCTCGTTGTACTTAGGCGACCAGCTGTTGTTCTTGGTCTTCGTGCTGAATTTGCGCTTCTTGTCTGCAAGTTGTGGCCCCACGGCGTTGACTTCCACGAACGGGCGGAACATGGCGTTGGTCTGCCAGCTAAGGCTTTTCACTGCTGCAACTGGGGGGGCATGGCACGGCACAAAGAATTGTGGTGAATGTGGAGCCCCAAGGTTAAATGCCCACCCCAGGAGGGTCTCAACCGTGGTGAGCTGCTCAGAGGAGTTGAATGCTTAACATGTGGGTGTTTTGGCATGACAGCAAGGCAAGGCCAGAGTGCAGATTCATTTAAAAAGCAGCTGTTTAGAAATCTAATTTGTTTTTATATACAACATTCATCTAAAAAGTATTTTTTAACACAGTGGGATGACTCATGCCTGTGCAGTGGTTTTCTCCAGTGATGCTCTTACAGATAACAGATCCTGCTGTGTTAATCTGTGTCTCTGTGTGATGGTCAGTTTAATGGCTCAAATTTTCTTTGACAGCAGAACCTTTTAAAGCTACTACTTTTAAAACAATTGTGTGCGTGATGTACACAAGTTGCACAGGTGTGTATTGTTAATATTAAGATAAGAATCAGCAGTAATCTGTCGGGGTAAGAGAGTCGTACCCTTGACATTTATCTTATGCTCCCCGGTGCCTGGATGAGACACGAGATCCACTTGAATGGACACCTCACCCAGCGATCCGTTAGATGGCTGAACTGGTGTTCAAAAAAATGAAACAAAATGGTGTTAAAATGAGCCCCTCCCAAGCATCACTGCCAGTGATACAAGGCTACTGCTATATTTGTGAAACACCCTGGGAAAAGAAACACTCTAAAACATTAAAAATCTACATCAGCAAAGTAAATAAGAGCAAATGGCACACAACAATGAGACTGCCTACAGTGCCAGGGTTGTACAGTCATGAATTCGTTTAAATTTCATTCTTGAGCTTGCTGGAAATGAGAACCATTTAGTCAGTGGCCTACAGCAACAACAGCAACAACCACCAATCGTTATTTTAAGGTGTTTAAGGCTTGGGGTGTCAATATGAAAACCAATTTGTGCTCTCACTGTAAACTCAGTGATGCTCCCTGATTGTTTTAGGGTTCTAGCCTTCGGCTCGTGGGTCTCGGCACGGCCCCCCTGAACACACGCAGTGGCTTACTCCAGCTGACACAGAAAAGCAGGTGAATCGCAGTTTACGCTTTGACCGATTGCTGTCAGAGGAACAGTGACTTATTGTAGCAGATGTACCAGCAGCAGCTGGCACTCATGTGCTGAGCGACACCTGAGAGAACCTACAGCCGTTCCAGGAGTGAGCGGATGCTTTGGGATGTGATGGTGCTCCTGTGATTGCTGCCATACAGCAGAAGATTAGCTTGGGTCAGAGGAAATGTGTATGTCCAAGTAGACGCAACCACTACAATTTTTGTAAATACTGATCACTGCATTTTTCACAAGACAGCAACAGGTTTTAAAAATAGATTATGGCTTGCAGTAGCACTGACTTAAATTTCATTTTTTAAATGTATATTATATCCAAGGGCGGCACGGTGGTGCACTGCTGCCTCACATGTCTGGGACCAGGGTTCAAATCCCTGCCCTCAGTCGGTGTGTGGAGTTTGCGTGTTCTGCCTGTGTTGTTGTGGGGTTTCCTCCAGGTACTCTAATTAACCTCAGCATGTTTTTGGACTGTGGGGGGAAACTAGAGTTGCCAAATTACCTATGGGCAATTTGGCAACGAATATGAACATTAACACGTACAGTCGTGAGGGCTCTTTGGAGCCTGCTGTCTCTGCCATGAGTTCAGGACAGGCCACCTAGAGCTAGAAAGCAAAACGATGATATACGCAGAATTTGCCTTGACACGACTCATTAGTTGAAGACTTAAAAAAAAAAATAAAAATAAGGTATGTCAATATGCAGGGTCAGAACCTTTTGGTTGTTCCACCGTGTCAGCTGTCAGGACCTTTACATGGACACAGGGGCTCTATCCTTTGAAGGACGCGGTTTAGGAAGCTGTAGCCCTTGTAGGCTGCGGTCTTTGAAGGTCGAACAGAAAGCGTTGCCAAACGGGATGGCGTGGCCTATGGATAATTTCCTATTTGCGTCTCCAGCTGTTCCCGCCCTTACCCTTGAGTCACAAAGTGCTGCTCCTGTCGCCTAGCTGGGACACGCCCACTTTACACCTGTGCAATGAATCTTGGGATAAGTTGGCTTGCAAAGGATCCATCAGGTGGAAAGTGTGGAATCAGTAAAAAGAACTGAAGTTACTGACAGTCATTCATTTTTTTAGGTAACTGATCCGCATATAACTAATTTGTGGCATTATTTTGGATGGGATATTGAGGGGGTTTGGATCCCACCCATCTGTGTGTGTGTAGAGTTTGCATGTTCTCCCCATGGATATGCTGGCTAATTGGCATCTCTAAACTGCCCATAATGTGTGAGTTTTTGAGCCCCTCCTCCCAACCAGAAGTCATTAAAAAACAAAGAATTTTAAATGACAAAAACTGCTAGTGCATAGATAGCGACTGACCATTAAAAATGACAGTGAAGGGTACTGACCGTCATTCTTGAATATAAATCATTCTGTGTCATTATATCCCCAAGGAGATGCATTCATCATCTTATCATAGCTGCAGTGCCTATAGAAAGTATTCACCCTCTTGGATGTTTTACCCTTTTACTGATTTTATAAATTGGTCATGATGAACATAATTTGGCTTTTTTGACAAAAAGCCCCCTTTACTGTCAAAGTGAAAACTGATTTATACAAAATGACAATTAAATAAAACTATGTAACATAAAATAAGTGATTACATAAATATTTACCCCCTTTAAAGTGACTGACCTAATTCAACAGAGGTCCAGC
>JAAGVU020000008.1:8261812-8297260 GCA_011763525.2 Mormyrus iriodes | reverse complement strand
TGGCTGCCTGACTGGCAGCTTTAGGTTATGCATCATTGTAGTTCAAAATACAGATGTTACTGAAATACAGATAAAAAAAAAAAATACCCATATATATATATATATATATAAAAAAAAATAAAATACACACACACACACACACACACAAGTGTATGGAAAAAAACACTTCTCTCCTAGGCTCATGCAATATGTTTACACACATTGATTTCAGTCATGATAAAGTCTTCAACACTTGGTTGAAAATGAAGCTGTTCCTGAGCTTAAAAAGTCAAACTCTTCTGTAAGACACATTTGTCCTTTACTTGCCGTTTCAATGAAGGAGCTGTAATTAAAGAAGCCCCCCAGGGCCCCCGCCATCGGGCTGGACGGCTCATCGGGAGCGAGCTGGAATTCGTGATTCAGACACAGAGCTGTCAGGACATCTGTTAGTTGTCTGCAGCTGTTACCACTTTTTTGGCAACATTCAGTATTTCGTTACATGGACTGTTTATATACAGTGCCTGATACCTATGGATGAAAATCAGCGCACAGACAGGGACTCTGTGATTAATGCTTGAGGATTAAACACTGTATACAGACAATGACTCATTAATTTTTAGTATCAGATGTTGTCACGCTGATGTTGACTCCTGACAGCCCACTTTGATTAATACTGGAAGAACAAATGCCACATACAGGACTCTGTAGGTAATACTTGAGGATTAAAGACTGTGTACATACAGTCACTGAGAGAAATACGTAGGGATTAGGAGCGGGTCTGTGTCTTAGCTGTTGGAATGTAAACTGCTGTTTAGTGGCTCCACACGTGCTTGTTATGACTCCCAAGAGTACCCCCCCGCCTCCACTCTCTTCATACAATAATTTTGTGTGAAAAGTCCCATAAAAAAATAAGGCACATGCTATTTGCATCCAGGTGTCAGTAGCCGACAATGCTATATTATTGTTATCATTGCTGCTATTATTATTATTATTAGCATTATAAATGTATCTTTTATACATGTATCCCACTTTGCCGTCTTCAGCTGTTGAAGTGCCGTGCAACCATGCAAGCAGCACAGTTCACCTGCTGGGCAGTGTAATAGACACTCCGAAAAAACGATTCCTACCTGTCTGGCTAGATATCAGTCCGTCTGCAGGCCACCTTTTAGGAAAAAGCATTTCCCCCTTTCACTGTCTTCCCGAATTTCCCCATCATATCTGTACAATCCACTTAAATAAGGCGATTCCACATTCTGAACGTCACTCTGGCGAAAGATTTAAATTTTTTTTAAGCAACTTTGAGAGGAGGTCCACAACGTGTCATATGTTGACTTGACGTGCCCAGGATGATAAATGAGGCCATATAAAAATTGTGTCATTCATCAAATGCCAGCACATTTGGAGCTGGACAGGATGTATGTCCTGTTAAATCTTACAAACTGTTGTTGTTTATTTTCATTGGCCAATTCCAAGAGTGAACCAGCATTTCACGACAAGGGACTGCTGTGGAACCCCTATACAGAACACAGAAGGGCTCCCCCTATATTTAAAAAGACTCCACTATGGCTTTTATGCCACGAATTGAAGGCAAAAATGCAAGCATCTTTGCTGGGATGAAGGAGTGGCGCTTTAATTGGGTCAGCGGTGGAGGGGTCTACACTCCTCATTAGGTTTGCTATATATAAGCATATAGCTCAGATTGTATGGCTTTGACAGAAAGCAGAGAGCCAGACAGGAACGAAGTGTGTTCCCAGAACTGCAGCAGTGCCCAGAGGACTCTGCAAGGAGGAAATAATTATTCTGATTATGCGTAAAGTAACGGGGGACAGCAACAATTAGATCTTGACAGGCAGTGAAGAATCCATGTAATGCGTAAAAAATGGCCAGCGCACCTGCTGGGATCAAGGTACATGCTGGGTCTCCAGTAAAATAAATAAATAAATATATATAAATACGCACGCACGCCTCGCTTTACGATATTTCGACTTTACGATGGTGTGTTTGTGATGCACATTCAATGGTCAACTTTAAATTTTGATCTATGATGTTTACACTCACAAAGTATCGTACATCTCATACAGTGTTTAACAATGTATCATACAGTGTTTTGTCCTGTTTAAACTTTTCATTTGTTTACTGTTCAATTACTGGTATTTAATTAGTTACAGTAACTACTTATTCAGTGACCCTATTTATTTACTTACTTACAATATATTCCTCATATATGACTGATCTTGCTTTGAAAAACATGCCATGTTAGTGATCTCACCTTGAGAAACAGCCCAAGAAAGTAGATCTGAGAGACACCCCTTGCGAGTAATTTTGCTTTAAGAAACACACCAGGCTAGTGATCTCACCTGAGAAACACGCTAAGGGAGTCATCTCACCTTGAGACACATGTCAAGCGAATGCTCTCACCTTGAGAAGTCTGGGTCCCTATATACTTCTTGATCAAGGCATCCGTAGATTGTGTATAAAGGCTGAGAGCGTATTTCAGTGACTTCAGATCAGGGCTTTTCTCAAGGAATGACTTCTTCAGACCGTTTCCGCCGGCATGGAAATATTGCTGTGAATGAAAAGCCAGTTAGTATTCATACTGACAGTCAATCAATGGGAAACATACATCACTCACATTCCTTGTATATATACACCAAAGAACCAAAACATCATGACGTGAATGAAGGCGATCCCATCTGATACAAACAACAGCAGGGCTTCTGTGGCAGATATCGTAGACACTGTTAATGGCGGCTAAGGGAGTGACGTGTCACAACACACAATGCATCAAGCCCTGTTTATGGGGCCCTGTAGCCGTGGAAAGAACCTGTTGGTCCAACGTATCCCAGTGATGCTTGACACCTACCTGGCCATACATATGATAAGACCGGGTCACCTTCTTCCGTTACTACAGTGTCCAGTTCTGATGCTCGTGTGCCCATTGTAGGTGCTACATTGAGTTAGCATGGGCACTCTGACTGGGCTCTGGCTACATAGGCCCACTAACCATTGGTTGTACCAGACAGGATAGCCTTTGTTCACATCTTGCACCGACAAATCACCAACATCCTTTCGGCGGTTCGTGGTTTCTCCCCCCTCAGACCACTTTCAGTAGGCAGTCTATCTACTACGGCTGACCATGAGCACCCCACAACCCTTGCGTCTTGGAAATGCTCTGACGCAGTTCTGTCACCATAATGATTTGACCCTTGTTAAAATCACTCAAACCTTTACCTCTGTCATTTCTTCTGCATTCAACATGTCAACAACGAGTACTGAATGTTAACTTACCGTTCAATATATCCCAGACCTTGACATGAACCATCTTTAGGAGATCATCATTGTTCACTTCGCATGGGTGGTGGTGATAATGTTTTGGCTCATCTGTGTATATACACTGTGAATCATAAAGCTCTTTGCTAAAGTGACCATGTCCGGATACACAACCGCATACACTGACAAACCCTGTCAAAGGCTGGTTAGCTTCATGCTACAGTGACCATCCAAGGTTTCTGCTTCTTGCAGCCTTTCCAGGGTATTCCCTGCTCAAGCACCATGCTCCCTGCAGCCTTTTTGGAATAAACAATTATGGAAAATGGATAGATGGACTTCATTTATTGCTTTGACAGAAAACTTATGAATATCAGAGAAAATCCAATGACGCTTCTACTGCAAATGTTGCCTCCAGTCATATTCAGCATTTAGTCACCTGCTTTTGTTGCAAGTAAACTTCCTGCACCAGACACGCCATAAACCATCCCACACCCACACAGCTAATGAAGGCACCTGAGCGTAAATGAAAATATTTATATTATATATACATCATTATCTTCTGCATATGTTCCAAAGTTGGAGGACGCCATCGTCAAGCCCCTGCTCAAGAAGAATCTGATTTGTTTTCATATCAATGACTAGCTTCTCTCCTTTTGCTGCATTAACGTCCCTGTTGTCGTGCTTCTGGACCTGTGTGCCGTTTCTTTTTTCTTTTGACATCACTGCTCGCCCTTCCCCCGAACGCGACTGCCTCGTGGCTCTCAGTGGACCTGCTTTGTCTCGGTTTGCATCATACCCTGTCAGGTTGTGAGGTCCCTTTGAGTGATGAGTCATTGAAATACTCAGTCGGCAAAAATGGAGTTCCACAGGAACCAGCATTTGGTCCAGTGCTGTTGTTTTCCCCTTTATACGCTACCCGGTGGGGATTATCTGTAAGTGTGGTATTACTCACCGTACAACACCCTGTGGCTGTCAAACTGAGTGAAAGCAGTTTGAAGGACATTGGGGACTGGACAACCTGCTTATACTGAGCTCTCAAAAGACAGAAGTGACTTGAGCAGCCGCTAAGATACTCTTTTGCTGACTTTAAGGTGAGTCGGGATGTTTTCTAGGTCAATGCTAATGCCTTGGCATGAGACTTTGGGATTACAATTGATTTTTACAACAGAAATACATCTAAACTGCCTACCTGTCATCTACAGATGTAGCCAAGGTTAGAAGAATGTTTTCAATATGGAGAAAGCTGGTCAATGTGTTTATTTACCAGTATTGCAATATCCTGAAAACTGGTGGTGCTTCCAATGTTTTCATAAAATGCCTCTAAGCTGGGGCTCAAAATAAAAGGTGGGAATCTGTGAGTCGACTCAAACACCCTCTCTCCCTACGTCGCCTACCCAGCAAAAAGCGTGGAGGATGTAAAGGCTTGCCGTTCGACGGGGCTATTCCATACCCCATCTGCTTAATTTGACTTCTGTATAACCTGTCAACACCTGGCCATTTTTTTCTTTCTGGCTTCCCTTCTATGACCCAGAGCTAATGGATCATCGACTGGACCCAGACGCCTGGACCTTCAGTGGTGTACAGAGAACGGATCTATATATTGACACAGCTATCTGCCTCGGCCCACTGTCAGTGCCGCGTCTCCGAAAGCTGCATTACAGAAGGATCATTTATCATCGTCCATCTTGATTGCCTTCTTTGAAGCGATCCGAGAATAATTTTTGGTTTTTCCCAAATTATACATTTCCTTCCTTCTGGGAAAAATCAGGATAACTTAGATTCAGTTGATAATTATTCGGGTTAATAATGAAAATGGCTAATTGGACAACGAACTACGCAGATGTACCTTTATTAGCACTAATTATTCCTTCCATCCTTAACCACTTAGCCAGTCCAGGGTCAGGGTGAGTCTGGAGCCCATCCCAGGCAGTTCAGCACACGAGGCCAGGTACCCAGGAAGGCATGATGGCAAGACCCACACAAGCAAGTGCTCATACAGTCACCCACCATTCATGTAACCGAAAGAAGAATCCAGCTTAGCCGGGGGAAACCTGCACAAAATGAGGGGAACCTGCAAACACATTCTCCTACAGAAGAGGTGGGATTCGAACCCCTAACCCTGCAGGCACGAGGCTACGCACTGTACAGCCCCACATATAGAATTTTTCCTGTATTAATGATTTAACAGTATGTACGTGAAAGCTGAAATAAACACAAGGACAGAATCAAAGCCAATTTTGCTCTTCTGGTGAGACAGATAAAGCTTTTTTTCATTCCTGCTTAGAGACTCAGTTTCCCAGGAGGCTTCAGCCCACCACTGGGCTATGAGTCGGCAATACTAAGCAGACCTGTGTCAACTTTCAGCACGATACCTTTGTCCGAACCTCTGCACATTTCTCACAAACGAAAACCATGGCTCAAGAAGAAGAAAAAATATAATTACTTCCTGTGCCTCTGGCTTAATTATAAGATTAATTTTCCTCTCTAAATGCTGAACAGTTTGTATTCTTTATGCTATTAGCCTCCGTCATTTAACATTATTTAGGCCTGGCTGTTTTTTAGGGGTGCGACTTCATATGTGTATAATACAGACCACAGTTTACAGCATGTGACAGTTTAGCACATTTCAGCTTCTGGATGTGAAACGTAATCGTCTTCCCGCCTGAGGGTAGATGGCTTTGGGCCTGAGTTACGCAGTGATTATTAACCTGGCTTCTGATGAGGGCTGAAGTGGACTTCCAGATGTGCTGGCTGATGACGGAGCAGCTGGTTGGCTAGCAGAGAGCTTAAGGGTATAAAGTGGGAGTCAGATCAGTAATTCAGGTCCTCTGGTGCTTGTTCAGCTGGAGGTCCAATCGATCGCGTCGCCTGTCCAAGCCTGACACCTCTTAGGAATCGCTTTTCATTACGAGAGCTGACTTCCTTATGGTTGGGGGGTAGACAGCCCTCCCAGCGAGCCAGCTTTTTCAACGTGAACGTGTATGAAAATTGCATCAAGAGGCCTGGAATTTCCTTCTATTACCATTTAACTTCTGTGTCTCCCTGCAAGTATCTGTTTATGTAACATGAGCATAGATAGCTCTTGAGGACATGTGCGTGCGTACGCACGCACGGACACGCACACCCCCCCCTCATGCCTGTGTGTATGCCTGGCCATAGGCATGGCTCCCCTAGGTCCTGGTGGCACAGAGCATTCATTTGTAGAAATGGTTTGCGACAGCGCAAGTCGGCGGGGTTACGCACACGTCCAGTACAGCAGTCCACGCGCGTTCAGGAGGGCGCTGGCTGAACATGACTGTGCATCTCTGAAAATAAATCTGTACTGAACAGAAGCAGCAGCATCTGCTGTAAGCATCTGGAAGCTGTGAGATACAAGCTGCAACCAGTGTGGACCTGTGGCCGCTTCAACAGAAGGGAAGGAGTCGAAGCTACTGTCCAGCAGACAAAAGGCAGAAACGAACTAGTATAATCTTCAGATGTTTTACTCAGAGGGGAAACTGAAGTCTCTTATTTCATCTTGTTGTTTTTTTCAAATTCAAAATCAAATGTTTTCAATCCAGCAGCGACAGTGAGCTGACTTTTTCCATTTATGTGACTCATGCAGAATCATGTTGAAATAAGGGGCGAGCGCCATGACCAGAGAGAATCACGTGGCTGTAAGACGGATCAGAAAAGAGATGCAGGCATATCTCCAATTCGTCACACATTCAAACAGAAAGTCCTGTGAGGACCAGCCAGGATGCGAGGAAATGAGAAGGCTCACAGCAGATATTACACAACTTAATCTCCTCTGTTCTAACGTACGTGATCCAACATTTCCGATGCAATTCCATCAGTCTGGGGAACGTATCGGCCCGCTGCATGCTCTGCAGGTTGCTATAAATGCAGAACCTTTCATAAAACCATCTATCGCATTTCACAGTGAACTGTATAACTCTATAAGTCAGTCACCAGGGCAGATATTCCTCGTCGAATCGATCGCTTGGCATACTAATGAGGAGAACGTCCACACTGTGATTAATGTAAATGGGGGGGGGGATGGTTTCGTCAGAGCCGTGGGAATCGATTAAAATCTGTGAATCAGCACAGAAGGCCTGACACAGATGTCAGCTGCTCCAGCTTCTCCCCATTCTAAGACACAGCCGTCTGTGCTCCTAGGTCCCTAATTACGCCTCCCCTCCAACTCCCAGGGAGAACCACCACATCACGTCACTGGCCCTGGGCTTTCTGGATGCGAGGTTACAGATCGCCCCTGCCAGCGGGGCGATGTGTTTAAAGGATGGCAATAATAAAAATGGCAAATGGCCCAGCATGCCTAGGGTTAGCAGGTAAAAACGCATGAGGAGATACCCCCAGCGAAAAGGGCGATGGCAATGGAGATCAAATGGTGCGTTCCAAATTAGACACAACGAAGATGAATTAATGAGAGGAAAAAAGGAAGAATGGAGAGCAAACTATACAGCAGCAGGGGGTGATGGGAGGGCAAGTGAGAGAAGGGACAAGCCTAACAGCCCTATCTGGCAAATTAATCTTGCCCTTTTGCTGAGGGAGGAGCCACTGGTGTGGAAAGGACTATTGGGCTGTTTGCACATGGGAAACAAGCAGCACCTTGATGGTGGGCAGGACCAGATCCATGGCTGCACACTGACGGGGAGTCAGGCTCCGAGCTTCCTCACGGATCACATGCTCCTGCACAAAAGAGAAGGCCACAGTTACACTGGCAGTTCCAGACACTGCCAGAGAAAAACTCACAAAATCCCCTTTGAATGTGGAATCTTGGGAACTTGACTACAGCACATTTCACATCAAGTTAAAAAAAAATATGGCGCTCTCTATTCTGAGGCATGAACTGGTTCACTTCCTGCTGACAGAAGTCAGGTACTGCCAGTGCAGCCCCTAGGAGAGACGGCTGGTAGCAGAAAATGGTATGAAACTCTCAAATCACAACAAACTAAAGACCCCCAAGCATCAGAAGACTGCAGCAGATGATATACACACACCCAAGGGGTAAATCCACTCAACTGCCCACCTGTTTCCTTGATTTATATTAGTAATATTAGATACAGTTAAGGGATTTCCCTATGGAGGCCAGTATTGGAAAGTAACTTGTCTAGTACTGTGTGCAGGAGTCTTCACTGCAGACAATATAAAGACTGTGAATTGAATTGTCTGGAGTGGAGTCTTGGCCCCAAGATGCAGATTCTCACTGAGAGATGGCTGCCAGCGTCAACTCTTTTGTGATGCTGCTATAAGCTGATAGTGAAATGCAGCTCCCAGACTTTGGGCCTGAGCGTGGTGTGAGCCTGAATGTGATGTGGTTCCTCACCAGAGAGGACTGTTTGTGCCATTGAGCACCTCACACAGCACGCAAACAGTACACAAAACTGTGATAGCGATTCTTTTTAAATGTTGCAAATTTTCCACTTCTTATCTGTTGGGCCATGGGGTTGGCCTGCATCTTTGGTGTGTGTGTGTCGGAAAAATGGCTTCTTACAGGTCCATTTTCCCTTTTCCATTTTCCCTTTTAGGGTCGCACCTCAGGGATTGCTTTTTATTTGGCTGATTTAGCGCTTGTCGAAACTGTATCGATAATTCCATTAATCAACAGACTTTCCCCTTAAGGCGCCTAGATTAGGATGGACCAGGAGTGCCTGTTATCTTGCCAGCAGGCTCACAAATGCGCTAACAGGAGCAGGGGGCTATCACGATTCACCTGGACTCTTAAACTCTCCTGTTACACCAAGAAGCAGTTTGTGTTTTAGAGGTAAAAACATCACCGTTACCTTGTGTTCATGCGTGTGCTATGTATAGGCATATACCTGTGTGTATAGCATTAAATATTCACACACACTCTCTCTGTACAGTAGACCTATAAATATTTCATAGCTGCCATGTTGGCAGGGCTTAGAGAGAACAACTTTGGCAGCAGACAGTGACTGCGGCTGACAGTGAGCTGAAAATGAAGAACATGTACGCCGACGAGGAGGGTGAAAGGTGATCTATACGGAAGCAATTATTTACAGGGTCCGGGAAAGGGCTTCCTGTAGAGATAGAGCAGCTATACGTAAGGGGGCTCGCATCCGCTCGTAAAGCTCACCGTCCGTGGGTTTCCCTTTACAGCTGAATAGCGCACGACGGTAAATTCTCTGCTGAAGGGCCAGTACCGTAATCAGCACTGAGGCCGAGCAGAGAGGCACTAAATAACATCACAACCGAGCAGGAGTGCCCGGCAGATTGGAGCCGACAGCCCAGGTTTAAATGCTCTCGCCTCAGTTATTGAAAACCACATCAATGGTAATTTATTAGGACAATGAAACCCACAGCAGCTTAATTATTTATATGGACAAAGCACAGGAAGAACAGCTCTTAGCCAACGTCTTGAAAGAGCAGATTGCCAAGAACGGTCGAAGGCCTTTATTCACACTATTTTGAGATGAGCAAGAACAGATACTAAGTGTTACTTTTTCAAATCTACAGGGGTCCTTGAATGTCTATCGTATAATTCTACAGCAACAACTTTTCAGGGGACCATGACCTTAAAAAGTATCAAGGAAGCTGCTGTATAAACTACTCTGATGTTCAGAATATTCCCAGGTATATCCGGCAAAGCCTGTTTCAAGGGCTTTGAGGTACCACAGAAACGCTCATTGACTGAAGCCACGCAGGGACAAAACGGCATTACAGATTTCCATAATCTGTCCTGGATTATGAAGCTTGTGCATTAATAAATCATAATTCATGCAAGCAGAAAGGGATCCAATTGGGTGGGTGGACTTTCTGATTGTAAAAACAATATGCATTTGTACTAGGGAGTCCTGTATGGTGCCTTGCTGGTTGCAGGATGTTTTAAGTATTATGGTCTGCTGAGCAGTCTAAACATAGCATATTACATGGCACACAGCATACAGTAAAAGCCATTTTGACCAGCCATCTGTAAATTTTGCCCCAGTAATCTCGATTAGACACATCCTTCATCTCTGAGCAGCCCAGTGAGAGATGCTTATGTATTGTCCTACAGTCAGGTCCCACAGAAGGGAATTAAAGCCTGCTGATGGCACAGTTTAACACCCACGCTGAAAGGGATTATTAGTTAATGGAGAGGGATATCTCCAGGGACGTCCTTCTGCTTCGGATAATAGCCCCACCCACCCTAAGAACAAGAGTCTCTAGCTTCCCTCCTACTGAGCTTAGAGCCAAATTGTACCTTCAGCTTTGATAACTGTCCCAAGTCTTTCGCCGCATTGAAGATCATCTGAGCACCTTGCTGTTGAAAGAAAGGTTGTTTGTTATTAGATGCATATTAAATGTAGGCTTTTAATTGCACTAGTCAAGAATAAACATTTTTGCAATGCATTACCATGTCCTGGCAGTTTGTGCTAATCTACAATTAATGTGCTTTCTGTGTAAACAGTGTCTACGAGGCCATGCAGTATTAACAAGAGGGTTGACGGATATTAGCATACACTGTTTCTCACTCAGATGCTGCGGAACCCGATTCTTTAAGGTTAGTTCTCATTAATGTTTGGAGGGCGGCTGATTAAAGTTCATTTCGTTGACTTACACTCTGATCGGTCAACGGAGGCAACACGACCTGCCTTTCGATGGTGTTCAGGACGATCTTCCACAGCTCCTTAAGTACTCTTTTCAAAACGGTCTTCTCGCAGATTTTTGCAAACAGCATCAGGCTGTAGAAGAGGAGGAACCCTGAATGCACCACAGCTGGTGTAAATCCGGCCCAAGATACATTATGCAAAGTCAGAAAATGTACTGTAAGTCAGAATAGCTAAGTACTGCAGAACGCTTTCCTGACCCTTTAAAAATGATAAATGGCCTTATGTAACATGTTAAAAAAAAATACACTGATATGTGAACTAAGTGTCACAGCTTCTCATTTGAATCTTACTGAACTGTAAAACCAAGTTTCAGTGGTGAAAAAAGAGCTTTGAACTGCAATGATTTTGCATATAATTAAGAGAATTCTCCATAATTCTCTAACTGCCCTTACTCTTGAGTCTCTCTGTGTCTGCGAACAGATATAATATTAAGTCTTCAGTTTTTATATTTCATGCTATTTACAATGGGCAATGCAGCCGGAATGAACAATCTATAGAACTTTGATTAGGGCTCCTGTTCTCGAGATCAATGGATTTTCCTAGTGGTTTTATATGGGAAAAACACACAACTTTGGGTTGTCGATTTGGTCAGTTATTCATTTTTCCTTACATGGAATAGTCTTTCTAGTTAACAAATGGTCTCTCTGTGCAGGTAGCTAAATGCATCCTCGGCCTCTAGCGAGGAGGTAATGTGCAGGCTGCAGAGATCTCCTACTTCTTATCCAGAAGCTCCATGAGCGGACGGAGCACGATTTCGGCGTCCATGGCAGCGCTGCTCTTCTTAGCTGCCCCGTCCCCCTTAATCTGCTGCAGCTCCTGGCTCATCTCTTTGATGCAGTCCTCAATCACAGGCCTGAAGCTGGGGATAGCGACACACGTCGTGTTCGGCCATAATTTGTAAGGAGAAATTAAGTATTTATAACTCATTATTTTATTCATAAGGGCGTTACTTCAGACATACAATTGCAACATTACTAGTTCTAACAGATTTCTGATTGGACTGCTGACTAAGTGCAAGGAAAATGAGTTACGAGATTCAGTGCCTTCTTGGAGAAAGCGTTGCCTCTGTGAGGAATTTGCTTCAGATGCATAGAGACTTTATTGATCTAAGTGCCTTTTTTTGGGCGGGGGGGGGAGGAGAGACGCGGGTCCTACCTGGAGCCAAGCACTCCACTTAGCTCATCCAGGACAGTGTTGAGCTTATTCTGAAGCTCCTTCAGAAGGTCACCTGCCTCAGCATCCAGCTACAAACAAAATAACAGCTCGGACTGAAATGACAAACTAGGTGAAATTTTAACTTTAAAACACAGGAGTGGAGAGATAGTGTTTGACAGGAATTTGAGACCATCTATATGTCTTGATCACATTGCTACTGTGCTCAGGCCTGGAGTGTGTTCAGCTTTACAATTAGGGGGCTCTGTGGCGTCAAATATCGAATGCGGGTTCAAAGAAAGTGGGCAGAACAGTTAGAGTTTACGTTTTCTATACTTTTAATTACAGTTACAGCTACCATTCATACAGGTAGCTGCTAATTACTGCCTGGTTATGGATTATCAGGGAACTGAGGATTGGGCCACAGCTATGGACTCCACAGGTGCAGCCTGAAGGTGGAGCAGGGCACAGACAGCGAGACGCACAAATCTGTGGAGGGGCTGTGCTCCCTCTGCAGACAGGCTTCCTACATCCAATTTCACTCATTCATCCCGTTCGTTTCTGTATAGCACCTTCCGTGACATCGCTGTCCCAAAGCACTTAAAAATTTAATGACGAGAAGAGAATCGCAAGCTGATTTAATAGCATTTAATACTGTGAAGTAATACGACATCTAAGTGGGTGAAATGGACAAGCATGAAGAAAACCATGAAGGAGGGGGATCTCTATGGCAGATCTAGGGGGAAAAAAATCTGTAAGCCCCCCCCCATTTGATGGAGACCATAAATAAAAATGACTAAACTGCTGAGCAATGCTGTAGGAATATTATTTGTTTCAGTGCAAAATTTGGATTCATCATGAGGTCTAGAACGCTATTTGTATTTTAAAAGGTCTCCTTCCTGCACGCACTAGAGGATTTTTTTCCCATTTGGTACATTTATTCATTTTTTAGACAGGATATGGTGTGACACAAAAGTTAAGCTTTCATTGCACCGTGAACTTGACGTATCGGGCCCATTTACAGAAACACTCTCGAAGCGCTATGCACAGCAGCAAGAGCAATGCTCTTCAGGTGGTCAACAGTCTCATTTTTTTTTTGTTTTATTAAAGTATTTCAGTGAAATATCACTATTAGTAAATATTAGTAATACAGCCACATTGCCTGCCGGATTAGTGATATCCTGGCTGTCCGCTGCGCCGAGCCTGTTGGAGGTGGGGCGGACTTTCAGCCTTAAAGCAGCTGATAAGAAGCCGTCAGGATGGCTGCTGGTACCTCTTGCCACTCAGCACGAGTAATATCGCTGCCCGTTAAGCGAAGGGGGAGGGGAGACTGCCACAACCTCCTGCGAGGTACAGGAGGAGAAACGCTAGAGCACAAGGGTGCAGAGCTGCTTCTGTGGACTGCTGGGAAACGCAGTGCTGACGTGGCGAGCATGCTATCGCTGCTAGCACCCCAAACGGCAGACTCCGGATGGTGATGGTCCCCGTTACTGCAGGGCACGTTAAAAAACGACAGCGTTTGTATACGTTTGAAGACTCCAGGGAGGATAAAATCCTTACACTCCATTCACACAAAGTGAAAACCGCAGAAAAATTCATGCTAATATATGGCCTTAGGATACATTAAACCATTCAGCGAGATTTTTCAAAAAGATTAACACATTGTTGACATTCATCTGAATTCAGTCTTCCTTTTCCTTCTTAAGTCGTGCATAGAAAAGTAATTAATATGATACATTAATATGATAATATGGTTCTTACAATAAATCAGGGTTTCTCAGTGGTCTGTGATGTAAAATAAAGGTTCGACATTAATAATGAAAATATCTGAAGCTTAAGGGGATGAGTAGAATTAATAATACATAAATTATCTGATACATCGGCTCCAGGTTAAGACACATGTAATGATTTATGGGTTAAAAACAGGAATTATCATTAACTTGATGAAACGTGTTTCAATTAGAACATAAACGGGTGCGAGCTGGAAGGGAGAGAGTGTTCTGTCTGCAGATAATTACACAGAAAAGGCAGGGAGGAGCTTCCATTAGCGAAGGTGGCCCGAGAGCACTGTCAGAATTTGGAATAACGTTCGGAGTATCAATCCCGGGGTTGGGAGCTGCATAAACTGACATGAGCACAGATATTTAAATATCAGGAAGCAAAAAAAATCTTCGCACATGTAATTTACTGCATGTGTTCCTCCCTTTAGTAAACGTGACCATCCCAAAGGATCATAAGTGCTAGCTACAGAAGTCAAGCCAACGTGTTTGACCCTCTTTAGATCATTCGTCGTCTCACGTCAGACTTAACAGTGAGCAGAAGATAACAGAAGGGCCTCCTGCCTTAAGACCCCTCGGTGATTGTGTTGGCTTTTATGAGCCTTGGGATGGCATGCAATCACGCAGACTCCAGCCAGGACCAGGATATAAAAACAGTCGCAAATCAGGCCGCACATCAAAGAACACCATGTGATCTGGTACTAGGCCGTGAAAGGGCTCTAGAGAGAGACAGGGAATGTGTGAATCTCCTGGAGACCAAACAAACGACCATATTCTCAGGCATCAGGCTATGCTGAGCAGGGCATGCGAAGGCAGCTGTGTTCACTGTACGAGTTCAAAGCGATTCAGTGTCCCCTTTGTTATCCTGCAAGCCTGACACAGTGTAGGGATCGCATGGAACACCTCAGAGTAATTCCTTTACAACACCAACTTCCTGACTTTGTTGACTTACAGCTACTGGGACTCAAAATGACATGTCTCAAATATTTAAAACCTGATCTCACAGGAATGTGAAACCTTTAAATAGCCGGACATTCAGAAATGCAATGTGAGAAATGACTGGCTGTTATCACAACTGAAATACGATGTTCATTCTTCATTATACACCAGTGTGAAACAGCTGGAAGATGGAGGGATTGAAGATCAAATTAAATCTCTTATTTACCTCTGCGACTAACTGGTGACCTTTAGGTTACAAGCCTGTACTTAGCCATTCTGCCACCAGCTCATATTACACCACAGAAGAGAATACCTCTATTTAATTCTCCATCATCCCATGGGGGAATTAGGTAGTTTTTACATTTCCCTTTCCGTGAGAGAGTTATGTGTGAACATACAGTGAAAGTAAGTTTTTAGGTGCTAGAGCGTAGGGTCAGCCAGCATTGATATGATTATTCTGCCTGCTATGGGATTCGAACCTGCGACCTTCTGGATTCAGGCACCGCTTTCTAACCCACTGATCCAGTAACAGTACCTCAGAGAGCCTGCAGAGGTGGGCTGCGATGTGAGGACACTGACCTGTTTTCCACCCATGGCCTCGAACATCTTCTCCAGCTGCACGCGGAGCTGTTGGATGTTGTTGAGGAGGATGCAAGGCTGCCGGAGAGGATGTACCAAATGAGGGATTTACGGTGATTCGCAGCCACATGCCATGCTACATTTATAACACACTCGTGGGCAGATTTAAGCTTACAGACACGGCTCTGCTCTACACCTGCCTTCTGTAAGAACCTGCGATGGCACAAACTTCTAAAGCCTGATTCGCTACAGTTTGGATGAGGCTTTCAAAGTTTAACATTAAAAAAGAGCTGCAAATACTAAGGTTTGATGTGGCACATTATATAATACAAGCAACAGCTAGCGTGATAGCTTCCTGCTAAGTTATGTAACCTTGCTATGTTCAGGTTCTTCAGGAGCCCAGTGTGGACAGACTGTCATTACCAGCCCCAGATTCTCACGGTTAGGTCTGAATTATCCTTACCACTTTCTCCTTGCCCAAATGTGAGCTGAAGTCCTTGGATATTATTGCAGCATATTGTAGCAGAACTTTATTAATAGTCTGAAAAAGAAGGAGTCAAATCCAACCGCAAGAAGCAAATATTAATCATCATCAATTCCAAAGCACTTATTGTATCACAATGTAACAAAATATGCATTGTGTACGCTAATGCGATCGTCACACGTTATAAAACACTCTTAACAAAGACCAGTTTAAACTTGTCAACAGAACTAAACAAAAAAAAAAAGGAAAATTAACCCATACCTAACACTAGGAAAAAAATCATTTATGACAGAAAATATATTTGTTCAAAGAACATACAGTATATTAAAAAGACAAATCCATCATGGAGGCTGTGATCAGCTGTGAGAGCAGGATGGATGTGGTTATGCACAAACCCTCATCCATCACAGCATCGGAACAGCTACTAGGACCTACAACCTACTCCATATGTGACAAATACAAGTTACGTCCTCCTTTTCATTCACTTACATTTAAACTAAACATTTAACTTTCTCTTCGGGGAGTTATTTTACTGCGAGGTTCTGAATCTCAAAAAATATCCTAGTCATTCTGCTACGCTCTCAACCAGCAGTGAGGAACCCCCAGGGTCCATGTGCCCTGATGTTGGACTGGGGGGCCATTTACACTGACTGACTTCAACATGAAAAAGGGGCAATGTAAAAACAAAGAAAGTGAATGTCAGACTCACCCAACACAGTGGGTAATTACAGGTGTTGTGGATGGTTGAGCCATACCAATTGTGTATGATATGGACAGTGAGCAAAAAGTGAGGCTCTCTGCACTGACATTTGTCAGGAAGGATATCAAACAGACCAAACTGGAAAGCTCGTCTGCTGTGACTATAAAAATATCAGCAATACTGAGAAAGTCCTTGTGACCTTTCAGAGGTAATTACAAAATGTCACAGCCACACAGTTGCAGCCGTCCCACAGATGATGTTGCGGGTAAATACATGTCATTTCCATGGCTGGAAATCGGCTCTCCGGCCACAGAGTCGGCTCCGTGGTCCGCGAGCCTCACCTTGGCAAAGCGACACATGAGGTGGCCGAGGGCCTGCGGGTTGGGACACTCCAGCTTCCGGATTATCTCGAAGCTCTGGTTGAGCTGTGCGAAGACGTCCACCACGGAGCAGGAGAAGAGGGCGTGCTCAGAGGTCTGCTGGAACTGCAGTGGAGGAGGCCGGAAGGGAACAGAGAGAAAAGCCAGCGAGAAGCCTGGTATGAGGCTACGTGAGGCTACCTAACCCTCCCCGCAGGAACCTCTGAACACAAAACATTCTGCTTTTTAATGTTTTTTTTTTTTTTTGCAGAGTTACAGTGGTGTTTCCAGTTAACAGGAGCTCACAGTGCACATCTATTAGTGACCTTAATGTTTAGCACGGCTTTATAAGCTAAAGAAAGCGCCTTACGTTGTTGGCAACAATCCTTGGAGTGTATTTTTTCCTAGTCTGGGTTGTGAGGTCAACAGAAAATTCCTTTTTAACACAGCAAACTATTTTGTCTTGATGTGCCTCAATTTCCCAACAGTTAAAGTTCTTCATATACTGAAGGAAATCCTTTATTTAAAGGGAAACGGATATTGTTCACCCATGACACCACGTCGCCTGTATGCTTTACTTACACCATCTTTTCTGTCTCTTTCCAAAGCTCCGTTCAGGAAGTCCATGGAGACGTCTTCATTCTCATCTAACCACTGAATGACAAAGGGTTCAAACCACCTGCAAGGAGCGAAGATAAAGACTTCACATCAGAGCAGAAGGTGGTCTTTCCACATGGGACATGCCTGTGACTACACCACGTATGGCACTCCTGTCCTTAGTGGCTTTTTTTGTGGAAGGTTACAGCATGTTGCAGAGTGATCTGAGCCGGAGGGGAGGGCTTCTCTTCCCTAATGAGGTGACACGATGAGGTGATGATAATGTCTACACACAGTGTAACACCTATTCACCAAGGCTGCAAATCGGAGCCGGTCCCCGAGGAAAGCAGAATTTAAAAATTCATTGCTGCTGGAGAAACAGTGTGGCTGCAGTGGTGGAATTATCGGGGAATCCATTCACTGGGAATGCTTATTAACTACAAAATGTATTTCTTGTAAAAAGAGCAAAGATATAAAGTTACACATATACCTGCTCATGAAAAAGGCACAGAATATAATTATTATGAATTATTCCTTAATGTATTCAAGCATTGATTTTCCTGCTTTAGAGAGAGCCAGAACATTACATAGCATACATGACTCCTTCGAAGGGTACCGATAAATCTTACTATAGAAAAAGGATGACTTCGAAATTATTCCCTGATAAATATTCAGAGGGGCATGACAGAGACATCCAATTAAAACAGCTCACTCCACCAGACAAACAGAAGCAGGGGAGTGGCAGGGAGATGATGGGGAGAAGCAGGAGAAACAGGGGAGCCGCAAGAAGATGGCAGGGAGAAGCAGGAGATGGTAGACAGGGGAGCAGAGGAGAAATCTGTATCTCTTTGCAAAATATGACCTGTAATACAATGAGGGATTACCTCTCCTCCACAAAAACATCTCATGAAAAACAAGGGGAGCATTCCACACCATAAGTGACATGTGGAAGGAGGGTCAAATGCAGAGCGTATTGGGAATACAGGTCGCTTTTCATTTCCATGTTCAGTGGCAGGATGGACTCGTTTGCCTGAAGTCAAAGAGCACAGTAGTGGGATACCTACAGAGAGTACTCCGGAGCAGTGTCCTTGAATGCAGCGAGGTCCCGGACATACTCATTATGAAACCATTTCACTTTGAAGTGCAGATTCATGTAGTCGGTGCTCTTGCAAAGACGATGCTTCTCATGCTCTGGAAGTGTGGAAGAGCAACAGAAAAGCACAGTCAGCGCAAACATTTGTGAATGAGCAGCTTTTGCCCACCCCCCCATCAGGTGACATCATTGTGGACAGTGTCATTTACATATCAGCCAAACGAGCTGGTGCCTTAACACAATAATAATTACTACAGAAATAAATACCATGTAATACAGAAACAACTGTCTAGTTCACAGGCGGCCCCATGTCACCCTTTCATCTTTCCCACTTCAAGCCACATTTTTACACTTTTCAAAATAAAAATTTCAATCCAATAAGACAGCTAGACATTAATAGAAATATTTGTATTCAGCTTTGATATATACAGCAACAGCTCATAAAGGTGATGTAAGTAGTCTCTGGATAAAAAAAAATACAGTGGTAATAAGGACAGACTGAAGCGGAACCATGTGGCTTTAGATTTTAACAACAGATTTAAGCACCTGTTCGTTTATCATCTGCTCAGACGTATGACAAAGAGAGAGAGGACACGCCAGAGAGATGGCCTTAGTATTAAAGGTTCCCGGACTGTCAGAGAGCAGCGCGGTGGCTCAGACGACTTAAGAAAAACCAGATCAACGTTGTTGGGTGGAGCACCAAATGCAAGGCGGACTAGATACACGATGAAAGACAAATTGGATAAAAGATGTAGCTCACTGTCTGACCAGAAGGCCAGCCGTGCGAACTCCTGGGCATGCCGAATGTCCTTTGGGAAGCCAAGCACAGGGGCCCAGCCCCTGATTTTATCGCGCGTATTCACTACAAATGAAAGGGCTGAACATTACTCTTAGCTCCAAGGACAAAGAATACCAACCCATCAAGAAAGAGGGCAGTTATTGAAAAAGGGAAATGCATTCACTTCATAAAAGGTCAATTCTTCACAACTATAGAAACAGACCAAAATAAATCATCTCCATTGGCTATATTAACACACACACACACACACCTCATTCACCAAAGCCCTGTATAACTGCACTTAATGTTCTATGGGCAAAGAAACACCTTTAACAAAATATTGTAATAAAAATAAAAATGAACTGGAAGAATATTTGTCAATAACAGGATCCAGCAACATGGGCACAGAGGAGATGAAGGACCTAGGAAATAATAAAAAAAAAATGGCTGCGAAAATACTTCATTACAATTGTTTTCCTTCAGATAATTCATGTGCAGATCAGTAGAATCGTGCATTTTGACCAATCAGGCGCTGGTGACGTAACCGGCTCGGTTTAGTCACATTTCCAGCACTGCCAGTCATCAGAGTCACCTCAGCACGGGTACGGCTCGCGTCATTTACAATGGAAAATGGTTTTGTTGCGACTGAGGTCAAGTCTTAGTGGAAAACAGCCATAAGAGCACCATGGCCCATAAAGAAAACCGTAGTTTCTTGATCAAAGCAAGCTTGAACTCCTTAACCAGCAACCAGGAGGATGGATTCATTGTCACAACAATGAACAAGACTTTGGTAAGCCTGCCGGGACCTGAAGAATGGCTGCCAGGAGCCAAGATCGACTTAATGCCTCTGAACAATAAGACTAAGGATAATGTGAAGGTGACGAAAAGGTAATCGAACCTAACTTAGATGGATGAGTGAATTGTGGCACTTCTAGATGCAAATTTGGGGAAGGTAGTTACCTAAAATAAAGATCTTGTTTCACATCCGAAATGGTTCAACTCCGCACATGTTTCAGTAGGATCTTGGTACATCCAGTCTGTCTCACATCTTAGACAGCAGAAAGGCAATGCCGCTCTACTGGTGAATATACGATCGACCCTTCTGCGTCACAACTTCCCCCATCGCGGTTTCAGTATATTGTGGGTCAGCATAAGAAATTAAATAGGAATTTTTTGCGAGTGTTTAGAAAGTCACAGATCACACAAAGGCCAGCAGACAAAGTTTAGTGACTTATAAATGCATAGAACACAGGTGCAGTGCTGGTTTGGAGGATGCCAGGCGTGTTTACGGCAGCCTCTCACGTGATATTCTGCAGTGATCTTTGTAGTATCTTTTCGCTTCACTCCGGGTTGCCAACTGGACCAAAGTATTTTGCACGGTTTTTCCAGATCGCAGGGGGCCTGTGCCCCTAACTCCCACCATGTGGAAGGGTCGACTGTAATAATGCCACTTTCTATCATTTTCTCTTATGCTTCCTGCTCTTTAGGCCCTTTTTAGGAACTCAGAACAGAAACATTAATCTTAACAACACTAGCACTTTCTCTGTTGTAAGTAGGGGCGACAGCGAGAGTATTAACACCACCTCCTCTAGAGGAGAGCCGTCATTAAATATTTAGGCGTCAGAAACTGTATTTCTGCAAGCTGTAATCTGTCACTCATTCCATTTCCGCCCCGTCTGACAAACGTTTTTATTGAGGGTGTAGCGACTCAGGCGTCACATGATTTGTGCTGCAAAACTTGTCACGATTCTGGTCAACAGCCCCCCGGGCTCAGGGTTAGAGGTTACAGTTTGTCAAGAAAACAATGAATATATTTACAGAGGAAAAAGGTATTTGTTTATTTATTGAAAACAAATGTTTGCGCATTGTGTTTCGCAGGGACACTATCCTCCTTCAGTTTCATCTTGATAGAATATTACATTTTCCCTGGTTGTTATACCAGGACCTTTAGAGTAAAAGACTCTGGAGACCCAGAGGGGAGAGAGATGAGAAATCGAGTGGGATGGTGCCACTGTATAAACTAGCTGGCTGACTGGCATTGGACTGAGCCTCCACTGCCAGGCTTCTATCTGAACCACACTGGACTGCACTGCAGATCGCAGGGACCAACGACCCAAAGCTGAACTCTTTGTTGTCCCACAGGGAGCCTGCAAAAACCATCATATCTACTCCTGATTTTTTTTTTGTCCTCATATTCATTCTTTGAACTGCTTGAAGCTTGTTGTCATCTGGTGAAGGAGCAGACAGGGCCCTTTAGACATTGGCACAATAAACAGGTAGCAGGGCATCCCGGGTCACGACGGCTCTGAGGTTTAGCAAGACTTCCGTTCACATTGTGACCCCTGTCGCCTCTGACACCTCTCACTTGTCCTCAGCTTAGAACAACGAATGCACAAGGGAATTCGGGTGGAACAACCAGCCCCCCCCCGCACGACAGGGTGTTCTCAACTGCATGCAACAGAAGGGCTCGGACATCCTGGGACACCGCAAGGGTGCCGTGTCCAAGAGTGCCTTTCTTGTTTAAAAGAAACTCAGGTGGAGCAGAGCGAAGCGAGGGGCTGCTTTGGAAAATGGAGGCGGGCCCGACACTTTACAAGAGCCTTTACTGTTTCCTTCTCAATGGATCTTCCGCAGGTCTTTCGGCCTTTCATAGTAGGCTGTGTGTATTTTACGGAGCAAAGACATCAGCTTTGGATATTGACATAGACTCTGACATGAATATCTGGTGAGCAACACAGAAATTCACAGACTATTACAGTCACAATTCTTGATTATAATTTGAAGTTTCTTAAAGACAAGCCGATAATGGAAAACTGACACTGCTCCACACCCTATAGCCTTGCCACACTTCTTCATTAACCACAAACAAAAGGATGACTGCATTTTGTTTTACTGTAATGCGCAGTCCTGCTGGCTTCTCTTGTGGTGCCGAGTGCTAATATTTCTCATTATCAGCGCTGCTGGTATTATTGGCACATTGTGAATTTCATACAGAAATCATACCTATTGCTTTTGCAATAGATGCACTTGGGGAATGAAACAGATTGCTCATGTATAATAAACGCCCAATACTGCCGAGGTTTCACAATGCCGTCCGATTTCACAGAGCCTTCTCATTACATAAATATATATGCATGGGGACTGGCTGGCAGAGATCAGCGGTAATGAAATGAGAGGACCTGTAATTGCAGAGCAACATTTGCATTTGGACGGGTGATGGACACGCACACAAAAGCAGCCTCCATCCAACAGGCGAGTGCAAGCCACACTCGCTCCCCTGAACGCAGAGTGAAGACAGCCTGTCAGGCAACTTCAATAGGACGTGCATATGAAAAAATGGGGGGGGCGGTCTGAGGGTGATGTGGCTATATTTGGAAGGTGTGTGTGTGTGTGAGTCCTGGCTGATGCCCTATGTCTTTGCCAACTAACTGTGGGTTACTACGACACTGACGGGGTACAAAGCTATTCGACTAATGAGTGCTGTTGTTTATAATCACCAGAGATAAGACACATTAGCATTTTGTCAACTGCCTGTCATTAGTCATTCCTGAAACATAAACTGATTAACTATTTAAACGACTTTTCCAGATTACTAGTACGAACTAAATAAAACTGCATTAATATTAATATAACATTAACCCTTAATATCACGTGCAACTTTGAAAATTAGATTTAGTTTGTTCTAAATCTCACGTCTGTCCGACTCCATCACTACAATGAGCACAGACCAAGCGCCGACACGTAGACTATTTAAGAAGGAAAAGCATTCGCAGAAAACTGCCCAAATATTTTCGAAAGATGTTTCTGCTGACACTGTGCCTTGCCTACAATTTCAAATAATTTCCATTAAAAAACAAAATATATGGATTCTCATAAGCACATTTACAGACATTAATATTGATGAGGTTCTCGTTAAAAAGAAGCCGACACGTCCTCGAGATTTAACGCTAAATAAATGGTGCGGCATGTGCCCTGCAGGTACACAAACAGCCTCCAAACCCAGCCACGGGATACTGAACCTTTGGTGACTGACCTACGGAATGCAAGAAAGCAGTTTCTGTGAGTGAAACTGATAAGGAAAAACCAGGTACTAGGCAGAGGAAACAAAACCGTCTAAAAAGTCTAATTATCCCAGAAGAGCCAAAATACGATCCCCGTTTGGTGCATATTTAGAAAGCATTAACACTATTACTTTGGGGACGAACAAAATGTGTCCTTTGAACTCTAAAAAGATAAGCATGTTTAAACTATGGATGAGACGCGGCTGAATCCTGCTAAATGTAAAATATCTACATCCCTGAGCTATGCTCACCAGCCCTGAACTGTCGAGTCAGCCATCAAAGGCTGGTCCTCTAATAGTAGGATTATTCCGGGCTATAGCGTGAAGCTGAGATGTCTGCCTGCAGGTTCTCTGTATGAGACCGTCTTACAGACTGTATAAAGTTCAAAGGGGAATTACTTTCATTCTTAAAAACACCCAAGGGCAAGACAAAGAATGCTCAAAGCAGCGCTGAACGGTTACTCTGCCTCTGCCCATCGGCCGTCAGATGCTTCTAACCACTCGTGTAAAACGACATCTAGGAGAACAATATATATATATAACTGTGTTATCAGCTAACTGCTGTTACAAATATCACCGATTCAGGACCATTTAGAAAAGTTTCAGGAATTTGGCTCAACAGCAGTAGCATCCTTCCCAAAAAACTCTCTCTCTCTCTCACACACACACACATTAGGTATCTATATCTTTGTCGGGACCATCCATTCATTTCCATGGGCATAACCCTAACTAACTACGACAACCTTAGCCTCTACGCAGGCTGGCATGATATGAAGAATATTTCCAATGCGCGTTGATGTTCAATATTGCTGTGACCATATGACTTCTCATACATAAATACGTATTGAAGTGTGCATATTGTAATCAATAAAATATGTTGCTATCAAGCTACATATACATTATAATAGAACATGTCTGTGAAGCAATTCTTATTGCACTAAATATGGTTATAATAAATGAACCATGTCACTGACAAGCTAAAAACACATTCATAATCTAATCAAACATCGGTATCAAGCTAAATGTAAACAATATTTTTATAATAATTAACAAACAAACCTTAAAAGAACCGTAAGCATCTTTTATTGATGTAAACAGTTGCGGAAACGAACTTGAAAGGAGGCTGACATACAGGCTGGCTGGAGGCTTTGTGTCATGCCTGGGGAGATTCTGGGGGACAGAATGGAAGCTAAGTCCCCCTTTTACACGTTGCAGATTAATGCGTTTTCGTAATCTGTCCATTTTTATTCCATTGGCATGAGTCAGATGAGGTCGCTCCTGGGACATGGCAATAAAGTGATTATAAGGTGTCTTTTATGAGATTTAATCCATGAATTAAGCGGTGCCAAAATGCAAAGCTGAGCAACAGAGAGCCGGGCTGTAAAATACGTTTCATATCCACTCTAGGAAATTTCAATACATAGCCCATAATTATCCCTCCCCTGTGACCGGAAATGAGTGTGGAATTGTGGGAAAAGTCACAATGAATGTCCTTCTTAAATTTATAAGCCTCACTACAGGTGGAAAATGGATGGATTTATACAGGCTGGGTGTGCAGAATACTTTAAAAGTTTTGGGTATTCCTGCTGGGTGTGGCAGAGATGCTAACTAACCAGTAAGAAGCACACAAATCACGAGCTCCAGCAGGCCTGCATCCTGCCCTCCACTCTCATCACTCAGATCTGCTCCATGCAAGTGAGCACCGGATTCAACTGCTGATCTGCATTCGGTGCACGGTGACGCTTGGCTACACAAAACACATAATTCATTACATTCTAATTGAGTGTGTGTGTGGCAGGGGGGTAAAAGCTGCATTAAAACAATAGTCCTCGCTCACTGCACTAAGAAAAAAGAAGAAAAAAAAATAATAATCAGAGCTTGTTAATAAAAACAATCCAAACGAGACTGTGAATCAGGAGCATTCTTCCCTGAATTAACGGATCCTGCTGCAATAAAGTGAATGCTGAGGAGGATGAGTGCGGTTCTGCATTTCACTGGTTTATCGCGTTTTATTGGCTTATATTTTAGTGTGTGGAGTTGCAGTGAGATGCAGGAAACCTTGCCTTAAAGAGAACAGGTTTTCAGCTAGCTCTTTCGGTATAGGTGCCTTTCCTGCGTGTGCACTGCAGTGTGAATTTGGACCGTGCCATTCAGAGATGGTAATTTGGGCAGTGATTCAAAATGCCACTTTTGTAGGGGAAGAGGGTAGGAAAAAGTATTTTGGTTGTTCACAGTTGATGTTTTTTAAGGCACCCGTGATCCACGTACTCACTTCTCAGCCAGTGATCACATGACTAAGACATGTCATGGTCACATGATGGGGCATACCACCAGATCAGTCCAAGCACAGAGAGTGGCTGAGGTGGGAGAGAGGGGGTTGCATCCTGATCAGCCAGTCATGCTGCTTTGTTAAATATATAACTGCAATTTTAAGGGTGGTACTTACAAGGACCACTTACAGGCAGCATCTTGTTTTTGTTCAGCTTCAAACCGCTGATGAGGCAGCACATTAATACCACATACTGTTACAAATTTCTTGATTTGGGGAGCAGGGATTCAAAACAAGCCAAAATGATTTTTACAAGTTTGCTGAAAGATGGAATTTCGCTGTCTGTACTAAGCTGGAAAGCAAAATTATTCTACATTTGCCCAAACTGGCCAGAGTAATCCTCGCAGTTATTAAAACACGCCATGCAGAACCAACACACCCACAGTGCCTTTTATCAACCCATCAATTTGGAGCCCCCAGGCATAACCCTCCACCTCCCCAGCTTCCCAATTTTGCCAGCAGAGTTTGAGGGCAGTGGGTTACCTGAGTGGAGATGTCGTGGTGGCCAGAGCTCAGCATCAATCTCTCTCATCTCAGATGACAGACTCACGGCCCAACTCAGACAAAAGATGCTACAGCAGGTATTCTGACAGGCGAACTGTGCTGTTGTTATGGAAGCTATCAAGACAGAAATCCAATTGCCTGATATTGGCCATGTGGACCCCGATATTTATTTTTTACTAAGTGAAACAAGACAACAAAATAATGTGTCATAAGTTTACTAAGACATTTCTAAAATTTACATTCTACACCAGTGTTTCCCAACCTGGTCTTCGGGGATCTGCTGATGCTCCACGTTTTTGCTCCCTCCCAGCTCTGTCAGACAGTCCATATTTTTGCTCGGGAGCTGGGAGAGAGTAAAAACGTGGAGCGTCTGGAGGTCCCTGAGGACTGGATTGGGAAACACTGTACCACACACATTCTTCAGGCTTTATTTTGGGAGGGCCCGATTGGCTCGATGATTACAGTCATGTAACGGGGGAAAGCGGAATGGATTAGGGCTTCATTTGGGGGAATTCTCTAATCTGGATGGACGAGAGCACCAAAAAGTGGAAAAAAACAAACAAGACACACTTAAGCATCTCATGGTGTGCGTTTCAGGTTCAACAGGCAGGTCCCATAAACAGATCACACTAACCTACTGGGACTCCAGGGGGAGGGAACAGTAAAATAAATCAGCACAATGATGGACATCTGACCCACTTGCCTGAAATGGGACACTTAGATTCATGCTGATCAATAGAAGACATAAAAAAGTACAAAACAGCAACACTGCAGGTAAAACATTTATACGACACTGACGTATGAATAAGTAAATCAAGACACACAGCACCCCAACTCGGCACTCAGAGATAGCAGTGCGCTGTTTCGGAACGCCGTTCTATGCCATTACATCTGAGGTGCCCCATGTGGTTTCCCCAAGCCTCTTTGGTGACTCAGGGAGGCTGCATAAACCTCTGGGCACAGACTGCCTCATTACTGAGGACATGGAGCTGAATGGTAGGCAGGATGGACGTCACCACGGAGACCAGCATACGACAAGGTCATCTGGATCTGACCACCGCGTGGTGCTCACCATCATTGTCACCTCTTAGGGGAACCGAGCGAAGATGAATCATGAGGATCTAGGGGGGGCATCCATTAGACATACCAGGCCCTCTGTTACCACCAAGGTACGTTGCCCTTGAATGCATCTTGATTAAGGTGATTGGCATGAGTTCTTATTCTACTCCTCACAGGACGACATCATGCTTCTATAGGCCAATGACAAGGCTCATTACAATCATCCACCCTAAACTACATCCGATTATCTAATTAGGCTTAGAATGGCACAGAGTCTGTCTTCCAGAATATGTGATGTAAGGCAAGGTACACCTTGAATGAGAAGCCAGTCCACCACAGGAGAAACCTACACAAATATGCAAACTCTGGATTAGAAGCAGAAGCCCTGGATTTGTAAAGCAGCAACGCTCCCCTCTCAGCCACTGTTCCATGCTTAAGAAATTGCAATAAATCTGGTTTTATTAGACATACGGGGAGTAATTTTTCCCACAATCCAGTTTGGTTTACCATGAGCTGGAGTTCAATTGCTGCAACAAATGAAACCACAACGTGAAGCATCTCCTTGTGGATTGGGTGTCACACCCCTGATAAACATCTCCCGCATCCTGACACAACGACACAATGAAAACGGCGAGAGCGCAGAGAATCACCCTGAGATCTATCTTTGAGGGGTGCAGCGGCCTAGCGAGCGAGCATCCGTGCATCATTAATTGTGCCTCCGTGGCGGTGGCAGCCCCCCCACCCCCCCCTCCACCTCCACCTCCACCCCCATGTTGCCCTTGAGGTCTGATATGTGGGAATGTGCAAATGTGCGAAAGATGAAAAACAGCCAAGGGCCGCGCTAGGGCCAGCTGCACTGATAATGCAGGCAGAAGGCAGCTAACGGTGCTGTTTGAAGAGGAGCCTTAGCATGAACGTCCTCTGCCGGCAACGAGGACAAGCCCAGACGGCGGCACCAGCCCCGCATCTACACCTTCACTGAAGGCTGCTGAACGTACCAGTGAGGACGCCAGCTACCTGCGGGATGTTCCTACAATCTCTAACACTATTGTCTTTCAATAAGAAGAAAAAAAAAGCAGTGTGGTAACCTCACACCTCTCTGGTTTCAAGCTGGAATCCTGCCCTCATCTCTGTGTGTGTGTGTGTGTGTGCCAACAGACTTGTATTTTGTATGAATATGGCTAAGGTTAGGGCTGGGTAGGGGTTAAGGTTGTCATTGTTGCGATTAGGGTTTAGCCCATAGAAATGAATGGACGGTCCCCACAAAGATATGAGTAAAGATCTGTGTGTGTGTGTCTCTATGTGTAGCATGTTCTACCATGTTTGTGCAGGTTCCCTCTAGGCATTCTGGCTTCCCTCCCACTGTCCAAAGCCATGCATGCGTTAGTCTGCGTGTGCGAGTGTGCACTACACCGTGCGAGTGTGCACTACACCGTGCGAGTGTGCACTACACCGTGCGAGTGTGCACTACACCGTGCGAGCATCCAATCCAGGGTGTCCCGTGCCTACAGCTGCGCGCTTCCTGGGACAGGCTTAAGGCTTACCGCAGTCCTAACCCGGTAAAGTATGGCATTTTCCACTGGCATACAGGAACCGACCCATACCCGAGCCGCACTGCTAAAAGAGACCAGTTATAGCACGGTTCTCCGCTGCAGAGGGGCGTTGCCGGGTTTGGAGAGTGACAGTGGCGTAAAACCGAAGAGACGCTTATTTACTGTTCGCACTGTGTACATCATGGTTTACTGTGCATTATGAATCCGTTCCGTTGGTCTGTAGCACTTTTTTAAGTAGGAGGTTGGAAATTTTCAAGTTCCGAGTTATTGGGAATGCACCAATACATCGGCACGTGTGATACTAGTAATAATGACTTTTTTTTCTTTCAGGTAATCCATACATATCAACACAGATCACCGGTATCCCTGTGCATTTCGACCGATCAGGTGGTGCTGATGTGGCAAAATCTGGTTTGGGCACGTTATCGACTTGGGTACGACTTTGATCATTTACAATGGAAAACCGTCAGTTTGCGGTACGGCTCAATTTTTGGTGGCAGTGGAAAAGCACCAGGAGTCATGGATGGATGGATGGATAGACAGACAGATGGGGCTCTATTTTGTTAATCTAATGCAAGGTGCAAGGCGCTAAAAGATTGTCCTAACTCTCTCAATTATTCAGAGGTGTGTTTTGGGTGTAAGATGCAATGAACTAATCACGTCACTTTACCTTTAAAAGGCAGCGGCGCATGATCTACGGTGGATGGCCATCCAGCGTGTTTACCTGGCAAACCAAATGGGTTTTTGCCCGAGGAAATGGATGTGCTTGTGCGCAAGGTGAAAAAAGGTGAGCACATCGTCTAAGGGAGCACCACTGTCCCACCAAAGCCTTTTGGGGTGAAGCAGGCGCGGGATGAGGTAGCAGCGAGTGTGTCCTCATTTTCTGGCCTCACCAGATCATCCATGAAGTGCCGAAAGCGGTAAAATGATGTCAGAAGTCATGAAAACAGAAACTCGCTGCTGATTGAGCACAGTGGCTGGGAATGGGAACTTAATTATGCTTGTGCTTTTTTTTTAATTTTGGGTCTGTGGTTCACAAAATATAAATAAAGGCACTATCTTTGTAAAAAAAATAAATAAAATACAACCTACCGTTTTAAAATGTACAGATAAAAGGCAATAGGGCTGTTATTTTTCTACATCTCACAATTTAGAGTTATTACCAGGCTACAGATAACTCCGCTCTTGTGCCAGCTGACCCCCCCTTGCCCGCCCCGCTGCCAGCAGACACTCCTTTGTTGGCATCGACACATGCGGTTCAGCATCGCACCTTCTAAATTCCTCTAATGTGTCCTCAGTTATGTCCAACAGACATCCATCACGCATGGCAATGCTATGCAACATACAACATGCCAAAAAGAATGCGTGACCTTCTGCGGGCTGTATTGTAATGTTCCATCTGACTTATCTAAACATATGAAATGCGTTTTTAGCAATCCAAATGTTCTTTGAATTACAGTACGTGCTTAATTCTGATAATAAACTCAAAAGATTTTCGATACGGTTTAATCTTTATTGTTTAGTCCTCTTTAGGTATTTCACTAAACAGTATGATTACGTGAAAGGACCATATGTAGTCTCTAATAAAATGTATAGAAATTAAATAAAATAAAGTAACAAAAAACGTTAGTGCACTTTGAGCGCATACCTGTGTCCATAATGAGGGTCGGGCTAATGTGCCACTGACTTCAGACGTGGTTTTCGCTGGTCAAAAGCGCAACGTCGACGTGCTGCCTTAAAATAGCAACACCGCCGACAATGCGCCCAGCCGCGTCTCATTTAAAAAAAGCACCACTCCTACAAGCAGGAAATGAGTTCCAAACCATTTGCTATTTTGACAAATGTGAAAATGAGCGATGCGCTGGTACAAAAGTAGCAAAACCACTTTGCGTCACGCTTTGCGCTGGTGGAAAATAGGGCCCGCGGAAGGAAAGAAGAATAAACAGAAACTGGTTCTCTCACTGCACAGAAAGAGGCGCTAGTGTCTCGAGGCAGCACAGCGGCGCAGCGTAGAGGCAGCGCGTGTCGGACCTGAAAGCTGCTGTTCCAGTGATGCGCAGCGTATCTATTAGACCTGCCGACACCATCCTCCAGGTAATTAAACTCAACGAGCCCACGCGTTCCAAGACATCCGGGCTGTCGAAGATAATCCAGGACTGTGAAATGGAGGGCGGGCAGATTGTGCGGATCCATACGAATGAACCCAAACAACCATCCATTTCCAAACTGCGTACCCAGTTAAGGCCGGTTGTCTAGAAAACGCGTGTATAACATAAATTAGCTGAGAAACAGATGTGTTTGAAAGATAACCCCCCAGTCTGGTATGTTATACACAGATGTATATGATACACAAGTTAATTTAATACACAAATATAGAAAGCTGAGTGTGTCCATGTGACTTAACGTCACTTTTCATGTAGCTAGGTAAGGAGCAGTGGAATTATACATTTTCGTACTCTTGTCAAATTCCTGCCACACACATCCATACGCACGCCAGTCACATCGTGGCTCAAGAACACATTAACAGGTATACACGCATATGTGCGCCGCCCACAGAAACTCAAGCAAGTGAGCAAGCATATACAGCCATATAACTATACTTAAACGAGAGCATAAATACACATGTAGTATAAATACTGCACCTTGTCTCAAAGTCTGTCACTCACCTTCCATTGCATACTTCATATCCGTGGCAAAGAGTGTCCACATGATCTCTGCGCTGACCTTGCCCATGTTCAGCTCCTGTGGGAACCTGGGGGTTTGAAGGTGAATGCATGTAAAGGTCAAATTCCACAAGCCCTCATAAAAAATTCAAAACCTGGGATGTGGTAAAATTGTAAGCACACTGACACACTGGCCTCACAATGCATTCACTGGAGCTAACTGGACTGTAAGCAAAGCTTATTATAGTGTTTCTATGGCAACAAGTTTGTTCAAGAGTTTGTCAAAAACGATTAACAGCCTCTCTGTGATCTTCTTCGAAAGCATCTCACACGCCATCTCCACCCCGCAGGTTTCTCTCAGCCACACAGTGGGGGACCGTTCAACCGCAAAATATAGGACAGGTTTAAATTAAAAGTATGAAAAAAGAATAAAATTATATTATAGACAAACAAAACGCAAAGTGAAGAATGCAGAAATAGCACAAAACAAAAGCATGCAAACAGGAAACCTTCTGATTTATTTTATCCCACAGAAAATCAACCTCTTGCAGTACGACCACCCTAACCCTCTCCCCAGGGATGACACCCGTGTCTCTCTGTCATTACAGTGTATTAAACAGGGATTACGGGCCCCCAGGGGACTGTGACATTGACACCAAGTCTTACGGGGAGAGTAAGGTGTAGAAAAGACTACCCAGATACTGAGTTTTTAACGAAGGAAGGGGTTCACTGTGCATGTTTTGAGGAACATCTCAGCACAGATACCATACAAATCACATACATATCACATGCATATTGTATGTTCATGTACTAAAGATGCTGTATGTAACATGTCCACTGCATGTTTATGGGATTTAATGAGACATGTAATGAAATACGATTTTTAATGCCCCATCCCCCTTCGAAAGCACTAGCATGTTCCTAAAGTGGACCCCACCTTGTCATCATGAAGAAACATCACTTCTCTCAGGGAACCACACTCTTGCTCCTAAATAATTCACGTCCGCTCCTCGCGTTCAGCCGCCTTCCTAACGCCGATGCAGTCAACCACCAGTTGCAAGTGTACATGGCCGGTGGTGAGGATACAGGTAAAGATGCCACTTGATATGAAAGGGGATCATAAATTAATTGTCACTCACTGATTCAGCACGGGAGTGTATGCCGTCCTGTCCTCGTCAATCACGGACACCATGAGCGTGATCAGTTTGGGCCAGAAGTCCAGGTTCTTGATAGAAGGTCCTTGTTCCTCCCGTGGGATGTCCTGCTTCTTGGCCTGGGGGAAGGTACAGTGGGGGGGTGGAGCGCACAGAATGATGAGGCACCTCCTTGGGACAGCGTCTGAGGGCCAGTACAGGAGAATGAATAATTCATCTAAAAACTCCCGAAGCAGAGTTAGATCACATCTAATGTTTTATTCATCACATAGCATGATGTCTTCATGTGAGTCAAATGAGAGCAGCTGTCCCAGCTGACCCATTAAAGATCACACGTCAACATGGCCGCTCAATGAAAACAAGAATGGGAGGCAACACAACATCAGAGTGGTGAAATAAAAAGGCAGGAACTCAACAGTCTGTTAACATCACCTTGGCCGCCCCAGACATCCAGCTGGGCATCTAAATTTACATTAATCCACTATCGTGATCTACTGACCAGCCATCAATTACAAACGACAGGGTATTTTTTCATTTTTTACCAAATGTTAATGAAAGCAGCGGTTATACAATACGTTTGGGAGGCTCCCTGCACCAGGCTTAGTCAATTATTTTGACTGCAGTAGAGAACAAAGATAGATATATAAAGCTTTCATGTCTTGAACTGACACAGTCTGTGTCCAACGACTATTTTTGCATTTAGTGGAATGGAACCAATTAATGGCACCTTACTAAGCTACTTTTCATGTTCCCCATGTTTTTGAGGCCTGAATAATATGGTCAGTCACGTTTTATAACATTTATTCAAATGAGTTTTCATATCTGTACCCTGAGGATAATTCAGAGTAGATGTAAGGGACTAACAAATTACAAATATCACAGGACACAAAAGTATGAGGGACCAAACACACCACAAAACAGTCCCAACAACGTATCCTGGGTACATTCTGTCACGCAACAGCATGTTGCACACACTTTACGGTGAACATAAGAACATAAAAAGTTTACAGACAAGAGGAGGCCATTCAGCCCATCAAACGCGCTTGGGGAGAATTCGACTAATAGCTTAAAGTTGTTAAAATCCTGTCTAACTGATTTAAACAAACCCAAGGTTTTAGCTTGCGCTACACTGATAATTGAGTTACACCATGATGCACAGTTGCAACTAACAGCAGTAAACAGCTGGCAGACGATCCCGTAAAGCAGTGAGCTCTAAAGGCAGTAAGGGTGAACCCAGGACTGGCGGGGTGATGGCGCAGGAGTCGCCCTTAAAGACTTGCGTGCAGATCCGCTCTTTCTGGATGTGTCAGCGTGATGGTTCCACAAGATCTTACTGAAGCCCGGTGGCCTTTATTGACGGAGTGTGCTGATCCGAGACCTTCCAAAAGGTCAACTGACCCAGTTGGCATGTTTCTGGTAGAGCTGGGCTGCCCGGACTGGGACCGTCAGGTGTCTGGGGTGGGGATTGGGTGGAGGTTTGTGGTGGTGGTGTTGATTCATTCGGCCCTTCCCTTAGAGCTGATGAACACATTCTCTCCTTTTGTGCCCCCCTGGTGCTCAGCCAGATTCCCATTACAGATTATTCTGTTTCCCAGGGCGCAAATCTGAGCAAAATGTTTTATTTTTCTTTCCCTGTAAAATGGCTTCCTACCCTTTAATGGTTTCCCACCACCCCCATGTCAAGTGGCACTGTTCACCATCCTCAACGGAGTGACTTGCACATACAGGCAATTGATAAGCCATGCAGATTTATACAAACAACATTAATCATAAAATGCAAAACATTACATACCCCCAGTACAGGGACAGACACTGAAATGTATCTGATGAGAGGTTTACTCTGATCACAATGCCACCTACATCATCATCCTTTATGAGTGCCTTTGACAGGAGTTAATAAGGAATTCATAAATAAAATTCTGGTGGCATTATAGAAGAAATATGAAAAGGACCAGAGAAAGGCCCCCAGGTGCCGTGAGGGCACTGCAGACAGACCAGCAGCTGCTTCCCTTCCATGCGATGCCACGCAAGGGTCCCCGCGGCGCGCGGGACACCGGTATCCCTGCAGGACCCGCTCCAGCATTTCTTCAGGAATTCTGAAACGTGAGGTGGCTGATGTGCATCTGCATCTCCAGAACTGCGGACAACCAGATCCCATTTCTACAGAAAGGGCCAGCGCTAAGGACTGCTTAATTAGGGGTGTAATTAAATGTCACCATGTGAGGCAAAGCCATTGTCGCAACATTCCTATGTGCATGACGTCCTCAAACGCTTTCTCATACTTAACAGCAAATCCCGACGTCTGGACTCAAAATGTCCAGAATGCCCTACTTATTGCTCGCCAACCAACATGGAATGTTGGAATCTGCAAAAATGAGTTGTAAAACAGAAATGAAGCATTATACATGCATCTCTATATATGCAATATGAACGATGAAATTTATTGCCTTGGATGTTGCTTAGAAAACACGGCTAGCTACCACCTGCAAAAGACGGCAACTTGGGAACAGAACATAACTGCACTTAAACTACTTCATATCATAATAAAAGAAACTGACCGATCTTGCCTTACATTTACTCTGTGACTGATTCAAAGACCCACTCCGTATATTCCAAAGAGCTCTTAATTAAAACTGGCTGAGTTGTTGATTGGATATGACTGACTTGCAATACTACAAAATCATTTGAGGAATACCTTTAACGATATTTTTAGCCCCTATATATATATATATATATATATATATATATATATATATAAAAGATGCAACTATTTCTCTTCACCACTTCAAAATATTCATAAAATAT
>JAAGVU020000008.1:8247245-8258519 GCA_011763525.2 Mormyrus iriodes | reverse complement strand
GTGTGTGTGTGTGTGTGTGTGTGTGTGGTTCAGATATACCTTACACTGTGGGGACCCCACAATCTGATAAAAACCTGCTATTTTGACGTTTCGGGGACCATTTTTTTGGTCCCCAAAAGGGGAAATTCAATTTTATAAAAATCTGTGACTGCAATCAAAAAATGCCAAAAGACTTGTATTTTGTTTAATTACCTATGGTTTAGGTTAGGGCTGAGTCGGGGTTAAGGTTGTCAAAGTTGGGATTAGAAGTTTTGCCCATAAAAATGAATGGACGGTCCCCACAAAGATATGAGTACAGGTCTGTGTGTGTGTGTCTGTCTGTCTGTGGGGGGGGGGGGCATCAGAGTTAGGGGTGAATATACAGCATCTGACAACAAGGTTGCACTGGGCTTTGACCATCAGCTCTGCTCACTGAAATCTGCTGCTGTACAGACGACCTCTGCACACCTCATCATGATGCTGTTGGGAGACTCAGGGCTTTGAATGCCTTTGAGTGGCATGTGAGGTTCTGCTGCAGCCCGTTTCATACTACAGGAGGTGCAATAATCGATGGCATGCGTTAATCCTGCCCAGCATGGCTTCCAAATCTCAATAACACGAGAAGCACTGCTTTATTGATGAAATTGACGTATTTTTTCTTTACGTCTACAATTCAAATGCAATACTCTGCCCCTTCAGTAATCGAAAGCTCAAGCACTCAAACTGGGCTCCTCCTTTTCAAAGCAGAAGACGTCTGCTGAGCTATGGGATTTTGCAAAATGGTGCTCTAGAGCATCTGAATTCAACACTGAACTTTAATGCTAAACTATCAAAACATCTTAAGTACAAAGGATGCAGCAAAGTTTGCATAGTATGGCTTAATGGCATCGTTCGATTGGCCCCGATGGATGCCCACCTGCACACGACCAAAACGGTAAACACGAAAAGTGTCCATTGAGAGCATAATATCTAAACACTGTACCTGAACCGTGACCCAGGTTAAATGCATCTCTGCAGATGTCATCCTACCTGATCCAGCAGCTGGTTATAGAGCTCATGGCAGTTGTCAAAGATGTACTTGTAGGTAGAGTCCAGGCACGCTCGGACACAGTCCTTCACCACCATGCTGGCCCTGGGTGGGCTCTGCAGTTCCTGCACCTGAGGGACATTTCAACTAGATCCTCTCACCACATAGTTTACCCAAGAGGTCAATGTTAGATGTACTCTGGGAGGCAGCAATGGGCTCTGAATTAAAATGAGGAGAATAAGATGGTGAGGCAGAAGTGAGAGGAAAGCTGAAGATTGTGGCGTTAAAACATGGGCATCTCTGATGAAAACACAGGAAATTTAGGGCAATGGGAGCTCACTGTGCTCTCAGGCTTAGAGAACAAACGAAACCTAATTTTACACAGTGGGTAACAAAGCTCAAGAGAAATAAAATAACACCCTTATCAGCTTTTACCCAACCATATATGCATAGTAATAAGCATCCTTGCATCTACGTAACCTCCCCAAAAATGCCCCCCCTTTAAGACCTCCAAAAATAAAACATCTAAGATACTGAAAAGCCCGGCCACCGTTTCCCCTCCGATTTTGCAAGAGGGAGGAGGACACAGTTCTGGAGAACAGCCAAAATGCATTAAAAAGAAATCCATCCAGCTAGGATGTCGCTTACAAACGTGTGTCATAACTCAGCTTTACAATTCTGCTCTAGTGCTGCACAGACTATTATGAATCTTGATTTGCCAGGCTTTCAAATCACAGAACATGGCTGGTCTAACTCAGCGGGGACCAGTATGTGAAATCCCACCATTAATCTCCAATTAATTATCAACAGTTACTCTCTGCTTTATTGCTGTTTTTAACGCATCACGCTTTGACAGTGTCTGACTCTGGGCTCTAGCAGGCAACTGTCAGCAGAGAGAACAGTGTGATTAATTGTATATTTTAGTACAGTAAACACATATTTGCTATGACAGACTCCTTCAGAATTCTCTTTGGAAGACTGACCCAGCAGAAGTGAAGGAGGAACGGTTTTCAGCTCTCCTCACCACAGTCTGACTTCCGAGCCTAATCGCTGCCAACAGTGAACCCAGCTCAGGTGTTTCGACCTGGAGCCCAGTATGGATGCATTGGTAAGCTTCCAAGCTCATGCTGAAACACCTGTTCAGGGCTGCATTACAAAATTCAGAATAATGATAAGCGATTGGGTGCTCTAGGTAATAAGACATGGGCATGTGTTGTGACGTTCTGAAAATGACAAGGCCTGCCTAGCTACCTCTCAGTGATTACTAAGGTTTATCGTACATATGTATGGGGGAGGGGTAATCATGGGTAGTCAGGTCAATGATTATGACAGACAAACAGCCATTATGAATGGAATTAAAGACGTTGGGTGTTGTAGCTGCAAGGAATGCAGCTAGCCAAGGAGCAGGCCTTCAATACAGAAAGCAACTGTTTTAAAGTTTAAAACTCAGCTCCAATACGACGCAACAACTGGCAATAAAATTAAAGCATCACATATTACTGAAATCAACTTCATTCCTTTTTAAATTATTTGTATATTTGATTTTTAATACATTTCATTGATTCTTATTACACTGATACATAATCTCTGTTAAGCAAACGTAAAACCGCAGCGTAACTTAAGCCAATTTAGCTCAATAAAGATGGATTATTTCAATTTATTCATTCCTCCATCAGCAGGCAGTTTTGACGAACGGTAAATTGAACACAGTGAAGTGACTTAATTATCGCACTGGCTGAACGCCTGGCGTAAAGTGGTCACTAACTCAAGCAGATGCATGAACGTTTTCTCAGGAGCAGACGGTGTTAATAGGACTGAAAAAATAAGCAAATACCGCTACCTTCATGCGGAAGAAGGTGATGCTAGTTAGCAGGTCCACCGTAGATTTGAGGTCCTGGAGTCTCTCGGGGTTGCTAGCAGGGAAATTGTCCTGCCAACAAGAGCAGAAGGAGCTTTGGCTATGCGCAGATGTGGCTCTGGGTCAGCCAGCCTCGCACCCTCAGAAAAGCACAGGATTTCTGGCCCTTGGGCAGGGACGTGTGTTAAAGCTGCAGCACCACAATAATTGTTACAAGCTGGAAAAACTCAATGAAAGTTCTATATATAGTATAGAGATTTTTAACCTAAAAAATGTGTCCAAGGTCATTTCACTGCCCTGGTGGCTATGGTCTAATTCAGAAATGTTATCAATTCCCCATCTTGTAGCTTAGATAAGGCCAAAAGAAAAACTCAAAAATGTGCGCGCTCAAAATTACCCATGACCCTTCAGCCATTTCTTCTTTTGCCAGCACTGGAAATGAATCGTGTGGCGTTTTAAGATGGCTTCTCAAAGAGAAAAGGTTGACTGAGGCCTTGTGGCATTTTTCGGCTCTGGTTCTTTTTTTTGGACCATAGGAAAGGGAATATTATGATAGTATTAATTTTCAAAAGGACAAATACAAAAACAGCCTTCAGGCAGAGGGAATACAGATTTCCGCACACTGAGGAAGAGAGTGCCCTGTGCGTCTCGCGCCAAGCCTACCCTGAAGAAAAGCTAATTCTGTTTGGTTCAGGGTTTAATTTAACTCCATACTGCTGGATGGTGAGCCAAATTAAATATTACTGTCCCATAATATTTCCTGTGCTTAAAGACAAGCTATCACATTGGACAGCTGTGATATTCCCTGCTGGCAGTGCTCTATGTTTAAAATAACTCAGTCAGTCAGTTTGTTGTCAGAAAACAAAATAACTTGGGTCTACCTGACACCAGAAATGTACCAGAGTTATCAATACGGACAAAAAGGTACCATTGACGTTCGTCTTGGTGTTTTATAAGGCATGGATGCAGAGTACATGAGAATAGCCATTTAAAATGAAACGCGCACTCAACTACATTGGATACCCGGCTCGTTCTTTAACTCCTTGAGGAGTTCGGGACGTGTGCTTTTCGTCACAAGCTAAATAACCCCTGTGATATCGTTTTGTTAGTTTGAAATATCAGAAATATTGTTAAATACACAACTGAGAGCCAGAAGGCTTATCAAATACATACCCGATATTTAGACAAATCAATCCTCAGCGAATTATGTAACTGATCCAACAGCTTGATGAATTTTTCCCTCTGTAGTGGGGGGGGGAAAGAAAATCAAAGAACACATCAGGAGCAGATGAAAAGTGCAGGAGCGCATGACCATATTGCGACATAATAATGAATATAAACAAGATGTAGGGAGAAAACGCTAAGGAAGGACACGGGCTCACTCCAAAGTTGGAGGCGGCGAAGCGGTCGGAGGCGGAGATGTTGGTGGTGGCAGTGGTGGTGTGGGCGAAGTAGGCGTTGATGTTGGCCAGCAGGTTACTCATTACGGCAGGCACTCCGGGGCACATGTACTTGGATGACAGGCAGGAGAAGTGTCTGCAGGAGAAACAAGAAGCAGGTCGATGCAAAAACAAGCAACAACTAGGGATCTCAGGCCAAAGTGCATTTAGCCAGATATGCAATGAGTCTCTAAAGGTACGACATCATGCTGAATGAACCAGTTGCCATCTTTCCTCTAGATGATTTCCATAAGTACATGGGAGTTTAAATTGCTCTTATAGACAACATTCTAAACAGTCCGACAAATAACCCAAAGAGAATGGAAAAAGTCACTGATCTTTGTTGTCGGGGTGCTCCAAACACCGGCTTCACTGCGGTTCTGCAGTAATGAAAGCACCCCTAAGAGCTGGGTGATTAATAGTTCCACGCTAGCTCTGCCTTCTGGAGGAGGGAAAATGCATGCCACACTGGATAGGTTTCTTTGTGAAAACAGACAGTAAGGGCTGTTGGGGCCACAATGAACATGCTGATTAATCAAAGACACACACAAGGATGATTAACACCAGCTCCTCCAGTCTATTGATCAGAATTCAATTAGCAGCCCTTCGAATGCCACTGGACCCAAAATGAGGGGCTTGGCAGAATTTCTAAGCTCCATGCCGTGGTTGTGGTGACCAGGCCGGTCAAGTTAACGGTATGATCGCAGCCTGCTTCGAGCTCTACACTTGGCTACACAGCACAGCAAATCTGTCTCGTCTGGTTCTGCAGGTGTATCGCCCTTCTGTTGCTCACTCTCCTGTCTGCTGCTACTCAGTGATGCTGCCTATTCCTCCTGAATCCCTATGCTCACATCTCCATGGAGATGCCTTGTTAACACCACACTCTCTCGCGGCCAGAACTGAGCATCCCCGAGGTCGCCTCTTACATGCAGGCTCACGGCACAGAGGCTAGCCAGCTGGAGGTACATCCTCTGGAAGGAGGCCACAGTCTTTCACAGGTATGAATACAGCATGCACAGCAAAAACACGCAATGCATGACCTTCACTGTACTGTGTCTTTCTGCACCAGAAACTTCTAGAGGGACAGCGTCATGCTCAAGTATTTCAGTCAGGTGCAAACGTCCCCTGTCACCAAGGGAAATGTTAAATCTGATTTGCCTGTTGGAATTGCCTCACCATAAGGTAGGACTCATTAAGGAATAAAAGAGAAACTTAACCTGTACACACAATGCAGGAGAGGCTAAGAAACACGGCCCATATAATTAGCACTGACCTTACAGGATTTTTATGAAAAATTACAACAATTGCACAGCAAGCTGTGGCTTCAAAAAAACCATGTGAGGTCCTTCTGGCTTATGTCTAAACATGTTCCCATGCTACTCCTTCGGTTTCTGTGGCTGGTCTCAGAAGAAAAGGGTCATAGCATTTTGCAGCCATTTTTATTCTGTTCCAGATGTTTAAGACACTTGTAATGGTCTCAGGCAGGTCCGGCATGACAGTGGGAGATACCCCTGGGATGTGGACAGGTTGGAGTGCCCCCTACAGGCAGAAGTGAGAGAGAGTGTACTTCTGGTTTTATCTCAAAGGTCAGGGTTGTGGCTTAAGTCATTAATCCCAAACAGTAAGTAATGTCAACTGGTGGTTCGGATACAAATCAGGGAAAGCTCAAACGCGGGGGGCTACAAACCATAAGTCCTAAAACCCACCACTGGGCTGGACATGGCGAAGACTCGTGTCATACACCAGCTCAACAGGTACCTCTGCGGTATCATTCTGAAGCTCAACTATCTATCCTGTACCTCTAGTAAAGCTAGAGTTAATTAATGGAGAAACTGAAGATAGATAACCTATAAGCGTCCCAAGAAATTTACGTTCCGCACGAATTCAATGCCATATTGCATTTTGCTCAAACAATTAATTTACATTATGCCTCCGGCTCTCTGTAGAAAGCTTACAGAAAAACCTGCTAATGAAAGCCACATGACCTGATCCCAAACTTCACTTCACTGTCTTGCACAGAAACTCTGCATGGTTTAGGTATGAGAAACAAATAATTGCTGACCTGGCAGACATGATGAGGATGTGGGTTAGCTGTATGGGTGGGCGCACTGTGTTGAGAAACACTGAGCCTAATATGCAGGGGCTATAGCTAGTTATAGGCTATTGACATAAACTATGGACTCGGGAACATTATTCGAGTCACAAGTGTTACAGTCCGAGTCAAAAACAAGCCCAAGTCCATTGATATCAGACTCAAGTACATCGAGATGTTAAATCATTGCTACTGGAGCTGCTACTTCAAAATAGAAAAACAACGTAATATCTGAAAACAGAAGATTTCATTCTGGAATCATCATTTTGACCTTCTGCGTGAAAACCCACGCATTACGAAAATGGCACCTTCCCTTGACAGCATGATGCCAGGAGACGATGCCATTAATGATCGGGAGGAGGCCACACCGCTTTCGTGGCTTGAATATTCTTTAATGCTTCATCCTTAAGTTTTATTCATATGTAAAAAAAACAAAAAAATCAATAAACGTGTATCTTGCATCAGAAATTCTCTCACCAACAACAGGACTACTTTGTGGGTGACCCGGCAGGCAGGTCAAAAGAGGGCATTATATTTTTATATCAACTAATTAACACCATTCTAAAGAGGCAAGGCCCCCTGCATCCCCTGCATAAAAACAATTTACAAAATCACAGGCTGAAATATTCACCACAAAAGCATTTAATACCATTCAACTGAATTTTATATTTTCATAAAATAATATCCTTATTGCTTGAGTTTAACTAAATAGTGCTGGCAGGAAAGCTGAACTACAAACCGCACAGAGATTAACCTCGTAGACATGTGTCTGTCCACAAATGTCCATGAATATGTTCTCCTTTAAGAGATTTAAGCTCTGAAAGGTGCTCTGGAAATAGGCTTAAAGATATATCCCACATAACTAAGTTCGTTTCCAAATTTTATCTAGGGCCCAAGAAGGACTTGGCTCTTCCTCTGGGTTCAGAAATGAGGCAAGAGATATAGTAATACTGAAACAGATAGTGGGATTTTGGAGCCTGGAAATGAGGCAAAAAAGGATCAACAGTTTGGGTAAGAAAGCAGTCAGTGTGAGCGCCAGAGCTGTGAATACAGAGGACCATGTGCCACTGGCAATATGCGGCCTGTCCGTCACCGGCACGAGGCAGCCGCTAGCCGCTCCGTGGCCACTATCACTGTCTCTTCGGGGAAGCGTGTCGAATCACAGCCGTGAGAGCGTGCACCTGTGCCATCCTCACTGCCTGTACAAACTGCTGTTACCTAGCTACAAGCTGACATTCAGGGGCATGGGTCCTTTTCCAGTGACGAAGAGAGCAAATATACTAGCAGAAACATGTAAAAGCAGATAAAAAAAGCAATACTAGCCCTGCTGAAGCTCATAACAGCATCAAAAACACATTTAAGATGCTTCTAAGAGATTTCTGTCTGGGTCCCATTACTTACATCATGTCCTGCGCACATGGACAATGTTTAAAATGGCTCCTCAAATCAGCTATAACTATAGATGCCACAGAATGTTTGAATCAACAAGGGAAGCAATTTATCATTTGTTTGGGTCAGACTAAAAAAAAAATAAAAATCATAAGTGAACCACAAGAAAAGTTATCTACTTTAAAACACCCGCACTTACGTCATGGCCTGATATATGGATTCCACCCCAAACCGCATCGCAAACTCGTCGACGATCTCTTGAGCAGTATCATCAAAGTAGACCTTCCAAGCCTCATCCCCTTTGACCTCAGGAATCTTCACAACCCCGTTGTTCTTCACCTCAGTCAGGCAATGGAAGAGGTTCTGCAAAGGGAAGGTATCGACATCGCGAACCACCTGTGGCTGCCTGGCTGTCCTTTAAAGTTACTGGCTGTGCTGACTGTATCCTGCGTGTCATGTGTGAGATTCTGCGGTCCTCAGCTGGAGTGAAAGTTAAATCCCAGTCATGGGTGTCACTGGAGGTCTTTCTCCGACCTGTGACTTTCGGCACTCTTCCACTGCTACCAAGAACTGAGCCGTACTCGGGCTCTACTGCGAACTGGCGGTTTTCTGTTGTAAATTATGTGAGCTGTACCCAAGCTGTACCTGCACTGACATGGCCCTGCTTACTAGCAGGATTGAAAGCGTGACCAAATTGAGCTGGTTGCATCACCACCATCTGATTGGTCGAAATGCACAGAGATACTGGAGTTCGGTGCATGGATCATCTGTATATGCATCATGATGCACTGATAGATTCTCAATAACTTGGAACTTGAAAATTTCCAACCACGACAAAGTTATATAGAACAGGTGAAAGTAATGGATTCGTAATGCAAATATACACGAGTGAAAGCTAATTCTGCTAGCGTTTGATGCTAACAGAATGGCGATTCTCACAGATGTGCTAGAAAATTAGGAAATTTGCACACAGTAAATCATAATGTACACCGTGGACAGTAAATAAGCAACCCGCCAACGCCGTTACCGAGCCGACCCTTCTGCAGCGGGAAACCGAAACGAGCTGGAACCGCGCTGTAACTAGTCTCTTTTCGAGGCACGGCTCCGGGTCGGTTCCTGTGTGCCAGTGGAAAAGCGCCATTAGTGTAGCAGGAAGGCTTCAAGACAGGTACAGGTACCTCGTGTAAGCATGTATACTGGCCATGGGGGGGCGCTGCTTTCTCCTCCCCCTTCATCTCCACGCTGATCTTCAGCCTAATGGCTCCAGATACAGCAGATTTATCGGTCCTCTTCTCTGTGAGGAGATAAAAGGAAACACATCAGCATAACGCAGTTCCTAAGGTATGTGCCATGATGATATGCTCACACGGGCCCCAGCAAGCTGCACAAGACCCCCGAGTTCCTCTCCCCAACAAGACATCTACATGTCAAGAAGATGGGGGCTAGCTTTGCTGGGAGCAAGAGAGCGAGGCTCTTTAGTGATATCTTATTTCCAGAAACAGCATTTGGCAAAAATGCTTTGCACAATAAGCCTTTGCAAGAATACTCCAGGCAGCTGCGAGCACTACAGTGCAGCGACCAGTGTCAGTAGAAGCATTAAGCATTTAGCGGTTAGGGCAGCATTTTAATATAACCCTGGCAATTACCATTCTACACAACTGTCATTTTGGCTACATCATCTTTCTTAAGCCTGTCGCACTCAGGCAAACAGATGCGTAAACGATCATTTCTAATAGGTACTACGCGAATATACAGAAACGCACCTTTTCATTAAGAAGAGAAATGGGAGATGTAGAAAGGCAACATGTATACTTTTCTTATACCTTATATAAACTTATAAAGTACATTGTGTATAACAAAATATATTGCGTTTTCAAGGTATTATGACTTTTTTTTTTTTTACTTTAAACTTGTGTTTATGTTTTATATGCTATGATCCACTGCTTCTGTGTGCTTCATCCCCCTAATTGGGAAGTTCCTCTGAAAATGGCCGCCTTAAAGGTGTTGAGAAAGACCTGCACGCACCAAGGTTGTACCACACATCCATCTCGCCACTTAGCATCCTGACTTCAATGATCGTCTGCCCAAGGAAGTCGTCCGACTCTTTCTTGAAGTGTTGCTTCACACGTGAAGCGATGTCGTCGTCCTCGTCCCACACCCTGACTTTTATCCTGTCCGTGGCGTTGTGACACTCGCTACGGCACAAAGTCAAGGCAGTGAGACTCAGCTCAGAAACAGCCGACATACACTATATGGGCAAAAGTATCAGGACACCTGTAGTAATTACAGGAACTGGCCACATAAGCCACACCCACTGCTGACATACAGGTGTATAATTAAGCACACAGTCATGCAATCTCCAGCACCAAACAGTAGCAGCAGAATGGGTGGTCATACAGGTGAGGTTAATCAACCTGGCACCGTCACTGGACACCATTGGACACCTTCCCGACAAGTCGGTTCTCCACATTTCTGTCCTTCTAGAGCTGCCCTGGTCGACCGCAAGTGAAGTGATTGTGCAGTGGAAACATCTGGGAGCAAGTTCAGGTATGACATGGCAGCCACACAAGCTCACAGATAGAGACCTGATCACCCAACATCAATATGCAACCTGAATGGCAGTAAGTCCCACCAGCAACGTTCCAGCATCTAAAGGAAAGGCTTCCCAGAAGGGAACAGGCTGTTACAGCAGCTAAGCTTCACATTACTACCTTTTGGTTCAGAGTGAGATGTTCAGCAGGCTGGTGTCCCGATTTTTTTTGATGAGAAAAAAAGAGAACCAAATGGTTTTACTCGGTACATATTCTAATCGATGCTGGCCAAACAGTCAGCCCATCCAACCGGCTGCTCCAGCTGGACTGAGTGAAGAGAAACAGGGCAGTTTCCCCTGCCACTTTCCTGGAGAATGGACACCTCCAGCTGTTCAGTAATATTTGTGCCAAGACGACTGACAAACTTTACCTGTGCCCCTTCTAGCTGCAACTTAAGTACCACTGTACAGATGGTTATTAATTGAAGTAGTTAAGAAACCTAAACGACTTAACAAGGGGCACAAAGAGAGCCACTAGAGGGCACTCTGAGCAGCCGAGTGAAATCTGTGACCCCCACGGTAGTTATGAAAGTCGCTGAGACTCACACTGAAGGGGGACCTGTGTCAGGCAAAATGCCCACTGTTTTCATTTCCCGGGGCATTATGATCACACAGCATTACTCCACAGCTATAAAACGCAAATGAACAATGCAAAAAGCAAACATTTCCTGTGCTGACCTTAAATAAAACCATTTGCCAACCTCTTATCCAGCACAGGGTCACAGGGGAAGCACAGCGCGTGGCTATATTTCTGCAGGATGGACACATACATACACGCGCGCGCACACACACACGCGCGCGCACACACACACACACACACACACACGCGCGCGCGCACACACACACACACACACACACACACACACACACACACACACACACACACACACACACACACAC
>JAAGVU020000008.1:8225840-8247171 GCA_011763525.2 Mormyrus iriodes | reverse complement strand
ACACACACACACACACACACACACGCACACACACACACACACGCACACACACACACACACACATACGCGCACACACACACACACACACACACACGCACGCGTGCTAACACTGAAGCTACCCACTGAGTCACTCTAAATAAAACCAATTCTGTCTTTTTCATAATACTAATGGGAGAAATAATATATTGCTAGATAATTAACTGCTACTCATTCCTCCCCCAGAGCTCCCTGTCAGATGTGATTGACATCAAAGCAACAGCAGCTCCTGGAAGGAGGTCTGAGGACATCCTTTAGGTTTTTCTGGAAGAAAAGGAAGACAGCAGGGTGAATTGCCTGTCCAACTGGAGATGGGGGCACTTGGTGGTGGAATAAGCGAAGGGAGGTCAGTGCTGTTGACAAGACAACTCAAAGTCGTAGCATCCCCAGGTATCTGGAGGGGAGTGAATGCTTTGTGTGAGCATATGGCTAACCCATAGCCCCTTTCCAGGGTTGTGGATTTGATGCCCACCCTGGGATTGTGCTGGACGCCTTTATAACGACTCGAGCCTGAGGTAGATCAGTCTCTCTATTCTGCCCTTCATACGCATTGCTGGCATCCTGCCCAAGTTCTGCCCTGTGCTCACCGCAACTGTGATGTGATTTCCGAGGGTGAATTTCCTTCCTTTGAAAACAAAGAGACAGATCTGTCCTCAGGGTTACTGATGTACTTTCCGACTAATAAAATAACTAAGTCATTGAGGAAAATTTTACTTCTTTAAATTGCTATACAGATCTGTCACGGTATATTATTACTAGAATGTACAAGGCACTGGTGATTTACTGTTTACATAAAGCTATTACGTCTGAATGAAACAGTCAAGCTGAAGGTTAGTGCAGTGTGAAGAGAAATCATTCTCTATACGCAAAAGGCTAAAATTGTCCACATTCATCCTTCAGTGAGACCCGTGGCTTATCAAAAAGGGAACAGGACCCAAACTGGAGTTTTTCAGCCACATGCCACTGACTAATAGAGAGGGCCTCATGGCAGGGCATTGACAGACACCTGTGCAGGGGGGCACCAAATAATGCCTGGCTGAATTTTTTCTATTTTGTGATGCTGTAGTTGCATACGACAAAACTGCTTGGACACGGCGCTTGAAAGGATGTGTAAATCCAGTCTTGTTTCTGTCAGAGGGCAAACCAGGTCAAATGACGGACAAAAGAATAATGGCAGGGCCCCCCCCCAGGAGTCTGTATTCACCATAAATAATTCAGGAGTCTTGCACGTACTTTGCAGTTTCCTGAGTTCTGGCATCATCCCAGAGTTAATATCTTATACACAGTTGGACCGTTACTTAATAAGGACTTCAACACAGACAGTGCATGATTGTCAGTATGGCAACAGATTCCAGCTGAAGCAGCTTTCGGCATAGCTCAAGCGGTACTTTTCAAATCGCTGTGTCTGCCAGTTCATTCCCTAGGAAGAAGCGCAGCCTGACAGGGAAACATTTATTAAAGCGTATTCCCATCCCCCCCTCCCCAGAGAACGCCTCTTAATTGCCTCTCATCTCTGAGGAGGCCTGGGCAGGCCGAGACACTGATCCATCAGGTGAGACTGAGTCCCTGTGGAGCCGCTGGCTGCAGGCCCCAATAAGTCCGTTCCTCTCTCCTTAATATCACACCTGTGTCAAATTCCACCGGCTAAAGAAACATCTGGTGGTTACATTCAAGGCAGGAATGCACATGATGTGCTTTCATTCATGATTCCGATTCTCCGTTATGTGCAGCGATCAAGGAATTGAAAAAAACTGTAACAGACACATCTGTCTCTAAACGCCCGACACTGACATCCGCCCTGTCTGACGGATTACAGAATCATTGGCACTTGCTGTCTTCCACACACTCTGCTTTGAAGTACTGTGTGTTGCTCTCGTTGGGTAAACACTGGTATTTATATGGGTAACTGTTGTTCAATATATTGCTTGTTTGAATCCCTGAGCATGAAGAAATGCATGCATTTAAAATTCATAAAAAATGATTCCAAGAAGCATTAGAGTCTGATGCAAAACGCTACAGAGATTTTCCTACGGGGCATCTGCATCAAAATTGAACCAAGATAAGGGTTTTCGTCTTAAATTATCATGTGCTTTCTACATGTGCACCAGAGATGTACATTTCTGTCATCGCACAGGCCGTCTTGCATTCCCTGCTAAATTAAGGGTCTTTTTCTTCAAAATGGTCTAAAAAAAACTTCAAAAGACATCCAATAATGTGTCTGAAGTTTGTTATGTAAGGATAGGGACTCAGTGAAGTGAGAGGAAGACATATCCAGTCAAACAGGATCTCGTGTACGGCAAATCTCCAGGCTAAGCTGACCACAGCGAGGGAAGCCTTCATTTCTCATTTGTTGTTTTTTAAATCAGCTACATCACCACTCTTCTCCAAGTCGGGTTCTCTCCAAGAACAGAAATAAACTGCAAATAAAGATAAACGTAATAGCAATCTGTGTCAGGATTCTCGCAAGTGCAACTAGGCAAATTGGCACAACTAGGAGCTTTAGCTCAAACTGTTCACCATACTAATCAGCATAGCGTAATCCATAATCACTAATGTATCTGCATTAACCGTGTGATCCTTCATTGATTTGTATGTTTATTACCCATATTATCCATAGTATTAGCCGATCAGTAGCCCCATGGGATAAGTAGGATGTTTAGAGAGTAGGGCAGACGGGGCGGATGTTGGTTGTGGTTAACCCAATGCCAAAGTAGACCAATAGAGGTAGAGGAATATGTTTGTTATATGGCTGAGCTTGGTTTGTTTGCGATTCCTAACCAATTAGGGCTTAGAAGGCCTTACAGGGAATTGGACGTTAAGGTATAACAACAGGCTGTTGCTTGTGCTGGGTGTGCTGGTACCAGAGTGTGGTGGAGCGCTGTGCTGGATTGCTGAATAAAGGAAAAGACTTCGCTCACCATCTGCATGTTCCAAAGCCTTATTACTAAGTTATCTAGTTGCTGAATTTCTTTCACAATGTGTGCAAAAAAAAACGACAGGATGTAACAGCCTTGTTGTGCATAAAGCGCTGGTGACCTGTCCTGTGTGCATGACAAAGACCCCATTAATGGTCTGAGGTATTGCTTATGCCGTACGGTAAATAGTCAAATGTACCCGATCTTACTGTGTTTACTGTGTTTTGTTATATAGTTTGCAGTTTAATCCAGTGAAAATAGTTCACCCAGCTGGCTCTCTGCTGCAGCAATTTTCTACAACTGCAAAATCCAACACAGTGACACTTGAATTAGCAACTTCCAGAGACAAACCCATGCCCTCACTCCTAAGACCTATTAAAAAAAAAGAAGCAAAGCCGGTTGTTGCTAAGCAGCAGTGAATGGTATCATTACAGCAGGGTGTATGAAGGCCATGCTTGAGAAGGGATGTCTGGTGCAATGAACATCCAGCTGATTACTGTGCTTAAGTTGGTCAGAGCAGGAAACTGCAATGAAGCAAAGTTACACCAGGGCTTCCCAACTCAGCGCTCATGTTCGCACAGAGTCACTCAGTACTTCTTGCACTTTCACGAAATCCAGGCTCTTTCTGGCTGAACAATCAAATCCAAATGAGCGCGAAATCGTCACATTACATAATGAGGGTGGTTTCATAAGCTGCATCTTAAAAATGCATCATTTATTTGTATTTCAGTTTTCTGAAGGAAGCATTTTTTTAACAAAACACCATTCCAGGGAGCTGCTACTAAACAGACTTTAAAAGATTATCTGAAATATATCTTATTCTTTGGTAACGTCATGCATTGATTTGACCAGCATCCCTGAAGATTACAAAAGGCACATTAAAAAAACGATGTTCTTATCTTTAGACTCTTAGAACTTTGCTCCCCCTATTTTGGCATTAATTATATTACAGAAACTCTCAATGAACTTTACCTGTTTAACAATGTATTTTAGAACACTGCAGACTGTCATGCCCTATTGAGAAATTTAAATAAATGTGGTAAAAAAAAGGGAAACTAAGATCATAAGAGAACAATAAAAGAACTGAAGTTCCTAAAGGGTTAAAGAGAGACAGTAGACATCCTGTTCATAAACTGAGGAAAAAAAAGCTCTTTGTGTAGGATTATGCGACAATAGAATTTAACAAATGGCTAGTAAGTTTCTGAGTGGTATTGCAAGAGGGATTTGAAGAGTATTAAAAATAACTTAATTTCCTGAAACGTTACGTTCTGTAAAATCAACCCGCTTTACCTACTGATACAAACTGCCATCATTTGAAAGGTTTGTCGTTTTTTGCACATTAAATGTAGCCAATTATGACTGTTACAGCAATTTCAATCAACATCAGTCACTGGAAACGCTTCTTTGTTCCAATACCGACAGTAACGGTACTCACAAGAAAAACTTTTCATCCCAGACGGGGTTGAGGTTCCCGAAGATGGTCTTGGTCCTTCTCTTGGTCTTGCCCACTTGCACGGTCACGTAGGGGTCACTTGAACCTGTCTTGTCTTTGGCCTGCAGACCCTGAGCACACAGAACTGGGCAGAAACACAGCAGCTGACAACAGATCCAGCATCTTAAACAAAAGGCAGTAACACAAGTTATATTAAATTCAGTGCATTAAAATCTCCAATTCAAAAAGGTCTAATTAACTCTGTGTCAGTATTAAGCTAAATGAATGTATTTCACTCTTACATGCTGTGACCTGTGTGCATGTGATGTGCATACAAAAATACATCACAAAATGAATAACTTACCTTATATATAAATGACTAATGTGCTGAACTAGTTATTGAAATTCTGCGCTTCTGCTACTGGTTACAAAACGACATCGCAGACTGTGATGGGTGAATGGCTTAATAAGAGCTCAGAAGTTGAGTAACTGGAGCACGGCACACAAAGTCAGGCTGTCTGAAGTGTTATATACATGAACTGCATGACTTATTGCAAGTTTACAAAGTGAATTTATCATTCAAGCTCAGAAGTCATAGCTGGGAATACTACTGAAATAAAGCTATTAACTTATGAATATTTCAGGAGAGTCACTATACGAGGCTCCCAAGATGCCAGCTGGAGAAGGCTTCACCGTTACAGAAGACTTGAAAGTCTGGACAGGTGCAAGGTAAATGAAGCCATGATTTAATTTCTCATGGTTGCCGTAGCAATAGCAGAGGGGTGCATATGGAGGAGAAGGTTATTGAAAAGGTCCAGGCTTGGTCTCCCAGATACAGGGAAAAAATAGGAAATTTAATGTTGACTGGCCAGGCAGTATTATTCATTACTTTACCTGTAATGGTGATTTTGGCGGACCACTTAGATGTGCCCTCCAGAACTGCCTGTTTTGCAGCCTTCAAATGAGTGGTGATGTCCTCCTTGGAGATCTGGAACACCTCCTGGATAAGCTGGAACACCTCAGGCCGGTTCCTCTCTCTTATCTTCATTCTTTCCTTCATGGCCATGATGATGTTTTGAGTTTTGTCTTCTGCCCCATGCTTGGAGCTCTTCTCCACGGCTCCTGCATGGGGAAAAGCACGCTACGTCTTGGGGAAACCTCTCCTCAAGGGTCAGCTGACACGGCAGAGGGACGCGAGTTTAATATTTTTAAAAAAATGCCATCGTGCACTTTTAAAAAAAGTCAAATTTTCAATAATAAAAAGAACTCAACTTTGAGCACTGCTTACTGGGTAATCTCCCAGGCAGAGACACACATCATCATAGTACTAAAAGAAAAAAAAGACAAATTTGTACATGCTAGGGCCTCGACCTAAAAAGCAAGTGTCTTCACAATGACTTCCTGCTCAAGCGTTTTCCTTTCCGCAAACAGTATTTCTTTTGTCTTTGTTACCGTTTTCATTCTCAGAAATAAATTTTCCTTAAGCTTATGCATCATGAGTATGATATGAATATATAACCGCTTTATGTTACATAGATATTTATGTATTTTCCAGGAACGATTCGGGTACGGTACCCTGCTTAAGGGAGCAGTAGGTCTATGTCCTGTATCCCTGCTTCATAATCAAAATATTTAAGGATACATGGGTCCAGCAAACAGAATAATTATATATAGGGATATATATCTGGGATGTCTTCTTTTTGGTGCCTCTTTTTGGTTCCATTTCCCCATTCGATTGGTCTTTGCTCACACCCATCTCCCGTCTCATCCAAACGAAACCTCTTACCCAATATATTAAGTTTTTTTCCCATCTGCCTGAGCTTAGCACCCATTTTATAAAACCTGTCTTTGTCTGTGGTTTAGTTCATATGTACCCCCGTGCCCGTTTCCCTCCTGGTGCCACTTTAACTCAGACCAGGGCTGGGGTAAGGGACGTTAGGGTCCCCTGTACGTACCGGCTGCACGAGGATCTTTGCGATGAGCCCTAGGTAAGATGTGGATACCACCCCCTTTTATGTATTTCTGTTTTAGGTTAGTTATATTTTGGCTCGGTAGTAGATTAGCGGTAAATGGAGGTCATTTTGTGCTCAGTGAGGTTTTCTTGGGCTTTATTTCTCCTCTGTTCTGTAAATATCGCACACAGGCGCCTTATTTACCCTCCTGTAAATGAACCCAGTGCACTATTCCCCGTTTCCCCTTCATGTTCCCTATTCTGCTGCCATGGTATTGCCCCTGCTGAACTGCCCCCTAGACCGGACGGGCAGGAGGTAACAGTCTGTGCGTCTGTGTGTGAGAGCAAGATGGGGTCAACTGAAAAGAGAACTTCCCCACAGGGATTAATAAAGCATCACTGTTTTATTCTGTTGCAATAAGCAGTGGTGAGGTTTTGGGTATCTGGCTAGTATCTGCAGACTGCTATCGATCAATGGATATCTGTCCATCCATGCATCCACGCAGGGTCTTGGTGAGCCTAGGGCTAACCCCAGGAACAACCTGAATGGGATGCCAGTCTGTCACAGCACAAGCTCACTTTGGACCTACCAAAGAAATTTAGCACGACACTCATCTTACAGCAGCGAATGATAACGATGCCGAGTGTCCGGTGACCAAAGTGTCGCTGGTTTCTGCACAACTGGCTCTGGAGCCTGACTCCAGCTTATCTTCACCCCCGTTCTCCTGCTGGAACTGATGTAGCCTTTAGGTTTCTTAACCAGCAGCTGTAAGAGGCTGCCTGAGGCGGTAAGAATTTTCCTGGCAGGACGGCATCACCCCCCACTGGGCAGATGAGAGGCCGGGGTGGGACTTACGCTGCAGGCAGTCGGCATTCAGCAGGTCCTGGCACTTCTCGTGGCACTTGACCCCGCACTCGGAGCAGCGGACCCCCTGCCGCGCGATGCCCCACAACAGGCCCTCGCACTCGTGGCAGTACGTGGGCGCCGTCGCTGTCCATACCTCGAAGTTGTGGGGTGTGGTGGAGGAGATTGGGTAAATTAAGGCCTGCAGGGTTTTCCTCAAGACGTGCAGTTTCTGGGAGAGAGACACAGAGCAGGCTGGTTCCAGCTGGTGCACTGAGAGACTGCGTACACAAACATCATCATGCTGACATTACGTCCAATTGCGTAGCTGCTGGTTCTATTCAAAGCAATTTATAAGCTGACTTTTTAACCCCCCCCCCCCACCCCTTCTGGGGTGTGTTGCCTGGAGAGCCAAGAGGAAAAAAAAAAAAACAAAAAACCATGAAGATATTCTCACTCTCCTGCTGCCTGTGACACCCGTACTACCTGTATCGTCTGTCCGGCCCGCCTGCCCTTCTGCCTGTGACGTCTCTCCTGCCTGCCCTGTCACTGTAGCTCTGTTCATCCTGCTGACAAGAGCAGCACCAGTCTGTCCTCCGCATTTAGACTTGAATCTTAAAATGTGGATTGTGTAAATTAGGATTTTGTCCATTTGACTTCCTCTGCCAGCCCCTGGAGGATGCCCCCCCCCTTTGAATCTGGTTCCTCCCAAGGCTTTTTCCTTCTAGTGAGTTTTTCCTTGCCACTGTCGCCTCTGGCTCGCTCACTGCGGGCTTTGGAGCACGGATAATATAAAGTACTTTGAGACGATGTAATGTTGTTGAAATCTGCTATACAAGTAAAAATTGAATTGAACTGAATACTTACACAGCTGGATATATGACTAGAGAAATATTAATTAGCAAATTAATGAGTTATTCGAGAGTACCACAGCAGATGAAGGCAGGAGTGACTGCCGAGTAACACTTTCCTAAGTACAAAGCTATTTTCCGATATTTTCAATTCGCCTTACTCTTTCGGGAAGTTATACCCTACAGCACTGTTTCATTAGGTTAAGTACAGTTTTTTGGTTAAACTTAAGGGGCTAATCAAAAATCACTCAAATTGAACGGCTGTCTCACCCGAAAAGGTTTGTAAGCTATGCGCTGCATTTCAAAATGAGAGTATTGATTTCTACGTAACAAATTAGCCTTTTTGCTTGAGTGTTTGCTCAATAAGGCACCCAGTAAATGCTGAGTTTTGGTGTCTAGCTTTGTTAATGGAGCTTTTGCGTTCCTCCACAGAGTCTCCGTTCTTGTTAGTTTCATATTTGTAAACACGTCGTGAACAACTGTTAGTTAAAAATGAAAGTAATTGCTGGTGAAATAAAAAAAAAACAAGCAAAAAATGTTTTTAATGAATTAGAATATATTAAAACCTTGGCAGCAGAAATAAAACATACTAAAGTATTATTATTATTATTTCTACTGCCATCACTGTTCTGGTTAACATACACTTTCCCAAGAATTCCTACAACTGCCTGATACATCTACAGCAGAATACTGCAAATTTAAATCACAGTTTCGATTTACCGAAAGCACGCAAATCCATACGTGTTTGAGGGAGGCCAGGCCGCCACAAATGGCACCGGATACGAAACATCCACGGTTCTTGAGAGGCACGATTGCGGCTTTGCTGGAGCCAAGGAGCCGCAGCGGAACAGGCTGCATTGTGTGTTTACGCATTTGCCACGAAAATAGCTCCATGCTCCTGTCCGGGGGAGATTTCACGAAACAGATGTCAATGTGTTATCTACAGAGCTCACGGCCTGCCGTTGCACATGGGAGCTGGGGGGGCCAAGCCCATCGACACTCACAGAGCCAGCAAAGCGGTGACGACGGCACTGATGCGCCTTCGCGTCCATTAGCGCCCTCCCCCCGGGCGTGCTCACGCCGCCAGACTTCTGACGTCAGCGGCGGGGCCCAGAATTGCCAGTGGCAAAACTAATTTATGCGTGCCGGCCTATGGATAAACAGGGTTTATTCCATGACAGTTTATTAGAGCGGTTAAATTTCTTATATTAACAAAAAATACAAGTGTGTGAACAGTGTTACTCCAGGAGAGCACACTGCAACATCATTAAGGCAAACAAAAGCACTAAAAATGGCAGAGGGAAGAAATACTGTGGAGGAATCTTGGATATAAGGTACAGAGCGCTTCCTTTAGTGCAGTGCTGAACACCAACACAAGACACTAATCCTAAAAGCAAACAACAAAGACTCAAAATGAGTCCAGTCAAACAGTCATGAAAGTACAGCTTCAAATATACTTATTTCTTTGCTGTAAAGGGCTCTAGAACAGACTGAAATTTAAGCCGCCTCATTTTGGGATTATCTTAAATTACAACCACAGAAGAGAGTAAATAAAATAAAGTCTTCCCCTTGTAAACACATTCGTAAACAAACAAATTAAATTTATGCTTTCTACCTCTATGCACATTACTCAAGCCTTAACTCCTTGCCCCTAGATCTTCTACACAATTGATGATTACACTTTGAGTTTGCTTAGGTTACTGACTTGCAACTATGTAAGTAATTATACTTGCTGAGAGAAATAATTAAATAATTATTATTAATATGTAATTAATAGTAATTAATATGGCTTGGCAGCATATTTGGTTTTTATACATACAATTAACTTTATTGGTATGTTCCTTGTAGACCATATCTAGCAGCAAGAACAGCACAAGAACAGTAGCAAAGCTCCAGTTAAAAAGTTAAATACATTTGCTAACCGCCACAAAGTATGTAGTAAACACACATCCTCTCTATCACACACACTCTGATGTGTCCATGTTCGGGCTGCACTTAGTACTAAAGGTGAAATCAGAGAAGCACACTGAAGGCTTGACTACATCGATTGTGGTGTAACTCTAGCAGACATGGCGCGGACACGTACGGTATCGACCTGCGGCCTCCATCAAGCTTAACTGACTGCTCAGCGACAAGGAACACCAGCATAGCGCTTGCCGCTGCCTCGCCACCTGGGGAAATCGCATCCATACCGGAGACACACCCCTCCAACGCTCTTTACAGGCTGGGGAAGCACATGGACGTTGCCTAAGGTCAGATATGCGCACAGAGAGCAATACATGAGCGGAAACAGCAGGGACAGGACAGGTAGAAGAAGGGCCTCCGGCTGCTGACAATAGAGTTCATACAGCAGATTATTTTAACTGTGAGTAATTACCAAAAACGGAGGAGAAGTATTTAACTAAATTTGATGTCAATACTATCACTCTGAGGTGCCTTGCCACCTGTAGCAACAATGGGGAGCAATTAGCCCTCAATTCACATTCCCACATACAGGAAATATCAAATGTTTAAAAGAACAAAACAAAACAGCAACAGAAGCATACATCCACCTTTGCGACTATGTGGACACAGGATTCCAGGAACAAACTCGGCTCACTTTTTCAGTCACTGCAGAATCTCTGACGTGAGGGAATTCTGCTGAATGTGTATGGCTGGAGGCACAACTCTTCCATGTCCTTGTTAGCACACCTCTGATCACTGGCATGGCTGATGGGCCTGCTAACAGCATTAGCATGAGCTGAGAGAGACGCTGGCATCTGGCGGTTTTCAAGTTACCCTTGTAACTGCTGCTGAGGTTTTCACACCACCACAATACACTTACATCGGTCATGAGACATGCCCAAAACTTCAGGTACTAAAATACATACCAACAGGCTATGTTTATATGCCCGCAATGATGCCAACACTGAGGATCTGAGGACACGCCCACGCTGGATCTGGAGGTGCACTCATATCGAGGATTTAAGACAAACCGACACAGGAGCCCTAGGGACATGCCCACACAGAATCTGTGGGTACATCTAACACCGACAATCTGGAGATCTACCCCTGAAAAGTTCAATTTATACTACGCATTGCTGAGCCAGCAGCTCGATAAGATTCACCCTAGAAATAAAACCCAAAAAACTGGATCGTTAAAATAAATAACTCTAGAAGAATTCAAAGGTATCCTGGAACATATGATGCATACTTTGCACAAAATAAGGTACAGGTATGGCAGGACAATGTAGTGAAATATATATTAAAACAAAACGTATCCTTTAGGATTTAACAACATGTCTCAAAGAGTATCCGTTTTCACTAACCCTCTCATAGACATGACTTCCTTTTGACGAAACACTCCTTTGCTATATAAATGATTCCTAAGGACGCTACATAATTAAGCTGCATTACAGTTTTCTTTACATCAACCTGGACACTGTTTTATTTATGAAGCCAGGAAAGCTTGCAAATCAATTCCAATCAATTAATGCAAGTACTTCTGGAGGTCAGCGGAATGGAAGACAAAGCCATTCATTGATTAAAGTGTGACTCTAGATTCTCTTGGCTTGACTTCAATCAGAAGGAGTTTACGTAATTAATCGGGGGGGGGGGGGGCGGGTTTGTCTGACAGAAGAGAGCAGCTTTTTCTTGAGATATTCTCACACACAACATGCTGACTTCAAGAAACTACCCAAGAGGAAAACGCCATACTTTAACCACATTTGACTGATATATCGATATAAATTTTTCATAAACCCAGACGTAGCTTTGCGCCATCCACAATCCCCAGCACACACACCGCGGCTGGCACTCGGCCTCAGAGAGGTATTTGATAACGGCTGCAAGTGCTGTTAATTTCAGAGCTGCGCAAATTAAAAATTTAGATCAATGCGAACTGTCGCTAATCCTTTAATTGTCCCTGTTATTTGCATTTATGCATGGCCTGTCACATTAGTCAAACTCCACTGCCTTCTGCTGGGTAAACACTCACTGATTGGGCTCTGATGTATATCTTAATACTGTGACACGTAGGAAAAACTTACCAGGTCTTCATTGTTCAGGGTTGATCTGGCCACCAGAGCAAAGGATACACCAGCCTTTCGGGCAGCCAAAGTCTACAAAAGAATACATAATATTAATATGCTGATTGAGACAACAGATATGAAGAGAGAGACCAGTTTTTTGACTGCTCAGAGTTCAGGCAAAGTACTGCTGGTGCATTAAGAAGAGCCTTAGAAGAAAACAGTTTCCAGGGCATCATGAACAGAACTCCTGTAACACTGTGGATCGAGTGATTCTGTAAGGATTCCTGCTGTCGGGAATGACACAGTATTTCCCTGAGATGCAAAAATTGTTCAATGTATGGCCGAATTAGAAATACTATTCAAACATTTAATTATCTTACTGACATTTTATTACCTCAAAATCATAATCAAAACCGGAGTATTGCAATAGAGGTATTAAAATGGACACGCAGCCCCCTACATACAAACCTAATGCATTCCTCCAAAGGTGAAACCTCAGAAGTTGGAGATGCAATTATCACTAACCTCAAATTACTAGATAAACTAAGATGAGGTCACAAGATCACAGATGAGGGCCACTGAAGGTGCAAAGTTGAGGCTACTAGTGAGCGCCTTGAAAATCCCCCCCCCCCCGTCCGTGTTACGTGTAAGTGCTAAGAAGTCAGCTTAGTTTGGTCATAACTCTGTAAAGGGTAATAAAAAATTCCACTAATATGCAAAATGTTTTCTTTCTGGAAGGATCCACTTCAATACACTGCAAGCCCTGATTGTATAACTAGCTGAATTCTGTCAATTTAGCTACTTTTTAATCCCAAAATGTAAGTTATGGATCTTAAGTATTTTGAAAAAGGTCAATTATAGGCATTTAAATTCTTTAAACATCTCAAAACAAAGAAAAACAAGATGCTAAGAGAGAGGGGGTCTCCACATAAGCACAAGAACAGATACAAGGTGTAGAACACAGAGGAGTAACTTACCAATGCCTGTGATATCCAGAACCAGATTGAAGAGAGGACAAAAGTAGATGAGTTTAAATTCGGCAAATGCTCAACATAGATCCATACCAGCAGTGACAGACCACTCAACACACTAGGCATGTTTGTATCTACTGTACAGGTGTATATTAGCCATGCAAGGTGTTTCTCCACCCAACCTGTACGTCTGTGGAGATGCTGCTTTGGCCTTTAGTGAGTGATCACTAGTGCATGCATTACATTACAGTACAAAACGCAACGCGTGCTTGGGGGCCCCATAGGTACCACTGCTGCCTGTGGTGCAAAGGTACGGAAAACGCAGGCAAACAGAAAGCACACATGCACTCATCTACAGTAACGCCGGCGCGGCTGTGCTGACGCACAGATAAATTACAGTGTACATTTCGATCTCGGTCCCAGTAATATAAGAGAGGCGGAGAGAGAGCGAGAGGGAGGTGGTACACAGTTATTAAGGCCAGGAGAAGGTCAGGTTCACAGGACTGAAGGCATCGACAGTTGATGTTATCATGTCTGTCTTTATGATCAACCTTCATTTAAAGTCAAGTTAGGGTAGGTAAAGGTGTTAAGTGCAAGACACTGGAAGTTGGGCAGGGTTGGTGAGTAAAGATGACCTGCATGAACCTGCCTAACAGGCATGTCACCTCCTCAGGTCACTGCAGGCATCGTAATATAATTTCAAAATGCAGACTGTTTATTCGCCACCTATCGGGACTTTATGTTCACATTCCGGCACCTCCTCACTCCCAGCGTGCCCCACACCCAAAAATAATTTGATGCCGTCACTGTGCTGAAGCGATCATGCAGCCGGTCGTGGACGGCAGAGTGAGTAGACGACACCAAGTCCGACCTTAAGCTCAACGACTTCATTTGGGCTGTAAAAGGCTTCACTTCCCATCGCTTTTACAGGATTTAAGAGTCTCAGCACAGTTAAATCAAAGTTCAATGAAGTCCTCAGATATATTTTTGGGATGAGTTGTCAGCATTTCAAACAACTAATTACAGCAAGGTCCGATAGAATGAAGATTTTAATCAGGTGGAAATCTGACAACTCACAGAAAAATATTCCCCATAGCCATTATGGGTCCACGTAGGTGGTGTATGGCATCATAAATATTTATGCAAAACCTAGAAATAATAGGCAACCCATACTTACCAGATGAATGTTGTTTTTTATATATACGAGAGATAACAAATACAGTCCTTCAGTATTATGTAAGCATTATCATAATTGCAAGTACTGAATGTATTTAATTCAATATGAACCCTGAGGACCAGCCGATTAATCATAAACATCCTAATAATTATCAGGGGTGGCACGCAAAATGCTAAGGCACAATGAAAAATCAAAGAACTTAATTTAAATTATATGATTCATATGAGCCAAATATTAACATCCTACCAGCTGTACGGCTGACTGATGACACTTTCGCAAAAAATGTATAACAATAATGTCGAATATTAATGGGGGTATGATCTGGCGAATCATTCTAAAGTTAAAGATGACGTCACACGTGACATCACAAGTGACGCGTGCAACAAGTCAGATGAAGAGAAATGCTAGTCAGAATAAGCCCTGTCCAGGTTAGATAACTCACCAGGTCTCGAACAATGGGCACGGTTCTCTTGCGCCGTAAATCGGGCATGCTGTCAATGCCGTAAAGTATGCTGCCAGGCCTGGCCAGGGAGACATTTACGCTGTATTAATATCATAATAATGCTCCGCAGTGGAAGACATAGCAGAGCTAAAAGGGGTCATTTCGTTTATGTGCTGGCAAACACCACAGGCTCTCCGTCATCTTCTTTGCTCCCCCTATTCTCTGGCTTGTGGGAGACCCCCCTTTTTACTCCCTTGCAATGGTGGAAACCGTCAGGTCTGTGGGGCAGAAGCAAGGCCCTGTCAGGAAGGACAAATGCCAAGAGGTTTCGCTCCATAGCCACAGAGCCACTTTAAATAGCACTCCCCAGGTGGGGGATGTCCGGAGGCCATGAGGCCTCCAGGCGCGTCAGCCAATCAAAGCGAGGGAGTCACGAACCGTGGGGCCGGTGGTGGGTCAGGCCCGGCAGCAGTCACTCCTCTCTGCCCTTCCCCCGTCTGAAAGACAGGACCTGGGAACCGCAGATGGGGGGGGCGGCGGTGGTGGTGGTGGTGGTTCTGAATAGCCTTATATCAGTTCGCTGCCTTCACATTCCACGTTCTTAAATTACAAGTAGCCGCCACGCTTAGTCCATGCAGCTGTGCTTCATGCGATCGACAAACACATCAGCCCCACTTGCTGCTTAGATTACCATCTGTTTTCCCCTCTCTCTCGGTTATCTTCTAGCTGCTGCTCTTGGTGTCTTCTCCAGGAAGGCTTTTATCACCCAGTACGGAGCCTGAGGCCATACCAGCGGCCTGCAGTATCTCCGCGTCGCTCATCAGCCGAAGGTGTTTAGACAGCTCATCCATATCCTGCACCCACACTGACGCCTCCCGTTTCCGTGAAATCCCCTGCAGGGACTCCTGTCTCTCATCTGTCATCGACGGGCTCAGCCGGACAGCTTTTTGAAAGGGCTAAAGTCATGCAAAGATTGACATGCTCCTCCAAGGTACGGGCAGACCTGGTCTTACGAATTAATACAAAACGAATAAGTGATGCTGCTCTGACTGTTAACTCCAATGCAATAAAAGATTCATGATTGTCCAGCTACCTTTCAGCAACTATCATTATAAGCTGCTGTGAACCAAACTTAGCAAGCAAATGAATGTGAGATGCTAACTGCACAGGCCCGCTTGCTTCTCCTGCCTCCCACCACAGTTTTTTGCAGAAGCCGTATTTTGGTTCCTCTGCCTACCCCTGTAGAACCATGTGACATCGAAGGGGTTTAATGTGAATTCTTTTAAGAATGAATTTCACGGTCCAATACTCCTTTGATTGCCAAACCAAGGCGTGATCTATGCAGGGGATTGTTCCAGGCTCGCACAGTGCCAGTTGGCTGGGTTGCTCTCCTCGTCGTTGTGCTGTGGCGATATCTACGGTCAGCCAGGTGCAAACCGGCGAATGGTGCTCTCCTCAGAGCGAGTTAAGCCGACATACGAAGCTCACATGCCAAAAAGAAGGGGGCTGACAGCTCTCACAGTAGAGGAGCTGTGTGCCCGCCTCCCCCACCCCCGGATTGGCATATGCCTCAACAGGGAGGCCATTCCAAATGGGCAAAAATAGTAGGTAAACTTGGAGTTACACAATAGACACAACATGTATTTCAATGTAATTGGCACTAACAACATGACACACTAAACCGCAATAACTGCGGCAATATACAGTAGGCAAATGCTACAACTTTTAGCAATAATTTGGGAAATATCTTCTTTATAGGCTCATATTCTCTGTCATCAACACACATAATCATCTGGATACAACAGCATATACAGTACCTCTGTGTCAGAAAGCACACCCTCCCCACCATAGCCAGTCCCCTTCTGGGTATGTTCAAAAATCATTTGATATTATATACTGCAGCTTAAGCCTGCTTTAACAACCGCTGAGAAACAATGATACACTATTTAAAAACTGCTTTCGGAGTTTCAGAACCAGCAAAGCCATTAACCGGATTTTCGATACTGGTCTCACTCACCCGCCAGCTCCCTGAAGCCCCAGAAGTTTGGAGGGATCCAGGACATTCCCGCTCGCCAGCCGCGCCTTCACACAAGAGACAACGTACACGTCACCGGGGAGTGGGCCTGTGCTCTTGCAGATCATGTTACCGTACCATCTTTTAGGTGAGGCTTCTAGCTGAAGTGACCCATGTCCAAATGTGGCAGTATGCTTTGCTAGAGCAGTTACGTCTACTTATATCTTCACAGGGTGCAGAGCAGCTCTATGGCCTTCAGCCAGCAGCTTTCAGGGTACAACATTCTGCCAGAGATGGGGCCTTAACTCAAAATCTCAGCATTGTCATGCTGCAGCGAAACTCTCCTGCTACTTTCCGACAGTGCTTATGCAACAATCATCATCGCTGCATGAGGTCCACCCTGTTTACAAATGCATCGACGGTAAGGAAAATGTAAGCATGCAAGGGCCGACGACATGAAGCAGGCTCAGACACAGACACGAAAGAATGCAGACGGGGAAGACAACGACACATAACGTCAAAGAAAAGGCAAGGAGCAGCAGTTTGAAAACCTGTGTGTCCAGTGCAGCGCTGTCTGAAAGAGAACCATGGAGAAAGGGAACATTGTTAGAACCCAAAAGCACCGCCAACATTAGAAACTGGCAGACTGGGCCTCACAATCACAGCGCATTCGAACAATAAAAGCATGCAGGAATGGTGACACATCCTGGGTGATGGAGGAAACCAGGAAGAGATACTGAGGCAAATCTTTACAAGAGCATCACAAATCACCAGCTGGAGACACACAACGTGCCTCTCGCTGGAAACCCCAAATATTCAAAGAGCTGTTCAAAATTCACTGCACGTACAGGGCAAAGAATATGCACCTAGCAATAATAAGGTAGATTATGGTGATTAAAACTAAAATTATTAAAAAGTACTACAACCTGGACAAAGAGCTGACTGACCATAAGAGCCTCATAAAACACAGAGGCACCATTGAAAAAGGTATCGGGCGTGTCGCTTCCCAAGAACCATTCAATCTGCCTCACTTAGAAACCCCAGAATCTGTATTGTAATTGAATTCCCTGCACCACCAATATTAAATGGCACTCTGAGTGCAGATCTAAAACAACGATATAGTCATAAAACAAAGGCTTTATAAAACCTAAATCAACAAAAAAAAAGCAATAGTCTAAGAAAAGTCAGTACCATCAACTGTCAGATTCCTTCAAGAAATCCCTATAGTCAACAGTCAACAGACAAGGATGGTCAAGCAAGGTGTCGGTCAGGGTTTTCTGGGAGATTTCTCATGTCGCCCCTCATGTCGTGCTGTACGGCCAGAAGGTCAAATCACTGAGAAGCTAGATGCCATATAAACTATACCACTGATTCAAATGGCTGCCTAAAACTTTGATCACTAATACTACATATGCCTTCAATTACATTTAAGTATACATTCCTCCAATATGCCAAATACTTAAAGGCCCTTCTTTTAGTGACGAAAGAAAATGTTTTTTTCCATGGAAGTCATTGATAGTCTTGGGTGCACAGTTTGGGGAAACAGAATCTTCACTATTTACCTGACAGATCAAAATCGACAAAAGTCCAACCCCAAGAAAGGGTAGAAAGGAAGGGTTGCTGGAACTGTGTGATGTTTTCTCCATCGTTCCCATGCTGTTGTACCCTGCCTAGGAGAGATCAGGACTGACACACAGCAAAGCAGGGGACCTGTGAAGTGTTTGTCAATTACTCTGCTATTATGCATTTGATCGAAATTTGTACTGTGGCGGCGTTTTCATTACCCGATGCCATTATCACTGCTTCTCGAACTGCAAACGTCTAATGGTACAAAATGGGAATTAATGTAATGTACACAGGAAAAATGTTTTTACTTCAGTGATGACAAAAATATGAAATAGCTCCCAAAGGAACTGAACAGTTTGGGTTTTCCTGGTTAAAAGGCAGCAGTGCGATAGCTAAAGGATCATAAAATTTTGTCATCGTTTGTCTTGGGATTAATTTAAGAAAGCCACATAAACTCATGGGAACTAGCTAACAGCATCAGATCTTTGAGTCAGAAATTTGCTTACAGGTATAAATATATAGAGTGCATGTCGTTCAAAAATATTAAACTGTTAAATAAGTTTATTTGGACTTTTAAATTGTATTATTAATTAATCATATATTTCAGTTTTTTACATATAAATCCTGATTTTTTTTTTATATACTAACTATATGGAGCCCCCCGTCAGGACCATTTTATGGCAGCAAGGCAGGGAAAACCAATTCAAAACTAACTTGAAATAAACTTCGTAGATGTGAAGCTCAGTCCACACCAAATCCACGGGAGTCGTACTGCGCGAAGGAAATCCGTGCTGGTCGCTTAATGATGGCGGAACAGCACCTCAGTCCACAAAAAGAAGTGGAGAGCAGTTTGTTTAGTCCCCCAAGACATTCACACAATGTTTCCCTCCAAATTATAGGGTTCAGTCTCGTTTCAAGAAGACGATCATTTAAGATCTCTTCTCTTCACTGAGTAACATCTCACTCTGTAGAGGCTTCTGAAACTCAGATCCTCATATCTTTATGCCCACTTTTAACATTCGCACTACTGCAACAACTGTTCAACTGCAATAAGGACCAATAATTAGCTGCATTTTAAAAATCACATACAGCTCGCGCTTGAATACTCGGGCTCAGCACCACTGATGCTATTTCCAGGAATAAAGCCGCATGAAATTTACAGGCCTAATTCCACCCATACATTTTGGTCTGCAGAGTGAGTTCTCCTCTTTTTTGCCCCTTTTAAGGACCTATGAAAGAAATATTCTTAACGACGCTGACCTGGTTAGAAAATGCCCTTGGGGAATGGAATTAGCATCTCAATACAGTAGCAGCTCTAGTGAAGTGAAGATTGGCCTGGCAGAGGCTAAAGACCTGATCAAGTAGTTACTGGAAAGAAGCAATGTTTTGGGGAACAAGATTTGATGGAAAGTCCATAACTTTTGCAATATTTTCTACACCGGTTTTTAACAGTGCAAAAACAGATATTAACACTAGTGAGAGTCCACAGTTATTCCTGATGTAACATATGAATAAAACAGTCATGTGCTACTGCTCTGTGATGAGCGAAATCCCAATCATGCATCATATCCTATTAAATACTAAGTAGTGCATTAGGGTAAACATCAGGCTGCCGTCAGTAATGGAGACCTGTGTGATTTATAACACCTTGCCAAGTCTGTGTGTTGAATGAAGAGTGATTCAGCAGCACTAATACAGTTATATGCAAACTCCAAAACAGAAATACAGACAATGACACAGAGTCACCACAAACTTCAGGATATGTAAACAGATACCATCTGTACCACCAGTCCTATGGAATTTACCCAGACAACTCTCTGGATGCAGATGATAGACAGGGAGTGAAACAGAAGGCAATTCACTGCCTTGTGCATCCTCATCAGTTTACAATTTAAATGTTTTTTTTTTGCCTTCATACACAATCTCTCATTGACAAAAAAAAAACCCAAGACAATCACAGTAAATTTCATCATCATTCAAGCGCCTCATTATAGGATTGAAACAAGGAAATGGCAGAATCATACTCCATGTAAATAGAAATAAAATGGAATTTAACACAATGGCACAGACAAGCTGATTGGAAGGCTGAGAAATACAAATCATAAACTGTTAAAGTCAAAACCCATCTATCCATCCATCTTCTGAAACCGCTTATGCCATTCAGTGTCGTGAGGGGTCCGGAGCCTATCCCGGAGGCTGCGGGCAGAGGGCAGGAAATAACACAGGATGGGGCGCAAACCTATCACAGGGTGCACACACACCATTCACAATTTGGTTACTCCAAATAGCCTCAGCGTGTTTTTGGACTGTGGAGGCAAACCGGAGGAAACCTCACGATAACATGCAAAGTCCACACACGGAACCTTGGCGGAGACTCAAACCCTGGTCCCAGAGGTGTGAGACAACAGTGCTAACCACAGCACCACCATGCCACCCAAGTCAAAACCAATACATCCATTTTAAATAACTTATCCAGTGAATTGTATCAGTGAGGCAAAAGATCGGAGACACCCTGGATGGGATCCAGTTCATCGCAGAGCGCACACAATTTATTTAATTTTTAATTAAGCTTTTGGTTCCAGGAGGAACCTGGAGTACCTAGAAGAACATCTGAACACGAGGAGAACCTGCAAATTCCAGGCACACAGGACCAGAGGTCGGAATCAAACTCACAACCCAATGAGCAGCTGTGTTCCCTCAAAGACAAAATAATATGATAAAGTGCTAGGATGTAAACCAATAGCACACTGGTGCCAAACAGCAGAAGGGCACTGCAGAATAAAGATGGTGGTCCACGTTCACACTGCGTGTAGGCTGTCATCATCTAGGTCAGGATCTTCAGCATTCTTAAGTCCCTCTACTATGTCTGTAGTAGAAGCCAAAGGCCGTATCCTTTCCTTGGGAACCTGTTGGCCTCACATTGCCGTGCACATGCTGCGGCACCTTCCAGCACTCTGAAAAATGCAATGTGCTTTTGCAGCATAATTATTTGTCATCAGCATACCAACCAACCAACCAACCAATCAATGAATCAGTCCATAAACCAACCACAGAGTAACTGCCAAACAGCATTCTGGGAAAAATTAATAAAGTGCAAACTATACACACACACACACACACAC
>JAAGVU020000008.1:8206265-8225740 GCA_011763525.2 Mormyrus iriodes | reverse complement strand
AACCACAGAGTAACTGCCAAACAGCATTCTGGGAAAAATTAATAAAGTGCAAACTATACACACACACACACACACACACACACACACACTACAGCCATACAATTGCACATTGCACCAACCTAACCACTTCCTAGTCTTCTCTTTGTTTTACTGATTGAAACAATTTATTATTTTCCTTGGTTGGCTCAGATCCTAGCCTGCCCCCCATTACAGATTCATGTTGCTGCTCTTTATCCCTCTGTGAGGACTAATGGAGGTCAAGGACACAATATAACTCATATAAATAATGGCTGGAAAGGGTTTTCTACTAATGAAAAATCATCAATCCCTTCAAGAAATACAACATGCATGCATGCATAAATATAACATAAACAAACACTATGAGTACAGCACCATCTGACCCCAGCGCACCTGCCAATGTAAGAGATCTCAGTTTCCTGAATAGCAGTGCCAGCATGCATAACATCTACCCAATATAGCTAGAAAAAAATATACTATTATTGTCCATTTCCCTTAGCAGACCAATTCAGTAACTACACTGATTGTACCTTGGCACTGGTGGAGCAGATTCTGGGGTTTCCAGTCAAATTAACAGCCTCTTCCTGCTTTAAACACTTCATGGTAAATTTGGAACAGTTACAATCTGCTGCAAGGTAATTCAATCTTTATAACGTCATATTAATTTATTTGACAGCTAAAGTAAAAAAAAACCTTAAAGTATACAAAAAACAATATTAACTACAAATCAGATTTTCATAGGAAGTCTCGAACTAATAGTACTGATTAGAGGCTAAAGAGAATAATGAAAAGAAACACAGACACACAGTATTCTGTACCTCCAGCAAGAATCTGTTCCTCCAATTCAGCCATTTGCTTTCTGTATGCCCTCAATGCAGCCTCCTTAAAAGTCGGTCTTATCCTCTTCTTGGGTGGAGCCGCAACGCTTTGTTCCTCGGGCATGTTTTGATTTTCATCCTCTATCTCAATAATCTCCTTTATTTCGTCACTTTCCCCTGTTGCAGAAGTTTCTGCAACTTCCTCATCATCTACTTGCTCCTCAGCATCCTTAATCTCGCCCATATCCTCTGCATACGCCACCACGTCATATTCGGCAGTTTCTTCAGTGACCTGGTCCTCGTCGTACTCCTCGCTGTACTCGGCTTCATACTGCTCGTCGTAGCTGCAGTCGTATTCCAGCACATAGGTCCCCTCCTCCGGAAGCCTGTAGTCCTGGTACTGTTCACACTCGTTGGTATTCGTACGGTTCTCCAGATTGGCAAGCACTTGCTCCATGACCTCAACGTAATGGGTTTCGTTGTCTATGGTGGGCTCGCCGCACTCCTCCTCGTCAGCCTTGTAGTAGAAGGGCTCAGTGTACACGTCTGAATCGATGGTGGTGCTCGAGTCATTGACAGTGGATTGAGACAGAGTCCTGAATCCGCCCATGAATGTGGAATTGGCAGGATCCTCCACAGCCATGGCAGCAGTGGAGCTAGAGGAGGGTGCTGCCGGGGTACTCGCGCTCTGGGAGCTTTTGTTCCAGACAACCTCCAGGGCAGATCTGGCTCGCTGCAGAGTTGATCCAAATGTTGGAAAACTGAACGTTTTGTCAGTGAGATCGATGCTGAGACGGCTGTGCCAGGATTTAGGCTCCTCCTCAGATTTCTCAGTCGTGATCTCACTCTGACTGCGGTACATGGTTGAGGACTTGGTCTGATTCTGATAAAAATGGCTGTCGTTGAGCTCTGGATCGCTCAGGGCATCAGGCTGACTGGCCGTTTCACTCTCCAGACCTGGGCATGTAGAGGGGGTACTGTCTAGGGTCGCATAGTTTTCACCTTCAAACTGTAAGTCCACTTCTTGACATTTTATAATGTTCTCAGGAAAGCCGGGATTAGCTGTGGGGTCGAAAGGGCTGCTGACCTCCGACACCAGGTTCTGTTCTGTCGAGGCATCAAAGCCTGAATCTGCACCTTGTTCCAAATGGTGCCAGTCCTTCCAAGGAGACAGATCGCCCTGCAGAGACAGCTGGGAACCACTGTAGTGGCTCCTGTCACCTGATACACATACCAGCCCATTGCTCACACCACTGTCGACAGTTTCTGTGGTCTCTGGCTCATTTGATTCCACAAAGGGTTGATTTTCCTGACTAAGTGTCTGACTAGGTGGGGTTGGACACCATGTGGAAGCCATGTCTTCCTGCTTCCTCTGCCACAGCTCCTGATCCGAGGACGACAGTAAAGAGTAGCCATTGGTCCGGCCTAAGTACTGGCTTTCAGAAAAATCCTCAGAATAGGACTGGCACAGTTTTGAACAGTCTGACTCAGAGTGACTCAGCTTAGGAGTTGAGTACTCACTTTGGGAAAGCCATGCGGGGGTTAGATCTGTGTAATAAGGCTTTTCTTGTTTGTCTTGATCTTCATATTCGATTGATTGATAAGTGTCCTCAGCATAATGGACTGCTCCTGAACATGCAATGCCATCACTAGTCCTGTCGTGACTTTCGTGGGATTTCATTTGGTCAGAATTACTTTTGTGCGTGGCCTTAGACAAAATTTCATATACATTCCTATTTAAGTCGGCCTCTAATTCTCTGTCACTGTCCATTGAGTCCCAATCATCAAGGTCACTTTTGTCTTTCGTACAAACGTTGATGTCCATGCTCTCATACGTTTGCGAGGAGGTCATTCCCTTCTCTTTCCGGTCCTTTTCATGACTAAGGCTATCAGTAGACACAGAAATACCTGTGCCTTTAAGTTTGTAACATTTTTTTAAAGCTAAATCTCGGTCTTGGGGGGTGGAAAAGATAACAATAATGGGACGGGGCTTGGCATTAGAACATTCCCTCTGTTGCCCTAATCGATGGGCGATTTCAATTTTGGGCATCTTGTGCACTTCAGTGAAACCCATTTTTTCCTTGAAAATCTGGTAAATGAGATCCTCTGTGTTTTCCAGCTCATCCTCTGGCACATTCAGAAACCTGAGAGTCGCTTTGCTGTCTTGTTGGCTTATCTGTTTTATGTAGTCATGTATATCACGCGTCTCACGCCGGGACTGCACGAAGCCTGAACGCAGCTGCTCGATCTCACTCTGCACCACTTCCACGCTGCTGGAAATCTCATCGATAGAATTCTTCAGCGCATTGACGTGACCTCGCAGCTCTGACAGTTCTGATTCAATCTGACTGATTCCCTGCAGCTCTTTGAAGATCATTTCCATGACATCGTGTGTCTGACTGATGCAACCTGTGGAACTGGATCCAGGTTCTAGTGAGCTGGTTTTTTGCTGTCTCCCAGCCCGGTCCAGCGACTTACTCCGGATGCCCAGAGTTTTCCGCCAGGTACTCGCATCTGCATCCGAAGACACATACTCCTGGCTCTTCTTCCACTTCCTCAGTTTCCGCAAAGCCCCCAGGCGTAGTGTATGCAGACTGGTGCGCTCCACACGCTCACCCTCGGAACTTCCATCAGAGGGCGCCAGACTAGTCAGGCTTTTCCTATTCCTTCTTATTGGCATAGTAAAAGCTTTATGTTCATCGAATATCTGGATAAATTTACCTTCGCTCAGAGAGTCTGAATAACTGCTTTCGGTGGATAAGACCTCTTGAAGGAGACCTTCATTATTGTTAACCAAAAGAGCACTTTTTTGGAGTCCGTTAGCTATCGCTACACGGTAACTGAATGTTGGAGAGAGTGATGAGCAGTTGTTTTTATGGTGGTCTTCTTCAAGCGATATATTGCGAGCTGAGGGACACTGAGAAATTTTTTTGACCGTACTCTTCAGAGTTGTGGAAAGTGTCGGATTCCTTGGGGCATCTGGGGTCTGGGATTTTTGATCTTTTTTAGGGTCACTGCTCTCTTTCTTCTTTGTGGGATTAGCCAGTTTCTTTGTAAACATTCCTTTGGAAATATTTACAATGTAGGACGTCAGGCTCTTGAATAGGGCAGAAACCATGGAGAGGAATATCAATGTTTAAAATGTGGTAAAGCTGAAAAGATAGGGAATCCAGCAGCACACACACAAATCCACAAACACTTCAGAAGTCAACCCTGAGCAACAGGATGAAAATGCGTCGCGTTGTTTTCTTAAATATGACGAAACCAAACTGCAAAGATTGTACGTCCAACAGGAGGGTGCGAAACATCGTGAAATCCACTTGCTTTCCTCATGGTTTATGGCATTGCTCTAAAAGAAAAACATTAATTAAAAGTATACCTGACAGCAACGCATTAACACTATCATATCATCATGCCTTCACGCACATAATTCAGTTTTACACAAGGCAAATGATTCGCCATGAGTGACATTAACAGGGAAGGACCAGCCGAACTCCATACAGGATTTTGATTGTCTAGAGTGTGTATTTACCTATTACAGTGTTCAGCGCATTAAAGTGTCCTCGGAAACATTGGAGCTTCCTTAGTAACCCTTTTGCGATTTAGCCTAGGCACACGGTGAAGTTTAACGGATGACGGAGTCAAGCAGAAAAACAGACCACAAAATTACCGGAATTACACCTATAGCTGGAGGCAACTGGTTGTTAAACCATGATTCATGATACTGGGAGGGAGAATTATAGCTCACACACAAATCTATTGAAAATATAAATCACTCTATAGCCAAAGTTAAGGTATCAACAGACACACTTTCGTACGCACTATAGGTTTGACAGCTTAGAGTACGAATGAGCTGGAAGTTACTTTCGGGGGGGGGGGGTTGTAAGCAGGTGCCTGCATAAGCAATCTAAGCACCTGTTCTGACTTAGGTGCTATTCTCAACACAATGGTGTTCCAGGCTGAATTATGACTGCTGGCTAAAATGATCATTTTAGATGCAGGATTCAATACCACAAGACTGATCACTGCAAAATGTATCAATATGGATTTTTATGCACAGTAATGGAATGCTGACTGCCCACTGTAATTTGACAGCTCAATCTCATTTGCTCTAAGGTTTCAGAAATCATTTGGCAACGATCGTAAATAAGAGAACCATCAACATTGCAATGTATAACAAAACAATAAAGTTAAAATTTTAAATCTTGGGAAAAGATCCTCACATACGTGTGTGAAGTATTGCTTTTCTGTATTTGAAAAGCTATTCTCAAACAGAGAAACTACGATTAAAAACAGACTTTCGAAGAACACGTCCTTTCCTTTCGACACTCATTCACTGGCGTGTCATTCTGGGGGTAACTGTCACTAAACATATTTTGCAAGTGACACAAACGGCCAAAGCAGAGACTGCCACGGCTGATGGCCAAGCGGACGGGCCTTCAGGAGAACATTAAGAGCCCAGCTACCGATTCCTGTCAATCACTCACTGCCTCTTATACCACTTTCCGAGAGGATCCCCACAACTCACCGGCAGAAGGATCTCTCTCATTGTTCACATTACAAATCATGTGGGCAAACAAACAAAGTGGTACGTACGACGTCAGTTTCCATTAGAGATCTACAATACTTTAAACTATAGATGATGATAATATTATTGAGATACCGCTTAAAACCTTTTAGAATGTTCAGTACGCTTTCGCTAACTAAGCGCCGAAAAAGACTCAAGGGAAAAATTGCAAGGAAATGCGATTAAAAGGGCTTGTGAGAATTCACAATGCCTGTGAAAACTGCGGTTTTACGAAAATTTTCCCAAACACACTGTTCATACTGTAAAGGGGAACTTCATTGTAAATCAGGACAGAAATGTTCATCTTACCAGCAAAATAACAGCATTATTTATTGAGTTTCATTAATGGGATTAAGTCTCCAAGATCCAGAATCAGAATTATATATCGAGACAAAAAAAAACAAAGTAAAACATTTATATGTCCTGAGGGCATCATAAAAGTTGTACTTACGAAAAGGCTTCTTGAAAAAAGGCATGAAAGAGCCACAGAAAGTTTGTTGTCTAAATCGCAGCCAATGGGTAAGTGTGTCTATGAGGGCGTCCTCAGCACACAGTATGAACGATGGAATCGATCACCCCCATGTTAACAGCACGCAGCTGGAGGTGGGGCTGTAATGTCACCCGACTGCTAATTGTGTGTCCATTGGTTGTTATTGCCTCAAGTTGTTTTGGTGGTTCAGGTTGGGGGGGTTTGACATCGATTGCAATGGTTTGCCTGAGACTAACTGAACTAAGTAATACAACATATCCGAGGGTGGGGTTGGGGGGGGGGGCTGCTTGAATATGCATGCAGTAAATCGACATTAATACCCTTGGGTTCAACACCACTATGCCTTGCAGGGTCACAAGACTGGCTTAGACTGATGAATTACTGAAGCCCAGAACCTCCTAGAAACAGGGGTGGGGGGGCACTCGCAGCGTGGCCGCGAGTGCTCACCGCTGGGGAAGGTCCCGCATTACGCGCTATGCACAGCGCAGCTAGTGGCTCGTTACCAGGCGCTGGCCACATCTCATCTCCCCATTTGCCCTGTGTGAAACGTGCAGGAGATCGCCGGTGCTGCAACAGCCTCCCTCTGGACGAAGGACACAGACGCAAGAAAAACAAGCACGGCACAGGGAGACAGTTCGGCAACTTCAATGACGCAGAATCTTCAGTAAAGCCATGAGCAGAAAAGCAAGCCGCACACCAGCACGGCACAATTAAGAGTCAGGAACGTACCTGCTGAGAGTCCTGCTGAAAATAATACCAAAGTAAGATCAGCAATCAGCAAGAGCCACTGCCATTTACTGTCCTGCTGCAGTTCTGCACGACGTGACGGCGAAGTGAGCCTGGGAGACTTCCCATTCAGCCGGAGACAGGATCTCAGCGGAGCGGAGCCGCCGTTGCTCAACGACTGAACTCAGGTGCGATTAAGCCCCCAGTCGGACTGCAGCCGCTTCTGCGCTGCCCTCCGGATTCCATCGCCTTCCTCTGCCGACCTGTGCGATCTTTAAGAGACGTATAAAAACGACAGCCTTCCTCACAGGTCGGAGCTGCCCCCTGTCTGCGCTGTGCCCCTCTGACGGCGGCAGGCTGAGCTGGATTCCCCGACCCCCCCTACCCACTCGAGCAGGATCTCCCGTCTGCCTGCGAGCAGCACCGTGGCAGTGCGCGCCGAGTCTGGGACCAGGCGGGAGTCTGCTGCTCGCTTTAAAGGGGCTGAGCTGGCGATGGCGCTGACTGAACAGACCTGCCTCTGGTGGCGGGAGAGGCTCCCCCCCCCACCTCCTCCTCCACCCCCCCAACCCCCGCCGTGCTGTGCTCCAGCGGGAAGGGACCCCGTGCCTTCGCCTGGCGGAGTGAGACGGCGCTCTGTGGGGAGCAGTGGAGGCTGGCAGGTGCCAGCCCGGCGGTCAGGGGCTCAGCCCTTTTAATTCACCAAATCATCCAATTATGCGTCTCGCTCAGATCTGATTATTCGAGTACAAAAGAGGCTCCTGGGCTTCTGCAGCCCGTTTACCGCGCGCGGTCAGGTCAACCTGGAACATTATCAGTTAAATTTCACAAGTACGTCCTAACAGCCATTCGTGCAAAGTGTAAAAGTGTTCAAGTTAAATGCTAATTAACTAAATTCCTGAAGCCGCACTGTGTCAGTGTCATTTCAAATGCCCAGTTCCTTTAAAATAAACCAACATCTAAATAATGCCACAGATCAACATTCAGCACAGTAACCTGTAGGGTACGGCTTAGCCCATAGATATATAAACTGTATACTGATGTCCTTCTGGAATTCACTCCCATTTCTCGATTTTTCCTGTGTGTGTCAATATAAAAATATGCACCAAAACCACAAAATATTCCTAATTATCTTCAATACAGGCAAAACGGCATTGCTCTGTTTTACTCTCTCTCTCTCTCTCTCTCTCTCTTTCTCTGACAGCCTCTGCACACCCCCTGCTGGGCAGGAGAGGAGGTGTTTAAAATGAGGATCTCTTATAAGGAGTCTGTCCAAAGACGACAAAAACCTATTATCATTCGGGAGGCATGCAGATGCACGCGGAGGTTAGGGCCTAACTCCCATCCTGCAGACACTGAGGATGACAGAGATCCTGTCCCTTCTGGTGGTGCTCTCACCACAGGACACCATGGCCGACGGTCAGACGAACAGAGATGAGGATCTCTCCTGTTTCCCTCCAACTTAATTTATAAAAACTACAAGCAGCTCATAATCATTAGCCACACAAAAGAACGCAATGGCAAAACATCCCTCAATTTAATTTTCAGCTTATAAAAGCACTGAAAGATTATGTGCTCTTATGTCTGTGAGTATAAACATTCTTTGGGGTTATATTAGCATTTAGGCTGTACCTGTGATGCAAATCGACTGACTTTAAACAAATTGGGTCAGAAATTATTTCCAAGAGAGTCTGAGCACTTCAGGAAATACTCCAGCCACTCCAGTGTGAGCAAACCGAATTACACGCAAGGCATTCATGCTACAAACCGTCCTCTTATGCCACTGTCATTCACCACTGATAGACGACCTACACTACAGAGCGGTTCCAGCCCGACGCACAATCCGACGCACCCAAACGATTGGGGAGGTGTGGTCTGATGACATGTGACCGTCAGGTGCTATAGTGCGGGCTCAGACAGAGCTGAACTGCAGAGCAGAACGTGGAACCGGAGAACCCCCAGACAGTCAGCTGATATCACCACCTGCGAGGGTAAGTCTCCACCTAGTCAAAGATGTAGTGAAAAGAACGAAAACTGACAAAAGTACTACGTTATTTCAAAGTAATTATTAGTATAACATGTTTGCCGCCAATAAAGTCTCTTATTTGTTCATTTCTTTTGCCAGGAAGTACAGTTTACATTACAGTCAAATCAACGTCTCTGACGTGTGAAAACATCGCACAGGCTTTTTAAAAGGTCAAATATCAATAACGAGGTAGAAAGGGTGATAAACCTAATGCCAAGGTCTCAATCATCAGAGCCGACTCGAGAAATGGCAAACCACAGGCCAGCGGCTTTCTTTGCATACAGCACAACAAATTCATCTGGGGGAAACACATACATTCAGCACAGGTGACGTGTCGGAAGCTGCCAAAAGGGGCGGAAAATTCTGTCTGTGCGGAAGGGAGAATCCAACCAAGGGCAGACTGCTGAGGTTTGGTAATTGCTTTTCCAGGATGTTCCGTATCAACCTCAGAAGTCTCCCAACACTGGCAGAGCCTGTGATGTTGCTGCATTGCAGATAAAATTCTCCTTCTAAAAAATCTTCAGTAACAGCCAGTCCCTCAGCCTTAACCTGTGAGGCCTTTACCATCACATGGCTGACCAAGAAACAGCCTGCCATTCACCGGGGAAACCACAGCCACATATCAGGGCAACAAAATGCTTAACAATTTACACAAGTATCTTAACAAAAAAAACATTTGACTGGTAATTGTGAAACCAATCACTCTGGAACTAGATCTTCACAAGCATTTACATCTCGGTATTAATAGAAAAATAAAATCACCCATTTGACCATTGAACTAACTCGAATTTGAACCATTTGCTCAAACAAAGCTGTAACAGTATGGAAAAACACTTCCCCAGATACATGGGGGCTTGTCGAAGCACTACTACAGCAAATGCAGTACCAATCTTATATAAATCACCTTTTTAAAATTATAATTATAATTTAAGACTTTGAATTCCGCTCTCATTACAGCAAACAGGAATGACTTATTAGATGAGAGAGCTGGTATTACGAGAAGGAGCAGAAGTTAATATAGGAGTTTATTTTAATCACCTTGCACAGACCCAGTGACTAAACCACCTGATCTCCTGAACTTTAGTGGTTTAGTTGTTTCCAAGCTCCCTCTGTACTCAGATACAAAGGTCATGTAAACCTTCTTCCAGAAAATGACCTGGCAGCCTGCTAGCTTTTATAATACACTGCAGGTACCACACCGCCTGAGATAGAAGAACTGTCCCTCTGCCCGGGAAGCTGGCAGACAGCAGCACCCGACACGCAGCGGCACCTCCCAGCCACTCGAGGTTTCTGTCCTCAGTGGGACTGGCGCCGGAGGAACGCCAGGTCTGTCCCGCGGCCGCTAGAAACCCAGCTCTTGCATCTCAACGTTTGTCTGGGATAAAAGAGCAGAGAGGAGGCTGCGGAGCCCTGACACAGCAGATCCTTGGAGCTTCCTAACGCTCCAGAAGCAGCAGGAATGCTGACTGAGCTCTAGCACCAAAACGAACCAAATGTTATAGCAAATAGACCATAATCTGAGAGCAGCAATAAATAAATAAATAAATAAATAAATAAATAAATAAATAAACAAGATGCTCAAGTACTAGAAGAGTGGGAAAGATGACGACCTCAGAGCTGTCTTAAGGACAAACTGTAAATACGCTCATTACCTTGACAAATGGCCAAACAGCAAATTAACCACTAGCATTATGGAAATAATAAATAGTTAATAAGGATTATCAAAAAACACACAATTACTAATTTATAGCATTACATCCATAAACAAAGGCAGATTCCGGAGAATGGCCGATACTCTCCCCTGGCAAACCCTGCCAAGGTAATAATGGAATAAGGCAGAGAATTTGTGTCCTCTGCTATCTGAGGGGGCCTGTGGCCTCTCTGCCACTTCTTGAGGGAGCGAGCGGCCTCCCCGCATCTTCCTGAGGGGGCCGGCGGCCGCCCCGCCTCTTCCTGAGGGGGCCTGCGCCCACCCCCGCCTCTTCCTGAGGGAGCCTGAGGCCTCTCTGCAAACCTACACCTATTAAGCGCCGATGGAAGATGGATGGGTAGACAGACGACGATAGCAATGCCAAGGAGCCAACAGCAACATCATCTTAACACTGCAGTATTGTCTTTCGCATGACGTCGTCCCTGGGTCGCACATGCTCACACAATATTGGAAATGTTGGAAATAAATCTGCTCACCTGCCACCGTGTTCTTGGACAGCGAAAAGAAATGGGAGCAGGTGGAGGAACCGTGCATCACAGAGAGAACCTGAAAACCCACAATCGCAGAACCCCAGAGCTGTGAGGCGATGATGCCACCCACTGGGTCATCCAGCATGCGTTATTATAATATTACTGCAATTACTGCAATAATATATATTCAAGTTGTGGGCTAATATATTAAAATATATTTGGATCTTAAATTTATACTATACATTTATACACACTCTCACTTATATATAAAGGTATGTCATTAAAGGTGTTTAAATAATTCAAAGAGACATTTGCAGAAATAGCTATCATTTAGTATATAACGTGAAAGGGGTTAAAAACGATGCTCATCAGTACCCTTCCTCTGTAATTTTTAGCGCCATGCAGCTCGTAATCCAGGCCTTATAATTACCTTTGAGGAGGAACCTATTTAGCTGGCAGCCGCGGGGGGAGCCGGGCTGCGGGTCCTGCACGCGGGGCAACGTCACGTCATCCCTACGGGCCACCGACCCCCCCCCGGGTTCAAAGGATCTTGAGTGTCTCATTTAGCGGGAAAACACAAAGAAGGCAGCCGTTTCGAAGGGGGTCAGTGGCCACATCCCAGACAGATGGGCTGCCACCATTATCTTCTGGTCCCTGCTGGAGGGAAACCAGCGCCGGCATGAGTGTCTGAAAAGGGGGGCAACTAGATCTGACGGGGAGACGGGCTACAGGTACAGCAAGTGAGAGCGGGCACACATGGGCATGCACATGACTCTCCCCCCCCCACACACACACACGCTTCCCACAATGTAATATATACATGAGCGACCACACACACACACACACACACACAATTATTACTGCAATGCAAAAGATGGATCCTAATTGTGCCTTAATACATATATTAAAAACACTACATCTTAAGCTAAAGAGGTGACTCCATACTATAGAGGTTAGATGGTTGGTTGGAAATGCAATGAAAACAAATTGCTACTTTTTAATAAAAAGCTGTGTATTTCACATTAGCATCATCAAGGCGTGGGAAAACCTTTGTGCCCACGACAGCAGTAAACACTGCACCCCCCTCAGTGCTCGGTAGAGCTACATGTGGGAGGATCTAACAGCAGGACATCATCATGTGACCTGCGAAAGACAGCACACGGCTGCCTGTCCATGTCGGACATGAAGCAAGGGGCTATAGTGCCCCCTAGATGTTGGTTACATTGGCAGCTGTTGCCCGCGGGGGCGTCCATCTGTATCTTACACTGACTCATAGCTCCTATTTGAAATTGTGACATTAAGGAAAGCATTGGGCAAAGCTCAAACGTCTTTTCCTCAGCTTCTCGTTAAATGACAGCTAATGATTTTATGCAGCAATAATGACAATAATCCCTCCATACAATGGGATTATGGCTCCATGCCAGGGGCCCCTTACATAACTCCGGTCCAAAGGCCTGACTACTGGACTCACAAAAAAATAACCGAGCAGAAAGTTATCCTCACCTTTTTCTTGAAACCGTCTTCCATCAAACTATTTTCCATGGAGCCCATCCTAGAACATGGAGCGGCAAGCAAGAACATCCTGGAGAAGATGCTGGTCCATCACTGGCCACGCTCACAGACAAACAAAGGGATAACATGCAAACTGCACACAGCGGTTCACAGGGGATGGGATTCAAACCCAGAACCCTGGGGGGTGGGAATCAAACCCACAACCCTGGGGCGCGGGAATCAAACCCACAACCCTGGGGGTGCGAGGCTACAGTTCTAAACTCTGAGCTACGTTAAAGACCATCTAAACAAAATTAAACACTTCTATAAAAGTCCGAAGCTCAGGACTAATTGCAACCAGTTTCAAGCAAGGAGCTCATTCCTGTTGAGTTATGATGACCAAAATAGTCCAGCTGTGACCAAAAAGTCAAAATCGGAAGACATCTGCTGATGACTGGAGGTGGTAAGGATTCCTTGAGGCACCCAGCTTCACAGCTTAACTTAAAAATGACCATAAAACAGTTCTTCATCTGCCACAAATCCTTTACTCATTTTAATCTTCCTTTAGGACTGCTGTTAGAGAATGGTTTACAGAGACTATCAGACAGTATCTCAATCACATCACACAGGAGTGCTATTAAAGTACGAACTATTAATTCTCATCCGTCACCTGTAATCTCATGTACAAATTGTTTTGTGTGGAATGGGAGCTTAATTAAAGACGGGCTTTGCGCACTGTTGTGACCCAAACCAACAGAGCGAGAACACAAAGTCATCCATACTTCCCATGAACTGCAGCCAAAGGAACCACGAAGAAGTGCAAAGAGGAAACGCTGTCTATGCTGGAGTAAGCTCAGTCCATTCAACAACAATCTTAAAATATTACAGAAAACCACACGAGCTTCCATGGACAACAGTCTATGAAACTGTTGGATAAAATCTGCAAATATTGAAATACATGAAAGTACATTACTGAAAAATTTCAGTAAAGTGCTCATCTAGCAGGAAAACACTGCCAGTCTGGATCTGCCCCTTAACACTGAAGACTCCTGCACACTGGGCATTGCAAAGCAGGGTGGGGTCAAGCGTCACAGGAAGGAATGCCAGCACTGGCACGATGCCAACTGTCTGCGGCGTGAGTGCCGCCCCCGGCATCTCCCGTGCCCATGGATCTGCTCCCGTTCCGCCTCAGGGTTTGGTACCGACTCAGAAGGCCTCCCATAGCTAAAGTCCATCTGCTGTTTACGGAAGCTACGTCTGAAATCACTTCTTCTCCAGGTAGCACTCAAGCAAAAGCTAGTGAGGAGGCTTGTGTATGCACAGACAAACTTGTGGGTTTTAACCGAGGACAGGGAAGGGAGAACAACAAAGGTCAAAGATTAAATGAGATATGCTTCTGCATAGTATCTCAGTAATGTTTATAAAAATCGAGAGCAGGGATCGCCATCCTGTCCGTACACAGACGAATGTGCCTGCGGCAGGACTCACCTGTGTCCTTGGCAAAGAGTTTTGAACAAGATAAAAAACAAAAAACAAAAAAACTAAAACACGTAGGATACGTTTTCGATGCCACATTGATGATCAAAATTGCATTCGATAAAAACGTCGGTCAGAATTCACCATAGTGTTGGTGATATTACTCTTACTTCACTGTGGTCAGATCAGGTCGGGGGGGGGGGGGACTTTAATATGTCTCCAAAGCTCAATACTGAATATTTGGCAAATCAAAGGTTTGATAAGAAGGGCTGCTACCAGTAAGCAACTGACACTAACTTCCTCAGAAATCACAAAATAAGCAAGCAGACGCCTGCAAAGGACACATCAGCAGAATTAGCTTAGTAGACTAATACCTATGCGCAGGATGTATTTGATCTCTCTAGAGTAGAAGACTTTTGGATGAAGGCTGCCCTAATGTCCCGTTGTCTTCTATTGACTGAGAGGTGCAGGCAATCCATCCACAATAGTTCAGCAGCCAATGTTTACTTGTGCAAATGAGACCATTCCAAACTCTGAAAATCCAGTCGACACCAATGTTCAAAAGGAATTCCATTATTCTGGTCCAGATAACTCGAGATCAGATGGAGATTAAGCAAACTGGATGAAAGTTGAGATGATGCAATGCACAGAACAGCCACTGCGGAAGGTGGTATTTCACAGTAATGGCTTTTCCGGGGCTCTTCACCCAAGGATAGCGAATGACAGAAACCTAGAGCTAGGGCAGCAGAAAATCACGAAGCAAGCAGATAGTGTCACCATTGACTTCTGCTGCCTCTTTTCTGAGCAGTGGGTACTGCTGACACCTTACCCAAATGCCAATCTCCTACCCTTCATCTCTGGTGACCTTTAATGGTCATTTATATCATGTATACTGTATAAGACAGCATTTCCCAGCGAAATGCATTTCTGATTAACGGTGCTTTTGTGAATTAGACTTTCAACTTGGTAGCAACAGCACCCCCGCCATACTCCAAGATGGCCAGAAGGACAGGGCCGGTAGGAATGAGTCTGGACTTGGTTAGTTCTGAGAGGTGCGTTATTGATCTTGCCGGTAGTCAATGTCTATTCAAAGCTGAGACCTGCATTCTTTGTCCTGTACCTTACCAAAGCTAACCATGCATTACTAATTCTGGACCAGGTCAACGGTGAAGCATGCATTATTAATCCTGAACCTGGTCAATACTAAGAAATGCACTTAACCCTGGACATGGTTAATCCCCAGCCAATGCATTTTTAATCCTGAATCAGTCCCTAAGCCTCCACTGAGGCCTCAGTATTGTTCGATGTCAGATATACTTCCTGCGTGTGGACGTACTACTATAGCCTTAATGGTAGAAGAAATAAGAGGATTTCTGGGGTTGTGGACTGCTGTGGTTTTAACAATGAGCAGGCCTCATTTGCATTAAATATATTTTGTGTACCTGGCTATTCACGAATAGTCATGTTTCAGTGCAATTCCTATGCCTGGTGCACTTAAAGTGCCAACACTGTTATCCAGGGGGTCAGCTGTGACCCCTGCTTGTGACACAGTGAGCTTTGTATTTCAGATACTGATGAACTGATCATCTGCCCAACTCGTTTTCTTCCAAACAGATGACAATATACTCGCTTACAAAACAACCCCTTAACCAAACATGGTTTTATGTATGCTGAATTATTCAAGACTGTTTGTGAGAAAGTCCACAATGTCAGTGAGCGAAGACTAGTGTCGATGGCATGAACAACTTCCAGCCCATTTTGTTTAGTCAAAAGCGATTCTTTGCATCCAGACCAATACAAAATTCAAGCTACATAAATTTCATTTTCTCCGACTTCATAACTATGTTACTCAATTACCCAATCATGAAAAAGCCATCTCTCACTAATATGTGCAGTAATCGGTAATAAATCACTGTGAACAAAGTTGGTTTATTTTTGTACCTGCTGCAGAGAAATGTAATCAAATTTTCAGATGTATTTCATTTTGCCCTGTATATCCTTCTTCAGACGATTGCTTGTCTGCAGAGTTGATGAACAATGTAATTAGACTCAGCTCTGGTCATTTGTTGATTGAGTGTGCGTTAGTCCATTGTTTCAGATACCCTCTTGCCTTGGGGTTCAGCACAGTTACTCACTGTCAGAAGGAATGGAAGCTTTAGAACAGTTTTTGCACCAGGCGGCAGCATAAGCATATTAAGATGTGATGAAAGTCAATAGTTTATTCTCCTTGCTTCTGAGGCAATTCGATGCAGCTGGTGGACCATCTTCGAATCAGTACTGAGGAACCGGTGCCTCTCAATCATTCAGAATGAGTCACATCACAGATCCGGCTGCATGTGCCAAATGCTTAACTGAGAAACTAAGAAATACATATTTCAGCCTTTGTTGCCCTGTTCGATGGCAGGGTGCTCGGCCACGGAACAGTGGACAAGATGGAAATCCAAGACCTCAGTGGTGATGGCAGCAGCATCATCAGAAGCTGCACACTGGTGGACCTGGGATTGGGCCATACAGTATTGTGAACAGGAGTAATAAGATGCATCCTTGTAGCAGACTGCACACAGCACCAGGACAGCCAAAACTGGGTCAATACCGATTTCCCGGACAACCCTCTCAGGCAGGGGTTTATTAACTAAAATGCCTAACACAGCTAAAAAGACTAAACGATTTTGTCAGATTTCCATGGCTCTTCCCCACAACACAAAAAACAAACAGTGCTGGACTTACAGCCCTGCAGATGAAATTGAAATGAAACAAACAGATTAACGTGGATGAAGCCCAAAACAAAACATGAATTTTTAACATGAAAACACTGCAAGATAATTTTTCAGTCTAAAAAAAATTTAAACACAGATTCATAAGCATCTTGATTTTCCCTTTTCCATGATTGCATCATCAATAGTAAAGCTTTAGAGACGTCCTCATCTCCTATCCCCGGCCATACTTATTAAAAATTCTGTTTCAATCATAGCAGGAGCACTTACATTTTAATCATGATTAGAGAGGAAAAGAATGGAAAAAACCGGCATCAGTATGCGACACACAGTCGGCCTGCAAATCAAAGGAAACTGTGAAACACCGCAAATCATTGTTTCACAGAACAATGGAAACGGATTTCGAGTCACAGTCCGATAACAACAATGCCGGGCACTAGGAGGACCACAGACACCAGAGATGGGCATTAATGTTTACGGTAGAACGAAAACACAGGCAGCATGTCATCTAAAAAAACACCCACAGTGCCTTCGCTGCAAAACTCATGCCAGTAGTTGGGGTTGCTTTGAATGCATGACATTTCAGGACAATAGATTCTAAAAATGACTAGGTTTTCATGTACAATTAGTTTTCTAAGATTATGAAAAACCTTTATTATGGAATGCATTTTAGCATCAGCTGGTGAACTCTATATTTGACTGCCTGTTAAAGTCAGTAACAGTAAATATCTCCTTAATATGGCCATTAATATAGCAGACAGCATGATTTCTTCATTCGATATTTTATTTACATTCAGAACACAAAGGGAACACTGCATTTCACCCAAAGCTTCTCTCCACAAGTGCCACTCTTAAGATATAAGCAGAATCATCACTACATCAAAAATGTAATTACTTATACATAATCTCAGGCTCAATCGTCCGACAGCTAAAATAATTCTACATAAAACAGCTTCAGTAATTTTAAAATGCAACTAACGGCACATACACACATGGCTTCTGGTGTAAACTGGCACCATTTAATCATTGTTTTTATAACAGTAAATGATATGATATTGTATTTTACAGAAAAAACGCCTGGATCATGGCAGTTCATGTCCTGGGGAAAACTGATGCTAATAGTATTGTAACAGCCTACCTTGATGTGGTGATAATCCTTAGCTCACAAAATTAACTCGGGAAACGGCTACCCATATCTAATGCACCATTAACACATAATGATTTACAAAAAAAAAGTTAAATCAGAAAGTAAATGTTAGCAAGTCCCCCCTATCTCCTTTTATTACTGGCATCTTTATTGGTAAGGGGGTGGTGGCGAGGGGGGTGGGGAGAAAGGACAGTCCATAGCCGGGCACCCTGACAGAGGCACATGTTCACTCCTGGTAATTTAAGGTCAGTATAGTCATTGAGCATTATAGTCACACAGTCAGTCTTAGGATACATAAAGCCAGAGTGAAACATTCCCCACACGAGACACAATAAGCTCCATACGGCCTGATCTGGGGTCAGAATCAACCCATGGCTTTGCCCATTGGGCAAGTATGCTTTTAAAAACTCAGTGTGCAATTTAATTAAAACCTATTTTCCTTTTTCACAGCCAACAAGGACTGACTATCATGTTGTATTTTAGAAATTTAAATCGCCACCTTTTGTAAACATGAGGCACACTGAATTAAACGCGCCACCTTCCTGAGACAGCTTCCCAGTGCATTCAAACAAGCAAACACACAAATCCCACAGAGCCATTACATATCAGCATTAAAATAATGGATAAGTATGTTTGCGATAAATCTGCAGGAAGCTTTGACTGCTCTGCAGCAGCAACATAATACAGATAATTAAGCTACTATGTTAGCAGGACTGAGATACACTGCTGGAATCATATTGAATAAATCAAAAGAATCAAAATAATATAGATTTGAGCCTCTGAAAATCTCATAGCAGAAGATGTGAATGTTGATTTTAACTAAAAAGAGATCAAACCAACACACACCTTCCCCAAACAGTTTTCTACTCAATGTTGAGGTCAACACAACATTGGTAAAGACTATTGCCTTTTTTCATCATTAAACAGGCATTTCACTTACATTAGTCATTTTCTTGTAATCACCAAACATTTAAAGTACGTTTACGTCCCTTCCCCATTAGAAATTAGCCTCATAAAAGACAGAAATCATTATAGGATTATCATTATTATTAGGGTATTAACTGTGCTGACGTACACACCTATATTATTTACATAGATGTTGGTAATGATATACTTCCACTAATCCCAATTCTATATGCACATGAAAGGTCATCAGTTTTGGTTTGAGGTGATAATATTTTCCCAAATGTGGTTGAACGGATGCGTTTCACACGAACCAACACTCAAGGAGGCCCCATACAGAGAAACTGACAAAACTTCACGATACATGCTCCGAGTTCAGGAGGCAAACACACTTTGGCATTCAGAATTGCACGGCGCTCTGGGGTTGGCAGGAGGGAAATGGGCTTTTTCCAGATCCTAAAAGCTCTACAGTGAAGACTGCTCATTCTTATACATTAGCATAAGTTGTCATGTAGGAATAGTAAAGGCTTTGCCTGCTTTAGACAAATCTAACCTAAAAACACAAACCCCTTCCAGAGCACTTTAAATTACCTCTTAAATTGCATGCTTAACTTTAAAACAGGAACTCTGTTCCTTCAAAATGTTTCATGAAACACTTACATTTCACTGAAACAAGCAACACACTTTAAGATGTTAATAACATGAAAAGCATTACCTTCACTGAGTTCCAGGTCAAAACATTTTGCATATGTAGTATAAGAAAATTTACAATTTATAAAGAAAATCTTTCCCACAACCCATCAGCCTACTATGAATAATGCATGCATTTCCCACAATGCACCAGTATAGTACGAAGAGCAAGAACTGATTAGAGCATGCACTTATCCACCTTGTATCATGGCGCGCGCGCGCGCGCGC
>JAAGVU020000008.1:8176378-8206165 GCA_011763525.2 Mormyrus iriodes | reverse complement strand
CACACACACACACACACACACACACACACACACACACACACACACACACACACACACACACACACACACACGCACGCGCACACACACACACTTATGGAAAGCCCCGACAAAGATTTCTAACCCCAATGCAAAAAAGGCATTTTTCATGCAGATGAATTTTTAAAATCTTTGTGTCTTTACTGAAATATATTGTTTCATTGTTACTACATACTTTGTCTATACTAAGTCAATAGCAGGAAAAAGGGACACAGAATCTTACAAAAAACTGTCTATGCGTGTGAGTTGGTATAGTTTGGTTTTAAGAGATTAAAAACATAAGTCATCAGAATCACTCTTCACCAAGCACAGATTGGAATGTTCCGGTAATATTAAGTCTTACAGTCCAGTAATAGCATGAGCTGTGCAGTTTTTTAACAAATATACTTTTCATTATTCTGTATCCTTTTAATTCCCAAAGAATCTATATGGAAAATACTTTCAGAAATAATTCAATGGTTTCCATCTAACAATGTGTAAGGTGTCATACACATGTCTTCATAGCTCTCGGGATGGTATCAAGTCTGGCAGGTTAGGGCTCTGTACCTGCATTCAAAAAGGAAGCTGGTTCAAATCCTGTGGCTGGTTAGAGGCCCCAGAGCAAAGCCCTTAACCCCAGGTTCTCTAGGGACACAGGCTGACACTGCTTTCTCATTCCTGAATCTGACCCCAGATCAGGCTGTATGGAGCTTATTAGTTGTGTGTCATGTGTGGGGAATATTTCACTCTGGCTCCATGTATCCTAAGGCTGACTGTGTGACTATAATGCTCAATGACTATGCTGACCTTAAATTATCAGGAGTGAACATGCGCCTCTGTCGGGGTGCCCTGCTATGGACTGGATTTTCAATTCATGACAAGACTGCACACACATGCACGCACATTTACATGTATGTAAGCTATATTACCTTATACAGTAAGTAGTCTGTAGGGTACGCAAACAACCCAATGGCTTTCGATGTAGCTAACTTTAGGTTTATAATGCAATAACACAAATTTACCATAAGATTTCTTGACTGAATGTGAGAGTACGAAACCGTGTCATGCTAGCTGCACGAGAGTTGGCAGCCCTGCATCGCCTTGGACATGTATTTTGCTAATAACCTGGAGTATCCCTCTCAATATTTATTTTTTCTATCTCTCTCTCTCTCTCTCTCACACACACACACACACACACCCCTCCCGTCTGGAGACATTTGTTTTGGTGGAGTATGTGTATGCTGCAGATGACAGGAGTGACTGAGGAGATGGCCCTCAAACCCTCACCACTACCAAACCACAGAGTCACACTCAGAAACCTATTACCGGGAGATGAGATGTGCGCATTTGCATAATATCCTCAAGATCTTATCAATTAGAATTCCTGTCCGTGTTCTTAGTGATTTATTCATTAGTCTGAAATACCATTTTTAACTAGCATATTAAATGTCCAACTCTTCACAAAGCCCATAGCCAGAAATAAATTTCGTGGGTGACTTCGACAACCTTACTGATAGGTCCCTCGTGCTAGTTTTTATATGGGGGGGGGGGGGGGGCTTATTTGACTATGTGCCTGTTGTTTCCAATGCAGCATATGAAGTGGGCTTATGGACACAAAAGGTTGGAGACAAGACTGTCCATCGCTTAATCATTAGTGCTTCAGTTTCCAAATACATGCCTTTTACAAGGCAGTTTTGCCAGTAACCCTATCCAGGGACAAAACACCCAAGAGCCAACATAATCTAACAGTGTAAAGCCAGTTTCCCCAGAGAAGCGCAAAGTTAAGAGGATGAAGTGGGATTAGCATAGGAAAAATAAAAATAAAATGCTACAATAGCCCAGGTGCATCAGTTTTCAAATGTAATAGTGCTCCATGCCATTTAATTGTGCAAGAGTCAATGTATTCCCCAGACAGGGAACACTGGTTACCACCACAGACACTTTCTCCTTAGCACAGTGTTTATTTAAATATTTGGCAGATCTTTTTCAAACGTTGCAGACATTTAATGGGTGAAGATTTTCACAAGTTTCCCCAAAATTTAAGCAGCATCACATACTGACAGCAATGAAAAGGGCAGCTTCAAAAACGTTAGCACAGAAAGTCTATAATTATTCGACAGATTGTTTTCTAACTTCTGACACATTATTCAGGTGAAGTTCTAGACCTGATTGAATTTTAAGACAAACCACATGAATACTGAAGCAACATTGCTTAGTGGCTCAAAGGGAATGGTGACCTCAGAAGACATGACTGCGTGAACATGATAAGACCATCAAATACTTTTTGAGTTATGGTTTTGGATTTGATCTTATTACCAAATTATATGGATGAGATCTACACCTGATTTCATTCCGACAAAACTGAAGTTTTAGTGTTAGATGGCAGCAATGGATGGAAAGGACAAGTGCAAAAGACACTTGCCCTTATGACCACAAAGTATTTGGTGGATCTTTTTCAAACTTCTGAGGAGCATTGCACAGGTCAGTGGTTCTCAAAGTGTGGGGCGCCAAATAATTCGGAGAATGCTAGATTTTCTAAAAATGCTTTAAAAAAAAAAAAAAAAAAGTTAAATTTTTTCCTTGGAGTGAAATTTATCAGTGGTAAACCGTGGTGACCTCACTGAAATACATCAACATTCTATTAGGGGCCTGTGTGTTAATTATTAGGTTTCCTTTTTTAAATTCTTTATCAAACATTGAAGAAAAAAAGGTTAAGAATCCTGATTTATGTTATTTTGTCACAAACTGAGGGAGAGAACATTTGATCTCTATGATCAAACTGATGACCATGCATAGACACTAATCTTCTGAAAGACCACCAGGACATCAACTTTGTTCGAAATATATACTTTATTATAAATTATACAAGTGACCATAACACATTTAAGGCTGTGGAGCCCTAACACCACATCACTGTTAGCACCCCCTGTCCAAGGCAAAGTCAAACTGGCAGGCAAGTCGGCACCCTCTCTGATGTCGGCGCCCCAGGCCTTTGTCACAAATAAGATTGACTGGCCGTGTCAGCAGCACAAGCATTAAGGATGGAAGCTGCTGCTCCAGAGGCCCCTGAGGATGTCCCTGATCTCACACAAAAATTAGACAGGAGGATCTGTTGAGCTGAATTGTTCCAAATGGACACAGCCCCTTGAGGTAAGCCAACTGTGGGCTCTTCAAGAGCTCTCGCTCCTCTTTTGGGGGTAGGGAGTCCTGCGCGCATACAAGCCAAGCCTCGTTTCATTGCTTTGCATAGCGAGAATGCTGGTAAGATCTTTTGGGAGCTGCTGTCATTTCTGCAGCTCTTGGACATTCTCATGGTTGACCAACTTCAGGCTCTTCCACACCTGCCCTGACTCCTGTGGCAGGCTGCCTATGCTGCTCTCTCCTGAGGAAAGCTCTTTTTTTTATAGAAAGAATCTCTCGGATTGGTCTGTTGAGCAGCTGTTATATCTGTAGCTGCTTGGTGAATGCTGTTAAGGCAGTCCAACAACGGGCTCTTGCTCGTGTGCCCTCTCCAGGCCAGACCAGTTTCTCTCTTCTCTCCCATCAGTGGTACGGCCTCTTCCACCACAGTTTTTTCCTCCACCCTCTTCTCCTCTACTGCCTCATCTCCTGGTAGTATCATTTCCATTTTCTTAATTGTTAGTTACTTTACCTTTTATGCAATTAATCTTGATTTTTCATGAGGCCGTTTTCTCTATTGTTTAAAACAGCAAGAGACTCACAAAATGTCCTCGCTCCAAGATGCTCAAGAGCATTAGGAGAATAATTTTCTCTTAATTTAATCTCTCTCTCAGAGAAGCAATTCTCTGAATTCTAAAGCACGCTACCACGGAAACACGATGACATCTCTCATTCTACACCTTATACCTCAGTGAGTCTTAAAATTAACCTTTATTTGTACATTATTTTTCACAGCATTTTAACTGTGCTGAATAAAAGACCACCTGAGAACTTTGCTGGATTTAAGAGTAAAGAAGCTGTTACCATGGACACAATCATACTAGAGGTGGAAAATATGGCACATTTAATTATCAAATTTTCTTCATCAGTCAGTATTGAATATTGATCATTATATGTTTTATCGTATTGCAGATAAAACGGAAAATACAAAACTGAAGAAATTAACGTACATCTTATTATACTAACTGATTGTTGTGGGTTAATTGCAAAAAATTAACTTGAAAGTAAGCGCAAGCTGAATTTCAATGCTTTTAAAAAGGCTAGATGAACAGATAAAGAAAGAAAGGACACTGTATTACAAGTAGAGATGGCACAATTAAAAATCGCACACCTTCGCACTAATCCCGACAGCTATCGACCCCCTCCGCCAACTCAAAAAATGTTACTGGACCTTATCTGTGTGATGAAATTCGGGGAGCCCTGGCATATCCAATCCTGTACATCTAAAACCTAATTTGGCAAACTGGTTTTATGGACAGAAGCCTGATAATCATTGAAAGTGCGCTTAAAAGCTCTTGTTGTTTACAGCCAAGGAGGAATATTATCAGTCTCTATTAAATATCCTTGCTCATATTATTCTCCAATAATACAACACATACATCTCCAATATATAATTTCATTAACGCAAATTTTAAAAATAACGCATTATGGCTTCAAAATTAATGCTATGTATTAATGTGTTAATTTTCCCAGCCCTAAGTCATGTAAATCAATTACGTCGACACATTGTCCCAGCACTAAATTCTCTAGATTAATCTGGACCCAGCCGATAACCATACTGATTTCATAAGGTGCATTAACGTAAAAAGATTTAATGTGGTTTGAAGTACAAAAATGATAAGCGAGTGTTAAAAAAAGTTCCCATTATTGTTATATATTGATGAATTGACAATAAGTTTCCATATAGATATTAGCTCATTAAATGCTGTTTTGTTACTGAAAATTGTTCTAGACATCTGACTTTGAACAAAAATCTGATGTGGACCTTTGATCAAAGTATAAGAACTCCTGCTAAAGGGTGACCCTCTGCCTTTCAGCCCTAATAACCTGACTGTACAATGTCACGCCCATGTCGGCCAAACTTCAGCCATACCCAGTCTCACTTGAATGACCCCGCCTTCAGCGATCGTCATCCCCAGAATTCTGCACAGCTGAAGCTTAGTTCACCCAATTACTTTTTGCTTTTAAGCCAGCAACTTCATTGCCTCTCTGCGAAGTCCTGAGTGCCTGCATCTTATTGAGCATTCTGGACGACCTTCGTTATTGAACTGCGTATGACCCGTGTCCCTGGTTCTCTGGACCTCCGATTCTCGCCTGTGCGTTTTCCTGGTTTTGGTCGCTTTGTGGTTCTACCTTTCTTGTTACCGACCTTCTGTCCCCTGGATCACGTGCTTCTCCGGTTTTGACAGCAATTTCTGGTTTTATATTAAACAATAACCACCTCTTCACTTGGACCTCCTCAATGTCTTCATTACATGATAGTTGCTTCTCCTACCATGTACGGAATTTCGCAATAGCATACATCTTGCAAGACGACAGAAATTAAAAATCAGATAAAAAAAAAAAAAAAAAGCGAAATAAAAATCTGCCCATCAAAAACATCTGGCTTGTAACCTGTTATTTGCAAAAGTGATTCTGGGATTGAACTCTGAGACCATGCCGGTGCTCACCCACACAATCACGGGTGCACAGAGGACAGATAATTAAACAACCTGCCGTAACTGCAACAGTAAATTTTGAAACTAACAGCGAGTGACAAATTCACCCTTCACCGTTCTTATAAAGCTTGACGACAAAATTCCTTCCCATTTCCCCCCAGAAGCAAAACCAACCCTGGGAGGGACTTGGGGTGGGCACATACACACACTGAACTATCCCCCTAAACTGATCTTGACAAACGAACATTGCTTTTAACGTATCATTTCAGACACTCTTTAAATACTTTTTAAATACAGAGTTACAGTCAGCCCAGAGCCATTCCCAAGAAGGAGAGGACACGAGATCACACCATTAAGCAGTTCCTGTGTAAAATATACGCGATTCTTTGGCTGTTTTCTAATATGAAAATTTCTACACTGTTCGAACAAAAAAAATGTGGAAAAGGCCAGACAGAAATAATGATGTTGATTTTACATCTCCACTATTTATACTTTTCAGGAGACCATTTCAAAACATCTCCCAGGCATGTATACAGATACTGACTGAAAATGCTTCACGTGGTCAAACTGCTCAGTGGCACTGGAATGATGTTGGGAGAGAGAAAGAACGAAGGGGGGGGGGGGACCGCGATGCCTCTCAAGCCATGCCCACGACAGATGAAAATTAGAGAGAAGGAACAAAAAAAAGACAGTGAAACAAAATATCTGTAGGTGGCTGGTGCCAGCGTACATGAATGAGAGGCTGCAGAGAGGACTCCACTCCCTTGGTGACATTTTCCTCGACTTCACAGTTATTGGTCCACATCTACTGCCGTGTTGTATAACTCAAAAAGGACAGAGGACGACAAGTTTCTCTGGTTTTTTTTAGAATGTAATATCCAACAGCTCTTTAAAGATATACATTTAAAAGGGATATATTTTTCTGAACATGGACACTGATACATTTCCTGCTACTCCCATATTCCAGACGCTATCATACAAGATAATTGCTGAAGGGCGTTTTAGAGAAAACAGTGGCAAACTTAATGCCATCAAGGTGGGTGAGGGACTCAAAAAGCATAAAAGCAACAATACTTATGCTTCCAAAGGCACCTGGGCAAACAGAGTCACATGCATTCCGTCAGTGTTTAAGCGGTACAGGGGCGTGCCTGCCCCAGAAAGCATACGGCACACCTTGAATGGGACCTCAAATCGACACTCCACACGCCGGAAGTGGAACTTGAACACCCAGCCCTGGAGGTGCTACCCACTAGTTCCCAATGCAAACGATAAGACCACAGAGCCAGATGAAACCCAGATGAAAATTCCATAATCTTATACAATGTCACTTGAGAACAGACAGGTTACAAGAGGATAACGCTCTATCAAGCTCGATCAGCAAGACAGACAGTTATAAAATACATCGTAAACAGAGCGTCGCTAATTGAATTTGAACACTGCCATCAATGTGCTGATAGACACCATCTCAGGAGCCATAGCTGACTGCAAAAAGGTAAATGGGCAGTCAAGCTTTAACATTATAGATTTCCTGTTTTAACACACTATCATAAAATTAGGGCTTTGGGAACACGATGCCTCCCTGAGGGTTTCCAGATACAGGCAGATTATTCCCTGCCACAGATATGGAGACACTGGAACCAAATTGGAGATTCATGAAGACACACCGTGTTTGATCTCCTCCGAGTTACGCACATCACCATAAATACTGAATGCAATCTAAGGCCCGCAGAACGCCGCTTGCCCCAGGACCCAAATAACAGTCTGCAGTTTCCGTTCCTCGCTGCTACTTTGGCACGTACAAATTTGACATGTTGATTCAGAGGGTTTTGACCCTGATGGCGTTCCATACCTCGGTGCACCTACGAGGCATGCAATGAAACAGAAAACATGTGGCGGCCATGTGTATTATGTGTATGTTATAACCTTTCTATGTCACTTGAATAAAAAAAAAAAAAAAAAAAAAAAAAAAAAGTGTCATGACGTAACTGTCAGCATAAATACATTAAGACACACTGACATGTCAGCTTGACACAGGAGTTGCCAATGTCAGCATTTATGACAGGTACAAAAGTCGGAAGGAACCTTTATAAATGCTTTTGACAATTTAATGTTGAAGAGCTTATGTTGGCGTCATGTACCCTTCATAGAGCACGCTTAAGCGTTACCAAATTCCTTTAGATTGCATGCATGGTTAAAGCAGTCACCGTAAAAAGTACATTGTCATAGCAGACGGTAAACCCATATCTCATCACAAAATCTGATCTTTTTCATAATCATGTAAACCACAGATCACTCACCGAACAAAGCAAGTGGCAGGGTTCTGTCTCCACTTAAAGACCGCCTGGGTTCACAGCACGTGAACAGGCTAATGCTCTTTGGAGAAAAAAAGACGACACAGCTGGAGAGGGACAGGAAATGTGCACAGCCTCATGGGTGTACCAAGGCTTAGGGTTCAAGGACCAAAGCATTATCAGGCCAAACACCCGCAGCTTATAAATCAGAGGAGACCTATTGTTGTTAATCTGAAATGAATGCAGCCAGGACATAAGAGGCTGGATACCACTTACCGAACCACCATGGGAAAGTCGTTTAAAAAAAAAAAAAAAAAAACCCACATTAAGACATACTTTGCCTACAGCTACTAAGAGATTGGCTTCTGTAGCGCTCTTAGAACCTTTACCTTTACCTGCGATATGCCGTGACCAGAAAGTGCAGAGTGTCTCTAAAACGCCATTTCGGTTTTGCTACTGTCAGGACAGCTGTGTACAGACTAAATATTTACACGTCTCCAGATGGGTGCTGATTTCCACAAATATGAGGGAAAAATTTGCATTTATTTCATATAAACCATATTCAGCAGGATATCAGTCAGGGCCAAAGAAGAGGATGGGACATGGAGCCCTGGGAGCATTTCCATGTGGAGGAAGACAAAGGCACCAAATGCCAAAAACTAACAAAGACAAAATGAACGGCACGGCAGCGCTAAGCATCAGTCCCAAAGTGCAGGACCCATTGATGAGCAGGTCTCCGCCTGCTCGGAGTCCAGGTGGGAGGGGCAAATCAAGCTGAAATGAATTAATAGAAAGCAGATGGTACCTCTGAGACCCTCCGAAAACCATTTAGGAGGAATAATTGCGAGGCACTGGCACCCAAAGACGCTGCGGTCTCCGTTTCAGATGGGAGCGTCAATCGTGGGGCTCAACGCACGTTTAATGAGGAATGCAGATGGAAGGGCTATGACCAAAGAAAGGAAGGCACCTGGACGATACTTTATGGATGCATTTGGAAACAGGGAATTCAGCTGTGTGTTACTCAACAAAGGCCACTCTTCAGAATTTTAAAGAAGTTAACATTCGTAAAAGATAATGAACTCAAAACAGAAACAAAAACTCCTTCCTTCACATCAAAATCATAGAGTCTCTCCACACAGCCTTTCCAGCACACCGTGTGTGCGGGCTCATCGGACTGGAGCTCCGCGTCACTTGGGGTTTGCGGAGCTGTTGATTGGATGAACTGCATGATTGTGCCCAAATTAGCAAATGCTCTACTTAAAAGTCTTGCTATAGTACTTCATATCAGAAAAATGAATTAGAAATCAGCCACAGAATAGTTTTGTTGTTCATGTAGCACAAGTACTCAATTCCTTTTCCTCCTTCAAAGCTAATGTTCAAGGTATTAAAAAAAGGCTAAAATGAAATTAGGATCCCACAAAACCAGCTGCAACAGCTGCACCATCACAGATAATTTTTGGTCAAAATCCAAAGTGTGACAATTTAATGTCATTTTACTATGCGGTTCATCAGCCCGACAGCTAAAGAAAAGCTAATTAAATTAGGTACTCAGCTGCTAGCTCCACCTAAGAATGAATCTCAACTGCAGTTGAAATGGAGTGGAAAATACAACCTACCTTCTGAACAGCCGTGGTCCACCTGCTGGTAACGTGGCTCGGGCTGCACACATCACTCTCCCTGAAATAAAACATTTACATGCTGAAACTCAAACAGGCCTGTAACTAATAATAGTTCGTAAGAACTAGCTTGTTAGGTTAATTCACATTCATTTGATTAACTTGTAAGTTACAAGTGGCTAGTTATGTGTAGTTAAATCACAGCCATCCCCCATGGGACACCAACAACTGGTCATGAAATCTGCTTATTGCTCCATATTAGCATCTGTCAACCTCCCTCTCACTCTGACCCTGCACAGAAGCCATGGGCAGCCAGCCACAGAACTGACACACATAGGACATGCAGATGAAAACCTCAGCCCCCGTTCCTGTACAGACCAGCTCCAGATCAGTTTTCAGGTCCTGATGGCCAACGGCCCGGTTTCATTTCTTTGCTGGGAAACCAAGATGGATCAACGCCGCTCTGCAACCATGGCATCATGTCACATACACAGGGACCTTTCGGTGTAATGAACTATTCCACCTGCATTCTTGACCAGTAGGGTGGGAAAGAGAGAATGAACAATGAGCTGGTTGCAAGGGGCCAATGAGGTGGAGGAAGGTCGCCGTGGTGAGAAGCTACCAGCAGGTGCACAAGCAAAGGTTTGGCTTCCCACAGGTTCATCCAAAAAGAAAACAAGTCTTTGACGTCATGCAAGTCAGTCGCTGATCGGGGTGAGGGACTGTCAATGGGCTGAGGGAGGGGTCCTACATCCACACTGCCACAAACGTAGGATGAAAGAGTCTCTCTCTCTCTCTCTCTCTCTCTCTCTCTCTCTCTCTGTCTCTCTCTCCCCATCTCAAAACTTGGACTCATCTACAACACCAACTTCTACTCTCCCTCCTTCCTCAGAACTCAAGCCAAGACACCACATATCCGGCCAGCAGCCACAAAGCATTGCAGCCCATCCACATTCTGTTGAGCGTGTTGGCAGACCCAAGAGTAAGCAGCGCCTGGACATGCCTCGGAGCTCAGGCAGGCTCTGGGGCGGCTTTCACACAGGGACACCCAGCGAGTCTGGCAGGCCCTGACCCACCCAGCCCCAGATTCCCTCCTACCTTCCCAGTCATCATTTGGACTTCTTTACATTTAAACAATCACAGTTCACAAATAAAATATCAAACAGCTCTTAGGGAGTAGCACTCCTTGCCCCATCCCCTGTGACAGTGCTAATTATAGCAGAGCTGGATGTGAAATGACATTCCAGAAGGTTGCAAGTCATTTGGTTGTACGTGCCCTTGGCTTTGGATGACAACATTTAAAATTAGTTAAAAAGCCGTTTACAGGTGTACATGCATAACCAGGCTGGTATAACCATGTTCCCGTCTCTCAATATTTCCAGGGAATCCCTAACATTCCCTGCTTCCTTTGTGTCCTTGTATGTCACGATCCCAGGAGGAGACCAGCAGTGGTGATCCATACTATAGACAGTCACCTCCACACTCAAATTCACCCGCTCGTTCCTGGAGAGATGCAGCAGGGGGGCCTGTAGCTTGTCACATACAAAGCTTAATGAGACCGGACACAAAAGTAGGTCACCCACACTTGTCATCCTCCTCCGTTTTCCAAAATAAACTCTTACAAAATCGGGGAACAACCTTCTTAGTAAATGGCAAGTGGGAGAATCACGCAGTACCAAGGCCCACCAGAATGCAAATCATCCACGGACCTTTATGTTCTTTCCTGTGCTAAACATTTACATCGTTACTCGGCAGACTAAAAGGCAGCCCTTACTGTTCATTAGATCTGAGTCCCCTGAAGCAAAGCTACCACATGAAGCCATAAAAGCTATTAATCTCTGCTGAATTAGAAATCAAAATAAAAACATGACAGCATAGAAGAGGAAACGCATTAACACCTACATTGTATGGCAATGGCTTAAATACCAACTCCCAATATATGATAACGGGACATGCAATTACTTTTTAATTTCCTGCTTGTGAATGTTGCGAATGTCATAATCCATTTCCAGCCATTAGTCATCTATTCATTCATCTTTCAGGAACTGCTGGTGACACTGCTGGAGCCCATCCCATTGAGGGGCAGGAAGCTGGGACAGCAGGTCAAACCGCTGCAGAACATGGACCCTGAACGCCACGCAGTCACATGAGGAATGCAGTAGAAAACCCACATGGCCAGGGTGAGCACAGAGTGAATCCCACGGCCCTGCTGCTTGCAGGCTTCACCGCTGATACCAAAAAGGAGCCACTATGGGCTACTTAATGACAACTGATACTTTGCACATACAAGAGCATTACAGAACACAGTGATCCAATTCCAGTGACAAAACAAATCGCTGGAGCAGAGCAGCATAACCGAACCATGCGAGTCAACATGCTTCAGCAGAGTGGAGCACACTAGTGCACCAGATTCATTCAAGAGGCACACATGCATCACCAGGAGCAAAGACACAGAGCGCATGGAGTCCATGACAGCAGCCCTTTAGTGTAAATCCAAAGCGAGACTAAAGACCCCCCCAGAAAGAAACCCTTCGTCGTCTACAATAGGGGTCCTCAAACTTTTTGGTCAAAAGGTCCGCATCAGATTTCTGTTCAAAAAGTCAGGGTTCCGGAACAATTGTCAATGACAAAAAAGTATTTCATGAACTTTAATGAATTAATCTTTGATATAAACATCAATATATAAAAAAGGGAAACTTTTAACATTGACTGATCGTTTCGACACTCTGTCATGGGGGGGTGGGCTGGAGATTATGACGAGTGGTGTGTGTGAAGTTTGGTGGTTCTGCATTTTTTTTTTTCCCCTTACTTCAGGCCACATTAAGCCTTTTTCCGTTAACCATATTGATTATACATAAGGCATATTAATCAGGACCGGCTGTTTCCTGATTAACTTGTGGTTCGGTCTGCATCTAGGCCATGAGACACCAAGGGACCTTAAAAGCCACAGTCACATTAGGAATGCAGTAGGTCCCTTGGTGTGCACTTTGAGAACCCCTGGTCTAGATGTTCTCACCTGAATATGGGTGTTTAAATCACTGGCACCCTTCACTCAAAATTGGTAACACTTTACTTGAGGGGGCACAAGTAAGTTAGTAACTCAGTTACTACTCAAGTACAAATCATGACGAAACACAGTAACTGCATGAAATACATGAACCGTTATGACTGATTAATGATGACCGAACATGGGATCAGTATGTAACTAGCACGTAGTTTCTGGTTAATTAACACTTTAAGAGTATACTACTACACTGTGTGTGTCCCTTGAAGTCCATATCATTAGTGATTGAATGACAGACATTACAATGACAGAAGTGAGAACTGATGCACTGATACAGTCGCATAGAACATGTCACAGAGGAATAGTGCACCAGCCTGTTAGGTGGATGAACTTTCACACGCAAGCCTCCCAAAATGAGAATCCCCTTCTACAGCCCAGCTGTACCTCTAGTGAAGGTCTAGTGACTTGTTTCCACACGTGATCACAGTGAGTAACAGCATCAGCCTAATAAGACGCATCACACACCGCAAACAGCGTCGCTGCTAAAACTGAGCGATTCTTCATTTATTTCTCTTCTCCAGCTTCACACCACAAAACTAACCAGCATCATTAAAACAAAAACAATTTCTATTAAAACTTCTGAATGTGGAATTAAAGCTCACAGAAGCATCATTCTTCATGCTAATTCAATAGGCAACATCAAAAGACAATTGATACAGTGTAGCTAAAAAACTGAAGTTTATAACAATACTCAACCTGTCTGAGTGGTACAATGTTTGAACGACTTTAAGAACAAGTTGATCAGTGTATAAGTCATATAATTGAGTGCACTGCCCCTAGTGGCAGAGAATGACTTCAAGTTGTAAATGCTGCATAGGAACCCTGTTTGCCCTCCCCTCTTATGCACAGGGGTCATTATTTAGTGCTCAGTGGAGCAGCTCTTCTATAGAAAACGCCAAGAAACATTAATTTAAAATCATTTTTTCTTCTAACAGATGCATAAAAAATGTAGAACTCGATACTCTCCCTGGCTTACTTTAAGACCCATCGTCGCAAACACTACACGCCTCCACTGGGAGGTGCAGGTAGCCGTGACAGTAATCTTCTTATTCATCCTCCTTAAAGTCGACCTGGCCATAGGAGCAGGGCCATCCTTCCCATTAAATCCCTGTAATGTGCTGAAACCGGCTTTGCCAAGGGCCGGTATGCCTATTCCACTTAACTAACTACAGGTTTCCTGGTACCCATCCACAAAGTAAACTAAGGTTTCCCTAACTTATTCAATTCGCATCCATTTATACCAAAACTTAATTATGCTGAATAAAATCAGCAATTTGCCTCATTTTTCACTGTCATAAAGTATAAGGGTACAAGTAAATTTACAAATAAAGTCTAAATGAAATATAAAAATATATAAAACTTTAATATCCTACCCATTCTGTGGGAGTATGCAAGCACTCCTCATGTCATGCAGGTAACGTTCTGAATATCCCGGTTACCTCGCACAGTCGAACATGCTCTCGGGGGAACTTGCGTGACTTATGGACTAGCATGCCGCCCAGAGAGCCCCCAGTCTTGTGCCTTAAACAGATTGGGACAGTTGGATGGAGAAATGGATACTTTACTAGATGCTGTCTGACCGACAATGTATTCCCTGGACAGCCCAGTCACCACCATCTAATTCATCGAATTCCTACTCCTCTCACACCCCCAGCCTCTACAGTCTCCAGCTGCTCTACACACTCACCCCACCTCTCCAAAAATCTATACTGAAAGCCCAACTGTGTGACTTGTCTCAGTGTGTTAGGTTCACCAGTTCTGCATCTATGGCTGTCCTTTCACGTACCACCACTAAGTGGCACTGCTTCAATTTCGTTGCAATTTGAGTTATCGTGCTAATGAGAAACTCAGCAGAGCAGCACAGCAGCAGAGCAGCAGTCCGTAGGCCAAACGTACTCCCCGTCTGGGAAGAACAATGAATTCCAAAAAGGCAACAGAGTTCACCTTGTAAGCATAAGGAAATTGTTTTTTGGCACGACACAGATCTACTAGGAACGCGGGATATTTAGAGACACTCAGACACTGATTTATTAGGGAGCGTGTTCAATACCGGCAAAGCAAGTAGTGCCTTACATTGGCATCTGCCAGCCGAGGCCATCTCTGCCAGGCGAGATTATTTAAACGACTTTCAGGAGGCTTTCGCCTGGTCAACAGGAAAACGTAACAAACGAGGGCGGATGGCAGAGGCGGACAAGTACTAGAAAGGAGCAGTTCGGCGTGGATGATCGATCTGCACGCAGCATAGCTGAGGGCCGGCTGACGGTGCTGAGCCCGGCTAAACGGCAATAAAGCAGGCTGACTTACATCCGTGGCACCTTAATGCTGACTGATGCGAGTCTCTATTCAGCTGGAACAGATGGCACATGAAAAAAATAACAGCACTGAATCTGAATTAAACGTCTACAGTTCGACAAAATTTTACTTCCTGGTTGATGGGCAAATGCAACGAAATAAAATGGTGTTGCACCCTTGCCAGTGAAATCAAACACCATAAGGCCACCATCTGCAAGCAGAGAAAGTGTAAAATGGGACTTAACTTCAGAAGAGGGGAAGAGATGCAAAATTCCTAGCTTTTGCCAGCTTGTTTTCGATACCAGCACAGCAGGAGCCCTGCGTGGTATTAGGCTGTTGTTTCATGGTGTTCCCCATAAAATGTGACACTTAAAAAGCTGCAGGAAGGAAGGAAGCACTGGGGAGAGAGGCTGCAATCCTGTCATTAATGGTGTCGCTCTCCTGTGCGAGATACTGCATGTCACATCCTTAAAAATACTTCACTACCTTGTCATTCTGATGATGGCTTCACCAGAAAATGACCAATCGCCACCTTAAAGGTTTTCTGCACCTTAAGCTTTGGCCTATAAATAGTGTGAATAACAGTTCTGCGTTTCAGAGAATAAGCTATTTCAGGAGAAGTTAAGACAGATGCAGTTTTTAATTTTGTTTGTTGCACTATGTTACTGACTAAGATCAGTGTCAGTCTTGCAGGTCTGCCCGCTGTGTCAGTTAGCCAGCTTGTCACCTGTGCTAACTAATAGTTAATAGACTGGAGGAATCCATGCTTCACTGAACAATTTGATAAAGCTGTGAAGTTTTATGATGCTATGTTTAGAAGAGCGTTTTCTGTCCACCTGCATACTCCTTAAATGTAACTTTCACCTAAAACGGGCAACTCCTCTGCCTTCTCTATGGTAACCACACTTAAACACACTCCTCCGGATCATCTCCACGTGAAAGCCAGCTCTCTACGGGATTCCTTTTCGGCACTCAGTTTTAAAACCACTTGCTGATCATTGATTTAGCACCCTGGGAATTTCAGTCATTCCGTATGCCTGCACAGCAGAGAGCTATGAGAAGGCTGCAAGCCCTTTCAGCTAAAGGAGACATTTTTCAGTTGTACTCCCAGGATCATGGTTCCAGACCCAGGTGCTTCACAGATGCTAATTCGGCTGACGACCGAAACCAAATGGCCATTAAATTTTTTTCACGCTTGGTCAGATCGTATTTTTTTCAGGTGTCTTCATGGCGCATAATTAAATCATGTCATGTGAACTACAGTCAAACGCACTCCCAATTGCTAAATTTGAGATTATTCAATCTGTGACATCTTCTTTGATTTTAATTAAAACATTGCATCGAATATCCAAAAATGACAATAGGAACAATGCTTTATAACTTCAGAAAGGTCCCCCTCAGAACCAGAACGAGCTGTCACAACCTAAAAAGGTTAACTATTTTAAATCACCTACTCAATCTTTCTAAAAACCTCAAGCTGCGTAGAGGAAAACAAAGCTTGGCTCCACTGTTAAAGAGCACATTGATTCCCGATCTAAACAGTTCCTGTACAGTAAGCAGACCATACAGTCATCCTCCTTACTGGGTCTCAATACCCTGTGCTGACAGAAAAGGTAAACTCAATAGACCAGCCTACAGAGCCAGAACCAAAGGACAAAAGGACAGACCCACCCCGACACAAAGGAGGGGACATGTCATGCAAAAGTTTCCTACTCCTTTTAAACCCTATTTTTTGGTAATTTAAATATATTAACTGATTTAAGGCTTATAGCCTATGTTGTACAAAGGAAGCAATGCATAGGACCATTCAACAGAACTTGGTACATTCAAAGAGGCCCTATCTTTATACCAAGATGGGAGACAGGTTTGGTATAAGCTGAAATCAGCTGGGTTGGTCAGCCCCATTCAGACAGTCACACCCCATACTGTCACTTACACTCTAAGCTCCGGGCGGGTTGCAGTGCCACAGGGGACCCCAGGCTCGGCCTCGTCTGTGCAGGACACCCTAGCGGGCTGCTCCTCAGTCTTCTGGGCAGGGGCAGGAGAGCCAGTGGGTGGTGGAGCTGAGCCTGTGGAGGGGGATGTGGTGATGCTGTCCATGTTTCCCTCGGAGACAGTTGGAACACAGCCAGTAACGGCCTCCGGAAGGCTGGCCTCGGGATTCAGACGGTCCAATTGGAAACAGTGGCATGTTGCACTCTCCACTGAGTCACTAAGGAGGAGGTGAGGAGGCAACCGGAGAACCAAAAAAAAAAAAAAAAAAAAGAAAAACTCTTCTTAAACACACTAAGGACCTGGAATGAAAAGCAGGCACGCTGAGACATGGAAACAGGAGGCAGTCTGACCTCGCTATGACAGCAGAGAGCAAGCAGCAACTGAAAGCATTAAATGCCTTGATTGCACGTTCCCCCTGAAAGCAAGGCCTGCACCAAGTGCAGCACCTCTCAGTCCCAGAAAGGCCACCTTACGGATTCATGGAGCACAGAGGAACCGTGCCGCCTGCCATTACAGCAGCCATGCACATCAGTGAGAGGACAATTGGTGCCCGATACCTGGAGAGAGCCCTGCACTCTAAACGGCTGTGGCACCCATTTTAGCTTGTCAGAAAGCAGTCCTGTGCACTTCATCACATCTGCGAGGGAGAATAAAGGAACTAAATCTGGCTACTGGCCATGTTTACATCCTGTCTGCTCTGAGTTTTTCAGAACCCCAGGGAAGCCAGAGATAAGAGCATAGCTTGTCTATAATTTCCAATTCATATTTCTTAATGCCAAGTGTTCACCTTGGAAAATAAACTGAGCAGTAGAAAAATATCAACTTCTACAAAAATGTATTTTTTAGGGTCAATCTTTGATATAAAAGGTCTGTTGTGCTTTCCCCCCCATTCAGAATCCTCATGAGGCCACCAAAAATTATATATTCTTGCCAATACTTAATATGGGTATAAAGACACATTGATGCATCATGATTATTAAGATGGCGACGCAAAGCATCGATCTGTAACATCAGAATTAAAAAAAGACTTCGCTCATGTGCTGCAGGTAGGTACACAAAGTAGCAGTACAGGCACACAAATTTCCTAAATGTAGGATGGCAGGGGAAGGTTTATTAATATTCATAAAGGAAGTATTATCTATGATATTTGCACTACGACGCTTTTGGGGAAACTCGTCCCCGTTTTGTAGCGCAGAACATTCTCTCTAATGGTTAGGATAACCCTTTTTGTCTCCGTTTTCTAGCACCAACAAGTGGTTCTTTTTTCAAGCTATGGTAGCAATGGTCAAGACCCTGAGGTGTCTAACGATCAAGCTAGATAAGAGCGATTAACCTTACAGATGCACAACATATTGATTAGCATATTGGCATTGGCCGATATTTCTTAAAAATCAAGAGACAAAAATCAGCGAAATTTATAAATCTTGATAAACTTCATTAAAACTCAAAACATTAGCAGCACCAGAGCTAAAGACAACTACAAAACTAATGCAGATGCTCACATTGGACAATCAGCCATTTTCCATAGTGGAGGACGACGGATTCTGTTGGGTCATTCAATACTTGAAAGCTCTTTCCAAACCTCTTCTTTCCACAGAATATTTTTTTTTTCCCTCATTCCACTAATCTGCCCCACCAAGCCTGGCAAGTTTCACCACACTTCTTTTAATGTATTCAATTATTTTTGTACAGTTCAGTAGTTGATCTTTTGACAATTTTACATGGGCAAGTTTTCCCTGTTTAATAAAAAAATGTTCTGAGATTCTACAGTCTTCAAATTCCATTAATAGTAGGCAATTAAGTTTAACTAATAAATATTACAGATTTTTTTCCCCCCAGTGAGTTTAAAGGTTTAAATTTAGGTTGTCAAAATAAATCGAATAAAATCAATGATTGAAGTGAAATATCATAGAAATGAAAGATCTCTCATGCACTGAATAATTGTAATTGTATTGAAATTGGCTTGGGGCCAACAATTTAAACCACAAATGCTTAAACATATTTGCGGGCCTTTGAATTTTACATGTTATTTAACTGTGACCCATAGCCCCTTTTACCTATTGATAAAACTGAGCCCATGAGTGCTGGACTCCTCCTAAGACTCAAACTAACAAATTTCCATGGGTAAGTCTATGCTCTGCCAGCCACCTCCAAAGTGACTCCACCATCTATTTAACATAACTGCCTATTTATTTCTGGGACACAATTAGACTGAAGCTTATCCCAGGAAACAAAAGGCAGGGGAAACACTCGATGGCTTTACAATCACACATTAAAGATTCTCATAAGTCATGTCTTTAACCTTTATGACGAACATTGAGCACCTAGAGCATCGTTTCCCAATCCGGTCCTCGGGGACCCACAGACACGCCACATTTTTGCTCAGGAGCTTGGAGGGAGCAAAAATGTGGACTGTTTGGCAAAGAGTTGGGTGGGAGCAAAAACATGGACTGACTGTGGGTCCTCAAAAGGACCAGATTGAGAAACGCCGACCTACAAGAATCCCACACGGGTCTGGTGAGGAAACCTTGCAAACTGCACACAGACAGAATAGACAAATAAATCCACAACCTTTGAGTGAGGCTACAGCTAGTGCCAGCCAATGAAACACTCTGCCCAGCATAAGCTTTAAATTACAGACAACCCATTCTACATTAATCACTGACAAAATAAAACTTAAAGAACTTAAAGAAATTAGAACAGCCAAGAGCACCTATTGATCCTGTATTGAGAGGAAGTTTAAGACAAACCTTTCGTTGCAATCCCAAGCCAACCTTGTAATACATTACAGGCAGGATCCCCTGCCCGGTATAACGGAGATGCGGAGTACAAACCCCGTTCAGCAATTCTCCAGAAGGCCAGCGTGTTAATAATGACACATTGTGGTAATTTGCTCTTCCACAGGAGGGCACAAATGGATGCTGTGGGGTCAGCCCATTTAAAGAGTGTCTTTAATAAAAGCTGAAATCCTTCTCAGTGGAGAGTGTCACAAGTTACAGGGAAATACATAGTTGAAACCATTGGAAGCCTAGTACAATAGCTTATACTGCAGCACTTTTTAACCAATTTGTGAAATAATTTTTTACAAACATTATGAGCTTTTTACTGCAACACTCCACAAACACTTGGTAGTGGTTAAGTACAGTAATTAAAAGCAAAGTAAAGCACAGCTGCAGAAAAGAAAAAAAAAAAAAGACAACCTTCCATCCATCCACCTTAAAATTCCATGCTAGCTATGGACCTCACCCGTCCAACTTGTCCAGGAGAGTTTGGCTTTCCAAGGACGTCTGCAAGCTGACAGTGTCGCCACACGCAGAGCAAGATTCTAGGTCCTTCCACCGGTTGAGGGCCAGCTTCTCTTCCTCCTGATCACTACTGGGAAAGCAGCAACAGCAGACATGCACACCTAGCTGAAGTTATATTCTAGCAGAACAAATGGAGACGTGCAGGAGGACGTGTCCCAGTACTCGCTGTACCAGCCCCCCGACGGATTCAATATCTCGAGGTACTGCAGTCTAATAACATTTACATTCAGTAATGGGGACTTTGGCAGTATCAGCACCCCCACAATAATTAAGCATAGAAATGCATTGTTAGCTGTATTTTAGTCACGTGCTCAGATTTTCATATTAACTTTTGCAAAAAACAAAATATGTGTACAGTGAGTGGAAGGAAAGTTGGAAAGCAATCTGAAAATAATGATCTATTCCTGTTCATCATTCATCACTGTCAGCTGCTCTCAGGAACTGGGCAACCTGCTCACCAAGTCACTCCCCTGGAAGTTAGCTGAACAGGGGCCTTTGCTATTACCAAAAGTAAATTAAAGCCCAGTTTAATTTAAGGGGAACTGAGGCAGCTCACCAATCTATTTGCACACAGTGGTTCACCCCACATGCAAGCTTCCTGTATGGTGAGATATTTCTGTGAATACACTTTTGTGTTTAGTGCCAGCATGTACTTAAAAGGACGGACATTTCTGTATCTTCCCATAGTTCACATGCCAAAAAAAACATAACCACGGGCAGTTCTGACACTCTCCTCTTCTCCAGATATTTTCAGATTTGTACACAGCACCGTGGAACTCCTGAGCTCACCAAAAAAAATGCAATTTACACCACATAGGCATGTAAATATCCTTGAGAGAGCAGAATCTCTCATTAAACAGCTTTCTTTTACACATGCCAAGGTTTGCCCAGCATTGCATCACACCTTCCTCTGGCCATCTGTACAACGGCAGCCTGAAGACTACAAATGAGTGTCTCCCACAAGCATCGGCTGCAGCCGTGGCTCCATCAATCACACCAATTTACCGTCTGAGGGACCATGAGAAACAGGATTTCTCAATGCGTTTATCCTACGGCAAGAGATCTATTAGGGGTGTCGAGAGATAACGTGGGGCAAAACAATAGCAACAACAACAAAAAAGGGAGCGGTGACTCACTTCCAGACTGACATTATCAAACGGGGGGGGATTGAAATGGCCACCACATAGGAGCGGTGCTGCTTGCCTGGTGCAATGTCAGCCTGCAGCTTATGAGAGCGGGCCTGACACTGCACATCAGCTGAACACGAAGCTGGGAATGTGAGTAGGGGGGAAATAACGAATGACTGCACTTAACAAGAGCTGTCAAAACGTGGGAACAGAAAGTCTGTGGAAAGTGACTGCAGCAATTCAATCCCTCCTCCAGTTCATTCGGAGAACCGCCACGGTGTTGGCGCTCGGCAGGTTTCAAAAGGTATGCGTGGGTAAGCGGCTGAGCCTCCAAGCCTCCCACGGCGACGTCCGATTGGACTGTGCCAAGCCCAGCCTGCTGGGATTAGACTGCATCCAGTTAGATGTCTCCGTTAAGCCTGGCTGATGTGAGAAGGCGTAGGTGAAAGGAGGCTTGTTACCGCTGGTGTTGTGCCGCCATTCGGTGATGTCGTTTAGCCCATGTGAGGTTTGCGCGAGTGCTCCGCTGGGGCAGGGCATGCGGGAGGCTATGGTCACCACGGTTGTCATCGTCTTGGTGTTCAAAAGGACATTCAGCCAGAACTTTCAGGAGGGAGAGGAGGGACATAAAAACCTTGGTGAAGTTTGCTCACTGCAAGCTATTCATATACACTCATACTCCACGAGGGCTAATCTATATATACATACACACACACACACACGCTGTAAAAAACCTGCTCTCAGCACCAGGAATTGGAAATCCATGCGGCTGAGTGTGATCCCATCATAAAGCCTTCCTAAACACCATTAAATCCACATGCATGACACATTGCCTGCATGGGTAAAGGCTCCACGAGCCGCAGGTTTATGCTGCTCTCATTATGAGGACATTACACAGCAGGGCAGTGGCATTCGAAGCCTCAAGCTCGGCAGCGTGACTGTCACAAACTCTGACGCAAGGCAGGATGGGATACATTCCCTACCACAGACTCATAAGATTAATCAGTGGATGCAGTATCTGGATTGCAGTGCACTGGTTTCATAAAACTACTGCAACTAATGGCATGCTCTTAATATCTTTTAACACCTCAAGTTTATTCAAACCAAAGACATTTTTTTCAAAATTACAAACATTTCCCATAACCACTTCATAGCAATCAGTTAATTACAGGAATACTGCAAAATACTGTTTAAGCAGCACTCCGGAAAGAACGTAAGATATAAAAAAAAATAACTATAGACTTAAAGAACTATGCATCATTTTCTAACTGATACTATGACACTATGGTGTCCAGCATTAGCCGTTACAGGAGTGACGGGACAGGTATTACCGCCAGCAGGGAATTTATACCACCCTTTTGCTTTTTCTCTACCTCAAAGTGCCTCCTTGCAGGCTTCCAGAAACAAGGCAGTGGTGGGGGGTGGTGGGGGGGGGATTGTGGCAGAATTACAACCCGAGGCTCCATCCTAACAAGAGTGAAAAGCAAAAATACCGGTCTCAGGAGTGTCAGGGTGCTGACTGCCACAGGGGCAGCAGGACGGGAGACGAGCAGAAAAGCAGAAGAGGGCCTGTGTGCGGGCAGACTCGGGAGGCCCCTGAGAATTCACAACCCTAGTGAAATTCGCCATGAAGAACCCCTTACAGCAGTGTACAAATGGACAGTCACAGTTTTGAATTACAAAGTCAGCTGACAAAGACATCAGCAAAACTGTGCCTTAATACTACTCAGACCAGACCAAGTTTTCCAGAAACTTATGTCCAAGCCCCCACCTTTCACAATGCTCTTTTTTTTTTAACCTTCGGGACCACTGGGTTAAATTCACCATCATCCCCATATCTAAAGTCCCTGTGCCTGACCCTGTGTTTCTGCTGTGCCATTCAATTCAATTCAATTTTTATATAGCGCCTTTCACAACCTTTAACCAAAATCACTGCCTTGGTATTTCTAGTGCGATTTCTAAAAGATCATAACTTATACATAATAATCATGATTGTTTGATTATATACACAAGTGCTGGAGTCATTTTCCTCCTAGCAAAGTCGGGGGGGGTGGGGGAGGCTCAACTGCACAAGTATTACAACACTGACATCTAGCGAGTGTAAAAGTCTGCTTCAGAAAACGCAGAACACGTACAGGCACTACAGCTCACACGAATACCACACCATCCATTCCTCTCCTTCAGCCTTTTCATTTCACCATATCTAGAGTGATAATTTATCATGCCAATGCACCAGAGAGCTGTGTGTGTTTCTTATTTTTATTTATTATACATTTTGTATATATATAAAAAAATAAAAATCAGGCTGTGCAATGGGCGTATTTTCCGTCAGGAGCTTACAATAAAATGGTGGGTGTTCATTGGCCTCCTTGTGGTTCGTTTTCTCCTCAGCATCATCTCCAGAACACTGAAAAACATTCATTTGACGTGAGTAAAACACGTACAAAAGTTTATTTTATATTTTATAATAAGTTTAAGTTTATATTCAACCTTCTGGTGATACAACAGAATTACTACTTAACACCTCGATTTTCCTTTCCTTCAGCAAAACATTACTACTTGGATTACCAAGTCATCTTTCTCATGTGGTTCAATAACACCAGTTAAACCTAAATGCAAATTAGACTTAAAGCTTAAGGCTCTATAGTCAATACAGCCAGGCAACCTTAGCAGGTAACTGCTGCAATTTGTGTAATGTTCTGGACATTTCACTGCATCATTTTGCTGCACAATTAAGACCAAACAGAAGCTAAAACGTCTCACCTCTGTCTCTTTACCTACATGTAATTCCAGAAGTCTTTGTATTAGAATATTAGCTTCATCCTCTGGAATCTCTGAAAGAAGGATAACAAAAGCAAAAGTGGCCTAGATATTCATCCATTAATCCATCCATCTTCCATAACTGCTCATGTATGTGAAACACCACGGTTCCCTACTTCCTATCCTGGAGGGCCAGTCTGCCATACAGTTTGCAGATTCCCCTGCTCAAACACACCTTATTCAGCTCACCAGCCAATTACCAGGTTTGTAGGTATGTTTGAGCACAGAAATCTGCAAACCGTGGTGCAGACAGGACCTCCAGGGCCGCTGTAACTAGCTATCTACCTGTCGGCAGTTCATAGTAGGCATCCAACAAGATTTTGTGATGTGTTGGATTTTCAACCCCACAGACTTCAGCTCCTTCCATTATGACAACACTGTTCAAGAGCCACCATCTTCCTGGGCCCTCCTGGGAAAGAAACCAAAGAACTTCAGAAAAATGATGAAGTTGCACTAAATTGGACTTGACCTCCTTGCAGAGGTAGTTTGTTTCTCGTCACATAAAATTGACCCGAGAAGTTGTCATTTCAAAATGAAATGAACACATCCAACGATAGAAAGGAGTCAAATGAGTTTTCTAGATGTTACCAGGACAGTACGAGATGTTGACCTAAAGTTCTCCATAAGCCAAAACGTACCTTAGTCCCATGTTTGACATTCATAAGAGGAATCCACACAGAGCCCAGCAGTGTGTCCCAGACAAACCCTTTGTCCCACACTTCCACAAAAAGACCCTTTTCCAAGTTATTAATTTCACTGAAATAAGAAAAAAAAAACATTACTGCTAAACAATCATATTAGCAAGTACTGCAATCTAAGTAGTAAATCCCAATGACGACAGTAACAGTAGGCTATACAGTGTGTCAGTCTATAATCCACCGCTACCATGCCCTAGTGGCTACGCTAACGTGGTACGGTGATTTTGCGCTGGGTAACGCAAAAGCCTCGCAGCGGCGCGCGCACTCGCATGTCGTTAGCGTGTTAGTTAGTACTGTGAGTGAAAACGGGACAAAAACTGCAATTTGTAATACATGTAAAGCCAAAGTAAACCGCGGGGAATGCGCCACGAAAACGTGGTGAAACATCGGAGGTAAACTAAAAACTGATTATTAAACATATAGGCTACTAGATAATCTTGAAAGGAATAATCATTAAAACTGCAAAGCTAGCTGAGGTTTTTTTTTCCCCCCGTGACAGTAAAACGGAGTAAAAATGTTCTAGCGAAACTTTAACCCCCTGCGCTATAATGTCCGTACATTGAAAAAGAATGAAAAAGCCTGATCTTAATCTAGCTGACTAGTGACGTAAGAATTGCATGTGCATAACAGGCGATGTTGATATTAATAATATTACCCTGCACCTATTATTCGGAAGAGAATAGTACACTTCAGTCCTATTTGGAGGTGAATAACCTATGGATTTTTTTATTTTAAGACGAGTAAAAAAAAGAGAAAAGTCAATATTGTGTATGATTGTGTTTGTAACAAAACCTGAAACCACTGTGGTGAATTTAAACATACCGGAAAATATTATAAGTGACATTTATTTAAATCTGTTGCAGCTGCTCTTATTTGGTAAAGTAAAATATGTCGGATAAAGTTGGGTGCACAGCAGCTCATTTCCAGTTAATTGTTATTTGTACCTCTTTGCAGTCACAGAGCACTTTATTTTGAGACTTGTTTAAGTGAGAGATCACCCTGTAACTTAGTGCAGTTTGGGGGAAAATTGTTAAGTTTAACCATTTCTTTTATTATGAAAATAAAATTTTGCATTGAAGAAAAGGCTGATTTTTGTTTATATATGCTGTCAATTGTAGGTCTTAGAAAGAAAACCAGCATCGACGAAAATCAACATCGGCAGGTCACACTGGCAAGAAAATTAGACATGCACAGATTACAGTTATTACTATTATTTTTATTAATTACTGCCCAAATATTTAATCTCTTACACATCACGTACCACTGAGCAAATCAGGTGATCGGTGTATTAATTCCTTTCACCTGTACCTTATTGCATATCTATTTTTCCCGCCTGCCCAAGCCTTCCCTGTTGACCTTTCCATGAGCACATATCTGCCTAGTTTCCTTTGTGCGCCTCCCCTTGGGCTAATGCTGAAACAGCACAGTGCTTTTGCCCCAGGGGTGTGAAATGCATTTTCATCCCCCACCAAATGCACCGTATTCTTCCCCCCCCATTTAAGACATTACTGGGTTCTGTCTGCCATCCCAGTTTCAGCACAAGGAGCAGGAGGGTCATATATGACCTAAACTTTCCAAAAGGATCAAGGTTTAATACAGGCGCCTGCCCAAGGACCATGTAGGAGCCAGTAAACTGCAGCTAGAAGGCAGCAATGTGAAAAGGTGCAACAAACTCCAGAATTACAGTTCACATAACCCGTGATTACCCCAATATATGAAATATGACGGTTTAAAAATGCTGCCTATTTGCCAAAAGGAGTAGATCAATTTACTCAGACCTAAAGGCCCTATTATTTTGCTCTGCTAAGATGTTAATTCCCCACACACAAACTTTGTGACGAACAACTACACAGTGACTGCAGGATGGTTTAGCATTTTCTACAATGCTTTATATGGTAAGCATCTTCCGATCACATACTTACAACATGTAATCTTGCTCCCACGATGGCTCATTGCCTCTTATGGGCCCAGTAATGCTCTTTAAATTCTGGACTTCTACTGTAACGTACACATTGAACTTATCTGAGAAGCAAAAATACCAAAGGATGCATTAATAGCTATTCAACACCGAATATGCCTTTCACTACACCTGAATGGCAGACTTACCCTCCAAAAAGACGAACAGGTTTGTATTTTACTAAACAAGTTCACAGACTTGCACAAGACCAAACTGAAATTTAGTTGCCTGGAAACTGCCCTTAGTTTCTACATTAAATTAATTTGCCATCTTTGTATTCTGGCATTGCTCTCCCTGGGCTTCTGTAGTTTGAATGATTTATAACAGCAAGACCTTAACGGTGTATGAAGTCTTGGCAAAGTCCCCATCTTTATTACAGAGCTATTGGAGATCACCGTGTACATGGCTGAGCTCATATCCCAGAGTAATGGCGTTTTACCTCCTCATTTGTCTAGAAGCAGTGGCATGCAAAGGCTTTGCGTCCATTTAGGAACACAACATATCTTTTGCTCACTTCCACTGACCTGGCATGCATATTTTCTAAGTATTGTCTTTTTTAGGATAGCATGAGCCTGCTGGTTCTCCCGTCCAAGCAGCAGCATTATAAGAAAAGGATTTTATTCAATTTTCTACAGACTTTTTTTTTTTTCCTGAAAATCGCAAATATGCGAAGCAGCAGGCAAATGCAGCAAGGTTTAGATTTCATTTTTTCCTTGTACTAAAAATTCCATACAGCAACATTTAATAACCGGATATAATTTGAGCCCAAGATCAAAACTATGATTTGGCTTACCAGGCGGTCCGTTCAGTTTCCCTCTTTTTACTGAAAAAGAATTAAAACAATGACTTAATTAAAACACCGAAGGCGATGCGCAAACAGGCATTTTAATTAAACAGATAATACGAGACACTTATTTAAGACATAAGGGATTTTCGGAAACATATTAGTCAAACCCAAACAGTGAACGCACACGCGTTAATGTTCTGTTATTGCTCGCTTTTCGTCTCAAACGGAAGTTCTTCGGTAAAGCTGAAATAAATTTGTCTTTAGCACGCTTCAGTATAGCAACAAATGAATCCATTATAGACCAATCAGCGCAGTAATTATACGGTTTCACAAGTTTGCCAGAAGGAAAATAGTATTACAAGCGGCTACATAAATGAACCAAATTAATCCAAACACTATAGAAAGCTGACGTCGTCTGCTTAATTTTGAATTAAATGTTACCTTTTATGCACAGTAAATACATCTTCTGGGATGGCATGAACGTAACAGTAAAGAACAAATAAAACGATGGAAGTTCCTCAGTCCGGGAGCGAGTGGCGCACTGACAGGCGCGCGCATGCGCACACGGCCCCGCCGACGGAGGGAGAGGAACCGCAGCGAGGAAGGACGATACGGTAGGTATCCTATAATAACTTGCAGCCCTGAAAATGATCCCCAAATGCTGAATCCACTTAGGAAATGCTGATTGATTCCCCCTATCTAACTGCAGCGCGGAGGCTCAAATGTTGCCGTCATATGGATATTCTAGAAAATGAACATTCAGCAGTTTCTGAACTACTTCAGAAGAGTAACCGCGGAGAAAAACCACACATCTGGTAGGGTGACCATACATCTTCCTTTTCCCGGACTTGTCCTCTTTTATGGGGGCCTAAAAATGCATGAAATGTCCGAGATTTCGCTTTGTTTCATGTTGACATTTGCTTTCTACGGTCAGAATACTTTCTGTGAGCATATTTGGGTTGCTTTGACGCCTCTCTTTGCGTCTTACCCCGGTGTCTTCTTTTTGGTGGAGGGGCCATCCGTTCTGTCCTGAACATTACCAGGAAAAATAAAAAGGATGAATGAAGGATTCCTGTAACCAGGGGCGATTCTAGGATTTGAAAATTTAGGCTCGTAGGAGTTTTACTTTTACCTAGTTTTACACAAAAATGTTCTGAGGGCAGAAGAAAAAATGATTGGTTCTCTCTCTGAACAAATCAGATTTTAGAGGCGGTGGGTCCAAGCAACTAGAGGAGGCAAGACATCTGATTGTACAGTAGGTGGCTCCAACCAATCTGATTGGTTCAGAGTGATAACCAATCATTCTTCCTTCTGCTATCAGAACATTTTTGTATAAGTAAAACTCCCATAAGCGAAAATTAGGGAGGGGGGGGCGCTCAGCCTCCTGAACAAATATAAGCTAAACATAGTATACATATTTTTCAGTGGATTAATTTAGACGGTAAAATTCACCACGGAATCTGTGTGATCGTTGGGTTTTAAAACTTTACGTAAATGATTTTAAAACGTATGTATTTAATTAATTGTTTGTGGGTTTAGGATAGGCTGTAATCTCAGTTCTTTTTGAATGACAAAAATATTTAGAGGTATAAAATCTTCCAGTCATTTAGTTGCTGAAATTAAATAAATACAGCCTTTCAGTCTTGTACAGATAAGAATGATTGTTATTATTATTATAATGATTTGGGTTATGTCGGTGAAATTTTTCAAAGCATATTTTTAAACATCCTGAGGTAATATGAGATGCTCCTATTTTTGGTCTGTTTTGCCAAATGTGTTCAGTGTAATGTTACTGTATTGGCTACTTAAAATATACTTTTCTTTTTCACATTATCAAATTTTGTAAAGCTTCATAATTTCTTGTTTTGGCTAAAAAGTTGCAGTGTATACCTTCATTTTCCTTGTACGCTTGTCCCGCCGGCTGCAACCTGGTCCGAATACCAAAGTCCTACACCTTTTGGTAACCAGCTGATATACTTGTTTAGTGCAGCCCCTTCCCCCGGGTCCTAAACATAGCCGGCGACTTTTTTTTGGAGAAGTGGTGTTACGTTTGTATTAATTACAGCATGCATGCACTATATAGATATTGTATGTACTATATAGAAACAATATTCTCATGCTTTTTTATATATATATATATATATATATATATATATATATATATATATATATATATATTAAATCATCATATATTTATCAAAA
>JAAGVU020000008.1:8150571-8164643 GCA_011763525.2 Mormyrus iriodes | reverse complement strand
TCGCACACCTGCGTGCCGCTTCGCACGCGTCGTCCCTCGCGCGCGACCCTGCACACACGCACACGCGCGAGACTGCACACACGCGCGCGCGCGCGACACTGCACACACACGCACACGCGCGACACTGCACACACACACGCGCGACACTGCGCACACACACGCGCGAAACTGCACGCACGCACGCACGCACGCACACACACACGCACGCAGGCACGCACACACACGCAGGCACGCACACACACACACACGCACGCACGCGCGCACACACACACACACACACACACACACGCGCGCGCGCGCGACACTGCACACAGACACGTACACACACACCTGCAGGTGCACATACACACACTCGATCACAAACGTGCAACGCTGTGAATGCACACACACACACATAAGCGACACTGCAAACAGACACGTACACACACACGTGACACTGCAAACAGACACGTACACGCAAGCACAACACTGCAACCAGACACGTACGCGCACGTGCGACACGGCAAACGCACAAATACACGCATGCGCAACACTGCAAACACACAGAGCTGGACCCATGAGGCCTTTACAATGGTCTGGTTCACAGTCTGCAGTTTGTCAGAGATGTTTCACCTGGAAGTATGAATGCAAGTGACTGACCTGAGTAACTTTAATGATAAAAGTATTATGTGAACTGGGATGTTGGATGAATCTTGAAATTAAATAATAATTAAATAACCCGAGTGTTGCTCTGAATGCTATTGTCATTATCACCGAATCGACATGAATCAGCTATCCTGTGTGATATCACTTCTGATACTATAGAAAAATACGGAAGAGATTAATATTTAGGTCTGGCAGAAGCCAATCAGTTGCAGTTACAGTCGTATTAGTTAAAATAATTGAGAATGAATCATGAAAATGTGAGTTTTATTAGCAGAAGTGAAATACTTCCTATGACGTATAAGCCTTCATGTAATGTTCTGACCAATACTGTAAGCTATAGACTATATTCCGAATGTGTTCCCTGTCTGATATAAGAAATGGATTTGACACATATATCGCTGTTGCAATTCTAATTTCTTTGAGAATTTATCGCTGTATGTAATCATCCTTGCTAGTGTTGTATTACTAACCTGTTTGGATAAAATTCTCGTCCTTATAATGTGCATTTAATATATTTGATCATATATAGGTAGATATATTTCAGTAAAAGATATCTTTATATAAAACATTTAAATGATTATGAATGGCAGATTATTCTTATTTAAATATAGAAAAGAAGGGAAAAGGACAAATACATTTTATTAGCAAAGCAAATAGGTCATTTAATTATTGCTCTAAATACTTGTGTCATGAAATGAATAGGAAAAACAAGTACTGATTTGATTTTAGGTAAAGGGGCGAGTACTCCATGAGCCAAGCTGTCATGGAGGTGTTCGCTAGGCCGTTTGGCTGAGAAGTTTCTAGAATGTTCCTCTCTTCAGCATCTTGGACAGCAGCTGGTATTCGCCATCCCACTGACACAGAGATCTGACTGGCATTATTGTGTCAGCAGAGTGGAGTTCTCCCCTGATAGTTAATAATGTTGATTTAAATACTGTATGCTGGCAAGGTAATCCCTTGGCAGTGTTTGTGGCCGAGCGTGTTTGCGTACGTCGATATTTAGAGAAAGACAAAAAAAAACAAAAACCAATTAAAACTGCAATATCACAGTCGTTTAATGGATAGAGATGGTAAGAGGTGGTGGAATTCCTACACCAACGTTCAAAACCTAACAAACAAACCTGTCCGTCATTTTTTGGCACGTTGTATTTCTGTCAAACTGCGGTACTTATGGAGCTGTGAACGTCTGTTTCTTATGAATACCGCAATGAAAAAGCTCTTTTTATGTGTTGATACTTATGTCATCACTATGATTAACTGAATGAACAAACAAGGCTTTTCATTTAGATTCTTTTATAAAAAATGAACTGCCATAATATATATAAAACCATTATGTTTGTATCTGGTACAATGATGTAAATATGGCATTTTATCTGGTACAGAATAATATTTAATAAATGTAACCAACATTCCTCAATACTCTGCGTTGTGCCACTGGTCGAAGTGACTTTAATGGTTTTTTAAATAACAGAATAAAGGGGTCATACATTAAATTAAATTTAGATTGTGGGCAGTATATGCCTGTGGTAAGTTTTCTTCTGAGAAAAGTCTTACAGTATTTTAATTTTCTTAATTAAATAATGAACAGTGAGTATGGAGTTATGTGACAGTTCAAGTAAATGGCAAATATCAAATAATGTGATTATATTTTTATAACTCAAAAAACAGAATAATTACTGAGTTCTTCACATTATTTTTATTTATCGTTATCTTAAATGCCACGACCCCGACTATGAAAAATGGATGGATGAATTATATTAATTTAAAAAAATATCGTTATCAGTAGTAATGACTCATTAAATAAGTTATTATCATTATTATTACCGACAGGAATATTTCTGTAATATTGTAAATACCTGTAGCATTCAATGTGAGATTATAACAATGTGTCAAATATTTAACCATTTTGCCCTGATTTGCAAAACGGGCATTTCTAAAGAATGTAACTTAGAAAGCTTCAGATGTACCATACCCCATAAAAGATAGCACTCACTTGTGTGTGTGTGTGTGTGCATGCTTGTGTGTGTGTGTGTGTGCATGTGTGTGCGTGCGTGCGTGTGGCATAACGGCCATCCAGTTGTAAAAGTGAGCAAGTCTGTGAGTCTCCGGACGGCACACCATCGCCCATTAGGGCATCAAAGGTGTTCCAGTGACAAGCCATTTGTCCCAGAATAAAAGGTTTGGCACAATGAGAGGCAGTGGCGATTTCACGCCGGCCCATCGGCTGCGTGCGCCTCGTCCTGCCGCACGTGCCGGGCCGAGGGGGGGGCATCTTCCGGCCCGCGTGACGAATGCGGTCCGCACGTGCCCATCGCAGCATGCCTGTTCATTATAGAAGTTTGCAGACATTAAACACACACAGACTCACGCACGCGTACACACACATGCACACTTTCTGTGATTTTAAAGTAGGCATTGTTCTCATTACAAAGCAGAGGCTGCTCGCTGCACTGATGTGGAATACATAAGAAAAGAGAAAAAAAAAACTTTGGAGATGGGCTTTTGTCATGGTCACAAGTTTATCTTCAAATGGGCGATTTTTACGGCACAACTCCATTTGAATAGAGTATTGTGAGCTCACTTATGGTCCACTTGACAAGACCCTTGCAGTAAAATGGTGCAATTTGACTCCAGCTGGCAGAAAGAAGCTTTGACAGCAGCTAAACAGTACTGCGGCACACAAAAAAAAAATCAATATTGGGATCGCGGTAACCTGCTTTTCACTGTTCTGATGATTTATACAAGACAGCCCTAGTTTATTGCAGAGAGAGGCCCGCCATCGCATTCATTTGAATTACTGCTTGATACTTTTTCTCTGAAGTGCCACCCATTGTGTAAATAGCGACGGGGTTTTACAGCAAGATGGTCCAAAGTTTGCCTGAGCTCCCTTGTTTTTACAAGTCACCCTTCTTCTTGTGGGCCTCCTTTGTCTTCGTATGGCAGCTAAAATAAATTTTAATCACGTGTAATTTTAATCACCAGCTCCTTACCGCATTGATTTATTGCTGTTTGTTAAAAGCTGCTTGATTCTGATCTGCAGTAGGGCGAAGGCCTGACGTGAGCCTTTTAAAACACTCCATGACATTTAACAGAAAAAAGAGTATTAATGATAATACATTATATTTAAACATTGCAATAAATAAATGGAGATAAAATCACAAACATCTATCTATCTATCTATCTATCTATCTATCTATCTATTATTTCTTTATTATTATTTGATAATGTCGTTTTGACGCTTATATTTACTTTAATAATATCAATTTGTCTGGAAGAAAACCGCGCATGTATTTCTTCATAAGTCAAAAAACAGAAGTGCAACATTCATTTTTAATGACAGAATTCTCTAATTGTTATTTCAATTGTCTAATTTAAATTAAATTGACATATTTTATCAACCCAGATTTGCATCTATGCAGTTTAATTATTGTACATAAAAAAAAAAATTGAAATAAAAAATTAAAACTGAAACCAATTACAATGATTTTTCCACTATACAATACACTGGAACACCTTTAACAGAGAGGAATACCCAAGAAGCTTAAAGTAATAAATTCTAGGGATTTGTATCATTTTCTCCTTTATATCTCAAGCCTGTTGAATTTAAATAAAAAACATTATAAAACATATTTGATATAACATGAAGCCGAGCAGTTTCCACCACTATTAGGAAAAGAGTAGATTTGAAGCTGGAATCTATAATCTGAAATCTGAAACCTGACGAGGTATTTGAAATAGTTTCCCTTGTCTTTGTTGTGCTTCAAATATTCTTTTTATCTTCCCTTCTAATAGAGATTTATCTTTCCTCTGCCATATTCCTTCTATAACTACAGACACATAGAAAGGTTTCATAATCATTGCAGCTGAAGACATATATCTTTGTCTATAAGAATAAAAAAGATCACTTATCACGTACTAATTGGGAAGCGTCCCAGTTTCCTATTGCTACATTGAGATGACCATACATTATATACATTTAACGGCAATCAGGAGTAACTCTAAGTGCTTACCATGCATATGAGTTGACATCCTAATTAAGAGCTATAATTAGATGAATATCCTTTCAAGTTGAAGTCAATTAACTCTTCCTTGAAGGGTTCATTTATATTCCAATTAACGGGCAGTGACCCTCTGTAAGTGCCCTTCAGAAAATGGAGAGTCGTACTGTACTGCAGCGGGTGAATGAAGTATTTAAATATATCTAATACAATCACTTCCTTTAAGTTTATCAATGCTTTTGTGTTATATAATAGTATGGAGCCATATAGCAATGCTATTGTTCATTTTAAATCCCTTTTATTTCCGTCCCTATTTCAGATTAAGATTTTATCAGAACGGCCATACTGGAAAATAATTCTCAACACAACAGCACAACAAATAAAAAAACATTTTTTTTTAATGTATTTACTATCCATGCAGCGCGACCAGATGGGGAGGGCTCTGTGCAGAAGGGGGTCCTCCATCTGTTTCCCTTAGATTGCACGGAATGGCCACAGGTCAGGTGACCTTCACTGACGAAGGTCAAAAAGCCCTCTTGACCCTGCAGCCTGAGTCCAGGCGCTTCAGGTTCACAGAGCTGGTGGCTGACTAGCGGGAGCAGGCGGACTCCTCTGCGGGCGGAACGGCTCGGTTGCTAGGAGAGGCCGGTGCCGGGCGGCCGTGTGATTATCTCAGCCATTAGGTGGGGAAGGCATGTCCCATTGTGTGCCTTGCAGCCTGCTCGTGAGGCGAATCCAGCAGCTGCGGACTGAGGCCCGGTTCATTTAGCTTCTATTTGTGCTGCCAATCACAGGCCTGCTGTCCAGACTGCACGTCTGCAGGGCAGGTTCCCTCCTATTTTTGTCAGGGACTGACAGGGTCGAAGATTTCACACTGGTTTCAGAAAAGATTATCAGCACTTTCAATCACTGCATACAATAAGTAGATTCTTTTAATACATTTCTATAATGATCTCTCCTCTATTGATGTCATATTTTTTCTTAATTTCCGGCCCGGCTTAGAAAGCATAGCTGTGATGCGTGAGTGTGTTAGGAAGTGCACCTCCTTACCTATCAGCACTAATCAAGCATTGGGTCACTTCTCGTCCTCTTAGACCGACATGCACCGCTCGACTCGAGCCACCGTTACTTAAAGGAAAATGTACATCGAGACTCTTCTCAGTGTTGCCTCCCCAGTGGTGGAACGAACTTCCTGTCTTCAAACGCCGCCTGAAGACCCACCTCTTCACGGAACACCTTGGAGGCTAACCAGCTTATATATAAACGTTATGTTTATATTACATTAAACAAAAAGAAGAACTACCAACACATTCTCTTATCGCTGCACTAATGTTCCTTCTTCAACAGGGTTTTTAGGTGCGTAACCAAGCTGGCAGCAATTTAGTCGGCTGACAGTTGTTGTCCAAATTTAGCTTTACACGACTGAATAGATAAATAGTCGAGGACTACTGAGCACTGCTGTACGTCGCTCTGGATAAGAGCGTCTGCTAAATGCTGTAAATGTAAATGTGAATGTAAATGTTAAAAAGACGTATGTTAACCTCCTAAAGGACTTAACATCTGAACTGCTGGATCCTGTACGTCCTTCACAAGCTCACTTAAGCAGCCCCGCTTGCAGTCAGCTGTCATCCCACAAAACAACATAATCATGTTACAGGCGATCCAAACCGCTGGGGGTTTTGCAGAATTTGAGGCGGCATTGGTGGCTGTAGACAAGCCTGGGTCACATTGGGAGGCTGGGGTACCCCAGGACGGCTGAAATAGGATTTATGCAGAGGCTCTAATGATGGATGGCACCTCGCCCTGCACACACTTTACCTTGAAGTGTGACACCCGATAGCCCAGAAGATACAGGGGAGGCTCCCAGTGCGTTGCCCTGGTCGAAGGTCCCCGCCTGAGCTATTGATTAACGAGGAGGGGTTTGATGAGCGATGTTGTGGGGGGCTGATAATGGGGCTGTTTGTGACATGGGTGCAGGTTCTGTCTAAACAACACACACCCTTCCAAAAAATGAGCCCTTTATCTTCATGATGACTTTACGCCTGGTCTAGAGAGACATATTTTTTCAAACAGGTAGCAGGGAAATGATTTTGAGCCACTGTGGTGGATTTAAAAACTAAAATGATTAGATTTTAATGGCACTTTATTTTCATTAACTGTGATGTATCACGTGTGGAGCAGAAGCTCTTCATTGGTTGTTCTGCGTGGTGTTTTCCCATGTTTAAATAACTTAATTTTCACCGTTGCGAAGGTGTTATGGGCACAGGTGCGACATTGTCAACAGTGGTGATATTAATCAACTGTTATAGATGTTATTGTTGTGGGCAGAACGACCCTCCTATCCTCAAATGTACACCTTTTCCCTAAAGAACCCATCGCTGTGACATTTAGGAACATGAGGACCAGATAACAAATGTTACAGTTCCCCTCCGGGGTATTTTCATGGTGCTTTACCTCGTACTCGTATCCTCATCCATTCTCAAGAAAACGTGCGATGTACAAAAACAAGAAAACACCCGAAAAAACAAGGAGCAGTTTCTCACGTTCATTTGAGAAGAAAGCAGCTCTTTGGAAATCCGTTGTGTGCCACAGGACATTTCGCCGTAGAAAAAAGTGAAGGGGATTTTCAATTTACTTCATTTCCACTGACGATTGTGCTCTGTTACCAGTTTCAAGGCACTGTAATGGAGGGTCAGGAGGTAGAACGGTCAAGCTCCAGTGGATCCAGGCTAACACACTGATAATTTGATTGAATAAGCAGGATGGCCTCCAGTGGTCTCCAGCAGAGGATAGCTCCCTTGCAGGTGAAGCAGGGGATAGCCACGAACAAAGCCAATTATCATCAGTTTTTCTGGGGTCGTCAGAAATCAAAAAAACATCAAAAAATTAATCTCCTATTTGTGTCTTAATAATTAAAAGGATAAATTAAAAGGATCTTAGTTGTGAATCGAGCCACTTCGTAAAGCCAGTTTGGAAAGGTCAGATTTTAAAATACAAAACCAAAGAGCAAAATAATGTCTTTTTTTTGGCAGATTCAATTCAATGTGTTTAAAAAAGGGTTTTTGTACATCGGTCTTAGTAGGCTTCCTTTTTGGGGTGTATTTAGCTGTTTATCCATTTAGCCATCGATTCATCTCTCCACACAGCACTGCATTTTCGTCCATTTAAATGTCAATTGGGTCCAGGTCTTAGTGAATGCGAGCTAGGGAAGGACGCCGTGTCGCTCCTGCATGCTGCCTGTGAGGATACAGTCGCTGGTATTCTGTGTGTGCAGGTCTATTCGCTTATTTTCCTGGAATTGCATGACTTGTTTTTTCTTAGGGACGATGCTGAAAGCCATGGTACATGTGTGTGGGTGGGTGTGTGGAGATAGGTAAGATTAGAGAAATGGTAACTACTGACAGTGTCAGGGCAGAGGCGGCCGGCGGAGGGCAGGAGCGTCTGGGCGCTGTTAGCGCGAGGGGCCTTGTGAGCATATGCTGTGGGGCGATAGGGGAGAGCAGCGCTCAGGGCCAGCAAGCATCTGCTCCTTTTTGACCAGCCGGGAAGGTCACAGCCTGATAAGGCAGCCCGTCAATCAACAAACCCTCTGCACTGCTTAGAAACCGCCAACCCCTCCGAGGGAAAATCAAACTAAGTTTGATTCAGTGTCAGATTCGTAGCATTAAGATTTGGGGAAAAAAAAGTACACAAAACTTTTTTCAAGGATTTTGGATGTCAATTGCAAGTCTCCTATAGTCTAACTCACAGCCAGTGCTGGCCATTCTCCATGGAAGGTAGCTGCATGAATTTTTCAACCACCACTAATGTATTATGTACAGTATAACTAGCCGTTTTCTTTTTAGTTAACAGTGATTCCCCCAAACCTGGAGTCAGACAGATGCTGGAGACGTAGAACCGAAGGGCAGAGCAGGTCGAGCCTTTTAAGGAAAATAAAAAATCGTGGTTAAATTTATGCAGATGGAAAGCACTCCAGAGTGTTAAAATATCTTCTGTTTTCCTTTGCAGAAATGGTATTCCTATATTTTTTTTACTATAATTTATTGATTTACACCATTGTGTAAAGCCTCCCTTGAGAACGTTAGTGACACGTCCTTCTACCAAGCTTACAAAATAAGGACCAGTGAGAGGGCTTGTGATGTCAGCATCCAGTGAAGTCATCCCATGAGATGTCAGTTCTTCATTCAGTGAGACATATTGTGTTTTGTACTTTACCAGAAAATTCAATCGGCTGCTGGGTTAAACACCCAAAAACACCGCTTCAAATTATGCTAGTGCTATGCTGTAAAGGCCTTTTCAGAATGCAGAGGAAAGTAGCAATTTGTAGAAGTAAGATTCTTTCCATCACGGACCAGAATAATTTTTAAACCAACAGTTACCTTCCTTCAACTCTAAAAAACTCTAATGCAGTGTCATGCACTGAGGAGAGGGCTGATTCATCGGTATGGGGAAATTACAACAGCCCCTGAACTACGGCCACATCTTCAGTGGGTAGTTTTTCACCTGGTAACGACTTTGATGGTCATGGAGAACCTTCCGGACATCAGTCAGCCCTCTGGCCATGACTATGGCACAAAGTCAAGGCGCCGAGCTCATGAACTTTGCAGCGAATGACAATAGACGGCCAGTAAAGGCATACATTCCCTGATCTTGTTTTTGAGAGCTTTTTAATTTTTTTTTAATTTCCAATAGTCAGCTAGAGGTGACCGACGTTCCAGAAAGAAGCCCTGGGCTGTTTTGTTTTTTCTGGGAGATGCAGGACAAACAATAATGAACATGAGGTGCCTGGCACTGTAGCGACTATGATTGAATTCCTCATGAGTTTTCTACTACAGAGAGTATCCACACCCCATGACAGATGGATAATTAAACTGGGGGACTTCAGTGACTATGACCAGTAAAGGTGCTTTAATATAAATATACTATCGGTTGTATATTCAGAATGATTCAAAAAGAAAAGGCTTTGGAACTACAATCTGCTTCACAGGTTTATTCTGAAGTCCAGCCTCCTGTGCACCTTGAGGTTGTGATCCATCAATTTAACACACCCAGCAATATGTAACATTGCTATTTCTGTGTAATTATTCAGTCAGGCTGTGATTGAGAGCATGCTGTTATTAACAGGGTTATGCTAAAGGTAGGGAAGCTAGCGTAGCCTTACCTGTCTGCATACTGCTTGACTGAAGGGGTCTCTAATGTAGAAATTAGATTCGGTACATATTTTTTAAGGTAAATTAAATTGTGGTGGCGCCGCCTGTGTCTTTGGCAGACTGTAAAATGACGTGCCATCCTGCAGCGTCTCAGTGGAGGGATTTCAAAGTAGGTGTATTTTAACATCACAAGGCCTCACACATGTAAGATCTCTGTAAAAACGCTTCAGCACGTCAGCTTGTTCATTTTGCAGCCTTTTAATGTATGTAGGTTTGCAAAATTATATGTTTGATATATATTGTCATGTGGCTGGCTTGTGTGGCCTGTGTTGAGTGTTTAAGAGGCCTGAGGTCAGAGGCTGGTATGCCTGGATGTGACATGCCAGTTTCATGGGGCTTTCGGTCTAACTACCAGACGAGATACGATGATGGAGCCAGGATCATTGTTAACATGTGTCTCCGGTTTCACTGATATGCTAAGCCAATACAGTTAGCGTAGGGTTCCAGGATAACATGGATGTGGGTTTGCACGACATTTCTGTATTTCCAACGCTTAGCCAGATGCCTTTGAACTATCCCTGGAAAATGAATAGTTAGAAACGTAGAGGGTCTCACCAAACGTGTATGAAAATCTCCCTCAAGCAACCCCTGTTATTGCGTGTGAGGCTTTCACAGTGACAGCGCACATACACATGCAGACGGACACGTGTGTGGACCTGCCTTTCCCTGATATCCTGTCTCTCTTACTCCAGCTGCTCCAGCCAACCCCCCCTCTGGGTACTCCCCCCCCCATGGGTAATGCTCCCACTTCCACACTAGGGGGTGAGCCGCTGCCATAGCTACCTCCAGCCCATAATAACACTTATACACCGCGGCTGGTGTTCTGCCCCCCCCCCCAAACCGTCGCATTGGCATCATCCCCTGGCCGGCCTGCTTCGGCGCACGTGTCCCTCTGACCTCGTTCTCTCTGCTTCCTGGTGACAGATGCTGCCACTTCTCAGTAGGTGACATATTGGCCCCGCCATCTCCCTTTCATCTCCACAGCCACGATGACGGCCTCCTTCTGTCCCTCGCCGCTTTTGTCCGGCTCAAAATCAGAAAGGGATTATGTCAGCTTCCGTTCCGGGTCTCTCCTCGCATTTTTTTGGGTGGTGCAAACGTACGGCCGATTATTGTTCTGAGGCGTATGAGCCAGTGTCTAATAACGGAGATTAAGATGCAGCGGCCCGGCGTGCCGGCTGACACCATCCCATTGTGGCTCATTGTGAGGAATCAGCATGAGCCATGGGCTGCAGTCCCAGAGAAAAAAGATTAAACGCTCCTCTGTATTAAATTGGGGGGGGGGCACCATTCAACAGTTGCTATCGACTGTGGCGAGACTTGGGGAACTGCAGCTGGTGAAAGCTCCCACTTTGTTACAATGTCGCCGAGGTGAACCCATGCGAGCATACGGTGTATCGGCGGAGGGGCTGGTCAATCTATGCACTATCAACACCCAATACGCTGGCCGGTCAGCGACACATTTGGGAAGATATTTACACCAAATTTTCGGTTACATCCTCCAACACGCCTTCGTGTAGACTGCCCAGCTTATCAAACATTACGATTAAGGTATGGTAACGTTCAAAGTGTCCAGTTTTCCTAACGCTCCCGGAACGTTACCCCACTACTGCTACTACAACTAAGACTAATATAAACCCAAACGAAGGGTGTGGAGGACCAGAGGGTGACGCTGTCACTTTGCACCTCAAAGGTCTCAGGTTCAAGGCTGGATGGTGTATTCACAGTATACATGTATAGCACGGTTATAAAATAATACTATTATCATAAAACGATATTTTCAACATTAATTACGTTAAAAGGATGTTCAAGTAATAATGTGATTGTGCAAACATTGACAGAACCTTTGTTTAACATGTAAAACGTGGAAATAATGTTCCATTAATGTTACAGTGTGAATGTTCTCTGCCAGCGTTCACATGAGGTTGGCTAAAGTTCTGTGAACGTTCCCTGTAACCCGGGTGGTATCGCGTTAAAGTACTCAGTGTACTGACAGTGTATCGAATAATGTTGTTATTTTAAACTTGTTGAAATGAGCCTTTAAAGACGTCTTCTTCTTGTATGTCTGATCTCACACAGGAGTCAAAATACCGTAGCACAGGTGAACATACAAAACATATGGTGTGTGTGTAATATACATAGGGGGTTTAGCGTGGATATTACAGACAGAGGCAAGCCTACCCGACACACACCAAGGTCCTCCGAACCAGCTGGGCTCACATAAAGTACCCAGAAGATGAAGGAGTCAGTCAGTCAGTCAGGGAAAAATCAGGATAATTGCTGCCTGCTGCTGCCATTGGCACCCAGCGCAATGCCCCTTCCTTTGCCCAGCAGCTCAGCTGGCCTTTATAACGCTCACCCCCGCCAGAGAGATCGGGAATAACTGTGTCCTGATGTTTTAGCAGAAGTCTTTTTGCAATCAGCAGTGCAGCGTGTTCAAATGAAACTGGAAAGCAAACCTTTACGATTCTAGCAGAGCATCATGGGAAGTGAGGTAGCCACCCACCCTCAGGGTGGGGGTTCGAGTCCCGCCTCTACTGTATGTGTGTGCAGTGTGTGTGCTCTTTCCATGTTGTGTGGGTTCATCCCACACACCAGAGACATGCAGTCAGGCTAATCAGTCCTTTGAAATGATCGCTTGAGTGTGAGTGTGCATGTGCCCTGTGATGGACTGGCACCCCAACCAGAGTGTGGACCAACCTTGTGCCCTCTGCTGCCTGGGATGGGCTCCCACCCCTGACCAGCATTAGCAGCTAAAAGATGGATGGATGGCTGAAAAAGGAAAAAAAACAAAACAAATCCCCACAGTGCAGAAACTCCAGGAGCACTGGCAATGCCTTTCTCCCATTTCTTTTCATCTTATGCTTCAGTCAACAGGCACCAGCAATCATTTATTCTGGTCTATTTTTTAACCAGGCTGGGATCATCGACAGACCACATACCACACGCATTCACAGACATGCATAAATACTGTATGTAACTCCTTATAAATATTTCCAAGCAATCAGGTTAGATTTAATTGTGAACAGCAGTGTAGGGGATGCCTTCACAGGAGTAGTGATGAGAAGCTATTTTTGTGGCATGATCCTATAATGTCTGCAAGCAGCTTTTTACCAAAACACTCCGTCGCCATGGCTTCGAGCACGTGTGGGTCGCCCTGTCATTTCCTCAGGTATATCAATCCATTATGTGGCCTTTCCATCATGGAATTAGGTTTGAGCTATTAGGAAATAGCCGCTTCACTCTTTCTAAAAGGGGCTGGATAAAGGTCGGCCTATAAATGTAATAAGCTTCTGTTGTCCTAGTGAAACGTTACAAAGGTCTCTCTGGCCACTCCTGTGCTCACACTCATCACCATAAAGCAGAAACCGTCCGAGGGCATGAAATATTCCTCCAGACCTGCACATCCTGGACGGGACCATCATCGTTTTCACCTTCATTAAGACAGGCTCTCATTATATTACTGCTCTTTGCTTACCAGAGCTCCACAATTATGAAGCACAGCTGCCATGTTCCTTGTCACTAATTTACAGTCACATATATTTTTCTTTAGCAGGTACTTTTGTCAAAGCGATGTACGAGTGAGGGAGGTAGCACATACGAGCAGACTGTCAAAGTGCCGACTAGGCGGGAGTTCAATTCAATTTTCAATTCAAATTTATTTATATGACGCATTTTCACAATATTACACTGTCTCAAAGCACTTTACATTATCCCTGCCTAAAGTCCGCAGAGAGCGAGCCAGAGGCGACAGTGGCAAGGAAAAACTTCATAGGAGGAAGAAACCTGGACATAAGTGCAGCTTGGCTGAGCTTCCAGTGACTGCCCAAGTGTACGCAGTGTTGGAGCAACAGCTAGCTATCTTCTGAACAGAGTAAGAACCTAATAAGACTAATTAAAGACCAGAAAGTGCAACAATTGGAACATGAAGTGGAATCAGGCTAGTAGAGGGATTCTACACTTTCTACAAATGCAATTTCAGGATTTAATACAGGAGAACCAAGTGTTATATTCACTTTTTTTTTTATAAATATGTACCTGTCGTATTGAATTTAAATAAAAAATATATAAATATCAGCCAGTTGTCGTCTCACACCTCTTGGGGGGGGGGGGGGGGGGGGGGTTTTGGGTTTCCCCTTTAACAAAGCCTAGGGCCCTTTTATGGCTGTCGTGGTGGGTTTTCTCAAGGAAAAAAGGGCCCCCCAGAAGGCCGCCATCT
>JAAGVU020000008.1:8111728-8123006 GCA_011763525.2 Mormyrus iriodes | reverse complement strand
ATAACAAGAAAATACCTGTTTTGAAGATATGTGCAGATACGCTAAATGCTGCTTGTCAATGGACTTTTGTTATGAAACCAGTAAATTTGCAACATTATTACAGAATTAAGCAAGTGTCCCGAGACCTTCTGTCAGCACTGTGTATCTGCATCTAGTCAAGGCACTGGGTGTCAAAGTTAACACCATACAACTTCAACATACAGTACATCCTGGGCAATAAAAATGTTACAGATGTCTTGGGCAGACAGCCGTTCATTAAAGACCACGTGAGTGAGAGATTACCTAGAGAACCCGACGGAGCTCTGCTTGCTGACACATAGCAGATTGAAGATGACTCCATAGAGGATGGCAGCAAGGCAGAGCGCTACGTCGGACCATGACATAGGATGTCGTTCATTCTGCGATGAAAAGCCCACAGCAGTGCTGAAGGTTCAAGCTAAGCGGAAACTTCGGGAAGAGCAATCGCTTAGCGTACCTACGGAGGAATTAACGACGAAGGAACTACGAAACAGGCAGCTAGAAGACAGCATGCTGTCACAGGCCATTTACTGTGTAGCATGTGGTAAGAGACCATCTAGGAGGGAGAAAGGAAGGGAAACACTGAGAGTGCAGGACGAGCTGGGGGTGGTCGACGGGGAGCTTCATAGAGTGATCTAAAACTCGCTGACCAGAAACACACCAGCGGTATATTGCTGCTGGCTAAAGGTCTGCCAGGGGGGTTGGATAAGGACAAGAGTAGGTAGGTCATAGTAACCTGTAAACAGGTTAACATATAAATTAGCACAAGACCACATGTTAAATCACTCGCTAAATCATCCATCTTGTAACTGCCTTGAGATAGGTACAATAAAAATTAATTTCCAGTACAATACTAGTCTAAAATGAATAGATGTATTCAAATGTCAAATGTTGATAGGGTGAGATGCATATTATAGTCTCTCTCCTTAAAAGTCCTTTAAGTGCAGCGTAATTATAATTCTGTAGTTCTGGAAAAAAGTTAATGTTCTGTAAAGTAACTGTAGCAATTGAAGAGAGCATGTGATTGTTATATAGGTCATCCATTTTGCTATAACCCTTGCTCATAGTACGTGGGTCTGCTGGTCCTTGGTGTACGGTCAAAGGATCAATTATTACATAATTTAATATTATTGAGATATATCATATATTGTGAAATTTAAGTGTAATGTGCTTATTTTATATAGGTTATATATAGAAGGTATCTATAGAAGAAATGTCGTTGTAAAAGGGTCCGTATCAATGTGATACTTGTTTTGTAATGCGAGTATGTGTATATGACAGATATTGTGTAAGTATTAAATATAGAAATTGGGGCTCATTGTGGACATTGGGAAAGACATTCAGTGTGTATGTGTGATGCTCAAGTGACATACAAGCCGAAATACAGGCACAGAGCTAAAGGAGAGAATGGCTTTCAGTAACCGTATTGGGCATAGCACGTTACAGTAATCTGATTACTTTTCTCTGTAACAAAGTGGTGTAACAGATTACAATTTCAATTACATTACAGTTAATACCTTAGTTATAATTATGTTACTCGTGTTACAAATCACATACATTTCAAATTTATTAACGAAGTGGAATGCATTTCATTCAGACTTGCCCCGCTATCTGCGACAGCTAAATAGTGCCGACAGAACAAATGTATTGAAGCATTTCATGAAACAGTATCTCATTCACACACCTGCATGCCCAAGACACAGCACAAGCATTCAAGGTAAGTTTTGTCTTTCCCATCGTAAAAATTTTGCATGTTTCAAAGATACATGTATAATGTATTATTTGTTTCACTATTAAACTCTCCCAAGAATGTGAATTTTCATAAACATTCAAAAACGTAATGCGGTTTTTGTTCATGATGTTCTTTGTTGTGTCCCTCTTGCAAGGACGTTCAATTAATATTAGAGAACAAAAAAGACAGAATTCTAATCAGCATCACAGAACGTGCTAAGTTCTCCCTTTTGTGGATTCATAGGGGTTTTAGAGAGTAACTTAAAAGTAAAGTAATTATATCTGGCTTGATGAACACACATTGCTATAATCACTTCTGAAAAATTACACCCTCAAGGGTTCTGCAATCTAAATGTTTCTCACCGTGAGTATTTGTGGCAAACTATAAAAATAAGGCGATTGTATTTGAGGTTGACTTGGTCATAGCAGCAGCAATATCTAAGGCCTGTGATTCTCCTCTCAACAGGCCCAGACCATGTGTTGGAGACTAAATCAATGTACAATGTACTGGACAAAGCGAGTTTCTTTGTTCCACCACAGACATTGATAGCTTTTTAGGTGTTTGGTGAACCTCCCTTGCGTTTAATGGATTAGCATCACTCGGTCTTCGTTATGAATGTATGGTTTACAAAAGTGTTCTAAAGTCTCTCCTAAGACCATTCCTTTCTAATTATCTCTCCTTTCAAAGAAAAGAACTCAACACATTATCTGACTGATGCTGTATTATCAGAAAATCTATATGTTTTGGGGGGAAAGGCCTGTTTAATTATTAATTCATCCCTTCTTGGAATGCAGATATTTCACAATCACAACATTCTCCAATGGCATTATATTTTGATGAGTGGCATAAATTTCCAGTAAATCACCCCATTGTTTCTCTGTGTTTAAATCCCTCTAGATGCTTTTCAATTAGGCCCTTAATGGCTGGGCATAAGCGAGAGTAAATGGTTACAAGAGAAAGACTCAAGGGTCTTTTTACAAAGAGACGGAGAGGAAAAAAGACGCGGCTCCTCAGTGCTGAAGTGTTCTGAATGTATAACTTTCCAGCTGGGGTTAATGGCTTACCCTTTGCTAAGACGGCACTCGTTTGTACAGTAATCCATTCACACGCCTGCACCCCCAAAGCTTTGCAGTCTTACTGGAAGCTGTTGCTACTTACAGGTCTCTTTAATAACCCGCCCATATCTGCAGCTCCACATTTTCATGTGCCTCGTGTGTTCTTTCTTGCTTTCCTTATTACCGACCCATACTGTCATATTTTGAATGCAGGAAGTCCCCGGGTAACGGACGGCCGACTTACAGACAACTTCTACTTACCAATGGACTTCCATAAAGCCTATTGTATAAAAACAAAAGAGTTAAAACAAAAGAGTTCATAATAACACTGCTTTGTGATGCTCATGTAAACAGTGCGGGGCTTCAGAACATTAACAGAAGAGTAGAGTATATTGTTACTTTCATTATTATAGTATAATTATTACTATTATTATTGTTATATGTATTATGTATATTATTATATACAATCGTAACCTGGGGACTGCCTATATATGTGTGATGGCATAAATTTAAGCATCATGATTACATTACAGTTTATGGTGGCACCATTATAGTATGTCAGTATTACGGTATTGAGGCAGTGACCCCTGCTTAGCATAAGGCAAAGAGTTGGACTACAATGGACTGGGATGCCAGGCTACTGCTGGGCACATACACTATGGGCAATTTCGAGATGCCTGTTCGTCTGCCGGCATGACTTTCTGCTGCACTGGGGAACTGGAATGCTGAGTAAAACTCACAAACATGGGGGGAGATCATGCAAACTTCTCACACAGAGCCAGTGTCATGATTCAGCCCCCCAGCCTGGCAGGGTATGGTAACTCAACCACTCTTTGCCATTTTTATAGATATTAAAAGTATTTTTCTCTGTAAATAGGGAGGCAGCCATTATGGAATATTATATTCTGTGTGCTCCAGAATTCCTGGAAAAAAACCTAGTAAATAAGGGACATCCCTAGAGGGCGCTTATTCCTGTGAAATAAAGATTGATAGTAATGATGTCATGGGATTGTGTGTGAGGTGCAAAATGATATGTAATGAGAGAGAATGAGATACCACATTTATCTTCCTGAGTAATGGAAAACTTGATAAAAAGGCAGCAGTGAGGCCTTAACTGGGTTTATTGTCCAGCCGTAGGAGTTAAATAAAGTGGCATCTTTCTCTTTTAAATGCAGGTACATGGTTCTCTTATGGCCTTTGCCTCGGGAATAGGCCCGGGATCCTGTTTCATGTCGACACGCTGCCTTAAATTCTTGTCATACTCACCGTCTGAGGTGAGTGGATTTTCCACGGCTCACAGATTGGGTGGGGTGCGTGACCTCACATTTGCTCTCGAAGAGAATGGTTGTACTCTAGGAGCCAGTGTTCAAGCAAGTAATTGTGTTTTCTTCACACTTCAGCCTGCGATTAATTTCTGCTTCCCGCCACGATCGGACCGGGGGTGGCACAGCGGGAGAGGCTGAATGGGGGGGGGTGGCACGTCAGCAATTTGCATAGGCCTCGCTGGACGCCCTATCCTCTCCCACCAGAGCGAGGTGTGGATGTGAAACAAAGCTAACAGTCCGGTGTGGAAAACGACTACTGGCCATCCAGCTCAGGAGTTACTGTTTGACGAATTACACCGGAGCAGAATGGACTGTTTCTCACCCTTGTAGATTTTTGACAAATGATGCTGCAAAAAGTATTGATTCCAGGGTGCATTGATACCATGTTTCATACCGGTACTCTCAGCAGAGCTTGGAAATTAACGGCAGCACAGAGATGGAAAAATGTTTCTGAAGTCGTCTTCTCATCTGCTTGGGCTTCTGAAAACCACATCTGACCAATATTAAATATGCATTTTTTTGTAAGACATTACAAAATTACACATAAGCCACCAAAATATAGGAACATTTAACAATTTAATCCATCCGTGATATTCAGGTGAATTCTTTCAAATGCTGAATTCTAAACACCCTTTGGGAATTCTGGGTTAAACCCGACACTGTGTGTCAGCAATTCTTCTATTCCAGGCTAAAAGGACATTGTGGATGAATGGGGGACAACAGGCAGGGATATTACAAGGGTTATTTAAACGATGAAAGGTTAATGCCATATTTACCAAGGGGCCCTCCCAACCAGCCGGAGTTTGCGTGTTCGGGGACATCCCCCTGATACCGGGATTAAAACTTCCGGAACCTGCTATTAGGATTCACAATGGCTCCATTTCATGCAGTCATAACCTCAGGAGAGCTGCTGCACGCTGATGTATTGACCCCCCTCCCCTGCTTTGTTGAGACGTGGGCCATCTGTGGAACTGAGGTGGGCCAGGACCAGCTTCGGGGGGTGCGGGGGGGTGGGGTTAAAAATGGAGAGCCCCGTTCAGGAACATTGCAGAGGGTAGCCCTGGCTTCGGATTAGCTGGCTTTATGCAAGCCCAGCTGAGTCCCGGGTCCCCTCTGCCATTTGACTCATCTAAGCAAGAATTATTTTTCTCCATCTGAGTGTAATGCACCAGCTGGTAACAGGAAGGTCAGGGCAGCGCCAATGTTGCGTCCGACCCCTCATTAGCACATGCAGGCTGGGGGGAGGGGCCAACGCCATATATTTGCAACGAAGCTGCTTGTCCAAGGTCAGGCCCAAACCGTGCCATTGGCCTACTCACACCAAGTCAGGGATCATTGTTCACTGGCCCAAATCTATGTGTTTTTGGTGCTAAGGAATAAAATTGACAGCGGAGGAGGTGGTAGTCATCAAAGCCCAGAGAGTGGGGGAGAGGTCTGTAATCTGTCACAAGGCTGTGCGGGGCTGTGTATTCTGCCCCACAGCTTTCCTCTGACATGCGTTTACTGATCACCGGAAACGGGTCGTGATGATTCAGCCTGGGCTGCTTTGCTCTGGGCCTTGTGACTTTTACAAACTACTTTCTTTTTTTTTTTAATTCCCAGTGATATGGTCACCTTCTCTTAACGGAAATAGTCACAGTATTTAATGGAAAAAAATGGCTGCGGATGATTATATGAGCTACTATTCATGTATTATTCAGGTATTATCTCATACAAAGAGATTTAAAAATAAGATTTCACTAAAAACCCAGACAACACATGTTTTGTCCTTCTTTGACCTGCACATCGAAAGGTCCGAAAAACCAGATTAGCATATCTGTCACCTTTAATTTCATTTAATCAACACTTGCTTTCATCAAGCCTCTGCAGTTGGGACTTTCTTTCTTTCATCGTCATTTTATTTTGGCGCTGAGTTATGAAACCTGAGTGCTAATCCACGGCTTGTTAATTTGCTGTTACCATTTTTCTTGTGGAGTGCCCTGTTTACAGCGGTGTTGGCATGCGTAGAGCTGGTTGCATGGTATGTAAAGTCAGCGTTGTGATTTACTAGCAGGGCCCAGTGGGGTTTATACGTGTAAAACATGGCAGATATGTGGATTTTGATTAATGAATATGTAAAGCAGAGGCTTTCCCTGGAGACTCCTAAACTGCGTGGAATACAAGCCGGCTGTTTATCTGCATGATTTGTATACTGGAAGGGAGGTACTTGCACAGAATGTTTGACACGTGGGAAACCCTGTGAATTCCTGGTACAATATCAAAAACCTAGAGAGCAGCCTAAATTAATGCTTTTTTGGAATTATAAGAAATTATGCAAAGCAGCCAGGCGCCAGCCCTTACATATCAATGATATGCCAAGGAATAAATGCAAGTATGAGGTCGCAACAAGAATCCCAACCCACCACCCACCTAGCTAATCAAATTAAACCCCTCAAGGTTCTAGAACTATCCTCCTCTATCCACCCACCCCCCCCCCAACCAGGATAAGAGGTTTGGAAGACTAATAGATGTACAAAATAATACATAGAAATCACTATACATTTACCACATTTTTGTTTCATGTTATTAAATATTTTATTACAAAATATACAGCATCAGTATAGTTATGCATATATTTTCCATCACTTGTTGTATAGTATAGGGTCAGGGTAAGTTTGGAACCACATCCAGGAAGAGAACAGGCAGGGAAGACCATCAGCAGCTCGTCAGTCCATCACAGGACGCACACGTGCAATATGGCTGATTTATTCACCTAAGTGTGAGTCTTTGAACTGCGGGAGGTAACACAGGGGAAGCATGCGAACTCCCCACACCGAGCGGGGGCGCAATCCAAACCCTCAACCACCGTGGCCATTCTGTCACCCAGTTCATTCATTGATTTATTGACAATCTAGTTACTGTAATGGGTTGGCGCCAGAGGTGGGAAATTCAGGTCCAGAGAGTAAAAGTCCAGACCAAGATTTTGTTTCAACCAGCCAGTTGAGTATAAAGAGTCACAGTCACAAGGTACTCAACTGGTCAAAGAAGTTTGGCGATGTCCATGACTGTAAGTCACCCATTGATAATGCACACAGTTTTTATATGAAGATACTGATCCTAATGAGGGTGTAAAAACATACCTACGTTTCAGCCTCAGCCACACAACAACAAAACCTGAACAACCTTTCAAAATATGCTAAACATCTGGAGACTAAAGGTTCACCAGGTCGTAGGTTCTTTGTTTTTTCGGGAGGATGCCAGATGCATCTGAACAGGGTTTAAGCATAATATTTCAAATAGGTTAAATGCTTTATTGATCTCCCCTGTCCACATATAGTTTGCACACAAGTCCACAGAAGATTACTGTAACTCTTCGATTACAGCTGATGCGACTCAATCATGAGACCCAAAGGCCCAGAATACAGATCAGGTGCCTGACCTTTACGGAGGAGAGGAGCTTGCGAGGGAGCCGGGTTGCCGTCTAAGCCCGGGCCATAGCTGGAAAGCTCCCCTTTGAATGGATGAGGAGCATCTGCTAAAGGTAATGCAGGGCTCACAAGCCATACACGTCTCCTGCCTGACCTTCTCACAGGCAAGGCGACCAACCCTCATCTGAAATCCAAACACTGTGATTATCCCTCTTCCCGGAAATCCAAGTCTATCTTATTCTATCAGGTTACTCAGCATCTGCTATCTGATTTTTCCAGGGGCATATAACATCTCAGAGATGTCCCACAGTCCAAAAGCATACTGTCCAAGTGAGTCGGTGTCTTCAAACTGCACTTAGGATATGCATGTGCGTGTGCGTGCGTGTGCATCGGAGACGATGCCTTGCTTTGTGTCCTCTGATTCCTGGAATAGACTCCAGCAACCAGGCAACCCTGAGCTGGATAAAAGATACAGGAAAAAAATGGATCGTTGTATCTGCCTGCTTTGATCGTTCTGGATTTTTTATGTGAGTCATTACAGAGGCCTGAAGTGGCTTCTTCCAGGCCTGAGCTTTCCTAAAAATAAGTCACAACATGTCATCAGATTCACAAACCTCTGAGTCTTGGGGAGCATAAGATGGAAGAAATCTGAAGCACCACTGAATGGGTTAATGACACTGGGGGCTTGCTCACGCCCTGGGTCCTGGGGGGATGATGCACATCGCTCCCCCCAGCCAAATCTCCAGCAGGGCCCCCATTGTCCCACCACCCTGGGCAGTCACGCCACGTGTCTGCAGGGCTCGAGGAAGCATACCTGATGGGCCTGCCGGGGGATTATACACTGGCACCGATCTGCCTTCTCTCTTGACCCAGTTGTGCATTTGAGGGAAAGACTGAGGTGCACAAATGCAGCAGTGCCCTGCCTCCAAACTCCTGTGCTGGTGACATGCAAGGTGTCGCATTTAACAGAGGCGGTGAGCAGTAATAAAAATAAACAAGCAACAGAAAAACAAAAGTGCTGCGGGGCTGCCTCTGAAGTCGAGTGTCTGAGAGTAGCTAAACTGATTCCACAGCTATATGCAGCATAAAGCCGAAAAAAAGGCTCCAAATGTCAATTAATGGTATTTCTAAATTATTTATTATAATTAACATACATATTTTTTTATCTTATTTGACTGACTGTTGCCAGACCATTTCTGGAAAGGACAATGAAAAAGATTCAAGATTCCTTTATTTCTCACCTACATAGTTACAGAAGTACAACATGTAGAGAAAGAACATGTAACATAGCGACGAAAGATTTACTTGGGATTTTCTTCCCTACTTCTGGAATGGATGGAGATCAGGGGGGCATTCCACAAAGCAGGATTTCTTCATTAGCCAGATAATATAAGCCAGATGTATTGGAGTGTCCAATAGGAACGGCACTTGCCTCTCTTCCTGTTGGACAGTTTTGGCTTAAGTTATCCAGCTAACTGGGAAATCCTGCTTTGTGGAACTTGGGATTGGCATCAACACTTTGGTTAACTGGACAATACAAGGTACAACATATCAGGGGTTACCTTCACACTGACTGACGGAGAACTAAATGAGGTGAACTAAATTATAATTGCAGTCAGTCTCTCCCCTATACCCTTTCCTCATGACATTTTTCTTATCTTTCCTGATACTTACAGTGAGTGTCACAGCCTAAAACAGGGCAAGTTTGGCAGCCATATTGACAATGCATTGTTGAAACTGCAAAGATGTTTCTCCAAGTTCTACTGGTGCCCAAGAGCTGGTGAATCCTGTTTCCACAACAACGCTGTGTTCAGGGCGAATCAGGTCGAGGACTGCCACGGTGAGGGTGCGCTACGCTTCTCTATACGTGACATGGAGGGAAATGCTTCAGGGTGGAAGAGCACATCTGTTGATGGAAGCCTATGGCTGTAATTAGCCTCTCTTCAGCTGAAGTGTTGGTACTGGGAGCCATGCAGCTCCCAGCTCCATTTACTATGCAGCTTTAAGGCTGGATCAAAGAAGGCAAGGCTTTAATAAAGTCCACTTTCACACAAAGACTTCATATCTTAATGAGAAAGGTTTTGTAGAAGTAAAGACCCGAGACCATGACACTAAAATAATACCACACTCCTCCACACTCCTGGGTGGAAGGGAATGGGGGGTGGGGGGGTTGTTGCTTACCTTGGCCTGAGCTTTTAAAGGGGTTTGTGTCCAGCTGGCTCGTAGGCGTTCGTTATGAGAGGATCACAGGAGCGAGTTTTGTGTTTTCTGAGCCCAAACCTGGGAACACGGGGGAGAATACACAGGCTAAGCCATCCCTCTGAGGTGCGGATTTCTAAGACGGTTAACTGGTTTTAGGCGATAATCCGACCCCGTTTGCGGTACACAGACATGGTCCTGCGAGCCCTGAGCTACAGCAGCGGGCACGCCAAGGGACCTGCAGCTGCCTGACAGCCTTCTCCGAACCTGAGCCGCCCTCCGCGAGCCACAGCAGGGCCAATTAGATGCTCCCCCCGCCTGCAGAGAAATGTCGCCCCCCTCTCTCATTACGGAGCTGGGTTGTGACTCACGGCATCGTATCCCGGCTTCCCACATCAATGCTGCCCATGCCGGTGTCCCAGAGAGGCGTCCCCAGAGCCAGCGGCCGGGTGCCCAGGCACGCGCTCCGTCATATTAAAATCAATATGGCAAATCGAGCACCGGCTCCCTCACACCTCGCCGGGCAGGACTCACATCGCTGGCTCGTGCCGTCTCCCACTCTCCAGTCATGCCCGTGATTACAAACAGGACCCTCAAATGAGTCTGTCTGCTGTGTGATCATCTATGTGACTATGACACTGCCAAACAGTAAGGGGCATCTGTTTTCATCACACATTCATTAACATATGAATTCTTGTTGTTCTGGTAACTTATACAAATTTATGTGGGATAAATATTAATGTAACACTTATGAAAATTCTTCTAATACTGTGCATACAACATTCAAATGAATAAGTGTTATTGATTAAAGGTTATTTATACCAAAAGTGCACTTGTAACAGAGCCGCCGTGCACATTGTTTTGGCACCATTACTGGCATTCCACTCAAGGTGACATCTTGATAGCTTGTAGATGTTTCTACCCTTTTGCTGTTATGATAGCGGTGAGTGTAACCTTCTAGGTGGTGGGGGCAGCACAAAAAACACCTAGATGACGTGGTTCTCCACCCTTGCGTGACAGTTCGCGTGCCCGTGAGCTGTTGTCATGATGCCCAGTGAGCTTCCTCTGCCTATACTCCCCTGGTGGTACCGCTCAAGATGGGCAGACAGACCAGGTCATGGCTGGCAGGCCTGGGCTCACTTGTTCCACCTGAGGGTAATACCAGCCAATAATATCCTTGGAACTGTTATGAGAGCAGTGGCCATAGAGACCGACACAGTACTGATCTGAGGTCAGTGAGCTGTCAGAGGTCCCAGTTGTTCTGGAGGCCCATAGAGGCCCAGCAAAGGGTCTTCAAAACCAAAGATAACCTTTCTTTTTCACTTATGATTATTATATATACTACAGTAGACAGAAATGTCAAAGGGAGATATAAAGATTACTGGCCAAAACAAAATCACCATTACTATACTTGAATGTTATTAATAAGAATGTAGGAATTTTGGTAACACTTTTTTTAAAGCTCTCATCTACACTCACCTAAAGGATTATTAGGAACACCATACTAATACGGTGTTTGACCCCCTTTCGCCTTCAGAACTG
>JAAGVU020000008.1:8096157-8109360 GCA_011763525.2 Mormyrus iriodes | reverse complement strand
ATTGGTTGATTAGATAATTGCATTAATGAGAAATTGAACAGGTGTTCCTAATAATCCTTTAGGTGAGTGTATAATGTACTATACATACTTTCATAATGCATTATAATAGTCAGGAAAAGAATTAATAAAGCATGACAGCATCTCTCCTTACCAGGCATTATAATGTTGATTATAATACTTCATAAGCACCACTCTCATCTATACTGCACTGTAGATACCGTTATAATGCATTATAGCGGTCAGCATAAGCCTAAAGGATGCTTTGCACTGCATTATGAAAGTATCTATAGTGCATTATTGATATGAGCTTCATAAAGCGTTCACAATACATAATAAACATGTCTATAATGTGTTATGCCTTATTATAAATGTTTATAGCCCTGTTTATAATGCTTTATGAATCCATCATAATGTGTTATGACTGTGTTCATAGTTTCTTACAGACATGGTGTTCACAGAAGGTGTTACCGGAATGTCTGATTCAGCTGTATCAGTTAGCAACAATAAGCCTGGTCCTTAACAACAGGATCTGAAACATTGGCAGACAGAAGTAGAAATAGGATTATTTAGGATTATGAATATTAGCCCAGTAACATCTTTGAGGTCAGTCTATCCTGTATCCGAAACGTGTGTCTCTGCAGTGATCTTTCTCTGTTTCTTCAGTTAAGTCTGGGCAGGAGGAAGAAAAATCCACTGCAAGCCGTGACACTTATTTCACAGCTCGACCACACGGGCTACTCTCTCACTTTGGCAAATAGATTTCTGTCTATACACCCGCATCAGAAGTGACATGTAAGACGTGGAATAACAAACGGATGTCAGGGAACAGGGGCAGGTACGCTCCCGTGCCCTGGCTCACAGCTGCCTGGAATGACTTACGTCTCGGCTACAGAAAGGACGTGAGGTGGTGGCTATGAGGATTGTCTGAAGCATTCCTACTGGAAAAGGTGAGCGTTTGTTTATGAATCTGTCATCATTAGTGCTTTACATGCTAACTAGCAAAGACAGAGTGATACTGATGCTGATTTGATGCTCTTTGCTTTGGGGCAGTGGTGAGGCTGAAGAACAGACCCTTCTATGCCCCTGTTATCCATTGATAACTGTGAAAACTAAGGTTATTGTGTGTGAGGCAGAGCAACTGGGAGCAATGGCTTGGCTCAGCTCTTACGTATTTACTGGGGCCTCTTTCAACTTAAATAGCCAATCGTGCCTTTGTATCATGTCCTGATAACCTACCAATTTACACCATGATGGTGTCCAAATAAATCTCACCATCCCTTCTTCGAGAAATCCCTGTGTTGCATGGACCTGGTCACCATAATGAAAAACACTCTGACAGCAGAAAGCGGGAAGTACTATATTCACTATATTGGCAGTGGCATGTGGAAAGGAGAGAGCTTCTTCCCATAATGCAGTGCTTCTGTGTGAGCAACACAAACTGAGATATATATATATAACCCACTCCTGTACCAGGGTGATTACCAAGGAACACACAGACCAACAACGTCCCTGGTTAGGTAGCACTTATTTAGTCTTCACCAGTATTTTGTGGGCAGTTTAGTCCACTGCTGCGACTGTACGATTAAATTTAAAAATCAAATACTTTCGTGGACCAGGAAGGACTGCAAAGCTTACATTTCACTGGATCCCAATAACATGCGCCATTGACCTGTGACAGTGCAAAATATCCCACAATATATTTTGTGAAATAGCCACAGCACTCACTGGTTGATGTGCCAAATCCGTCACGGGGGCGGTCAAGGGCAGAGCTGGCCCCCACGGCCCATTTGTCCTCCTGTACAGAGTCCCAGGGGTGCAGAGGAAAGAGTTTGGGATCAAACTCCGAGCTTTTGTGCTCAAATCATGCCAGCTGGCACAGGACAAAGGTCTGGGAAGAGCTAGGGAGAATCATTCTGGAATCGATAAATGCAAGATGCAATAATGGCTGAGGACCTAATACTGCCCCCTATAGGTTCAGATTTGCATAACTGACTGTGTCTTGCATGCCATCTGTGATGAGATCCACGCCACAGGACTGATTCTGATGGCAGTTGACAACAAATTTAAAAATGTAAAAAGCATATATATTCAAGGCTTTTGTATGATATTCAACATTGCTGTACTCGTTAGCACTAATTTATTTTGGGAAATATTAATACAAAATGCCAGTGCAGATCTTAACCTAAAGGACTGTCAGTTTCTGCTTAAAATCATCTATATGCCCTTTACACAACAAAATAGCTAAAAAAATATCCTTGGTCCTTTAAAATGTAGTGAATTATACATTCTGATTCGTATTCTTTTGCAGTTGCAGTATAAGGGAAGTGCTTTTACCACTAACTCAGGCTGCCACTCTTTTCTAGGTCATTAATTACATTCTGCAGGTCGTACCAAACAGGCAGTAATGAATATTTCCACGGTTAAGGTGGAAAGATGCAACTGGCATATATGTTAAAAACGTTTGTCAACGCTGTTCCTAGCTAAGGTAAAAAAAAAACACACTGCACCTCGATTTTTTAAAATCCCCAAATGATATAATAAATAATAATAAAGTCAATAAAATCAGTGAGCGACAGGGGAGGGGGGCCAGCAGTCTCAGGAGGAGGTAGAGTCACAATGAGCGCTGAGCTCATTCAGTCCACCTGTTCCTTGTTGTCTGTTCTATAAATGGCCGGCTCCTTTCTCTCTCTCCCCAGTAAACCTGCCCACATCTGGGGTGCCTCTCCTATTCCCCATTCCCAACACCCCCTGCCCGAATTAGAGTTTTGTGTGTCTTTTTTTCACCAAAATGGATTTCCTTTTTTGGTCACATTTCACCGCTGTTCACGTTAACCCCATATTTGCCCTTGTCTCCATAACCCACCCCCCACCAAAAAGGACATGTCCCTGATAAAAAAATACCTGCTGTCCCTCCATCCCTGTGTCAGGAGGGTCTCTTCGCCAGGCGAGATTTAGCTCAAGGGCAGCATTCAGAGTTGAAATCCACGTGCCAGGCAATTACAGCACTCCAGGGCCGTTTCCCTGATTTTTTTTCTCCACTATTAAGGTGAAATAAGTACCAGGTGTGGCTTCCCTGGCTTTTGTTTTTCACGACAGTAAATAAAGACACTTCAGCCCTATTTTTCTGGGTCATCTTCATTGGACTTTTTTTCCTTCAGTGGCCAATGCTTGACTTGTGCAGGGAAGCTATTATACCCAAGGAAAGGTATCTGACACAACTCGAACTGCATGGAACATTTCATTATGTCTGACTTAATCTGTAAGCTGTTGGCTTTTAAAATAAGGTTAATTTAGTAATATCAAACAGGGACTTTTAATCACTGGAAAACTTCAGTGTTAAAAGATATCGATCAAGCAGTTTGTGGTTTTCATATGTCACGGACATGCTTGTGTGAACAATGGTAACTTCTTTGCGTTGGATCCCCGAGGGACCTTACCAATCTCCCAGCTCTCATTGATCCCCAATTAAACATTGAAGCAGTGATGGACCCCCACCCAGCAAACATGACTCGTTTAGATATTGACAGAAGACGGCTTTGCGAGACGTCTCAAAAACGGTGAGATTAGGTTGTCGAAATTTTTGGTTGTTGAGATCTTCAGATTGTTGAAAAGACGTCAGGGTTGATGCAACAGAACTTACAGGATGCATGATATCAACATACACTCTAAAGTTTGGGGTCACTTAGAAACTTCCCATGGAATCGCCTTCATTTCTCAGAACAACAACAGACTGATGAGTATCAGAAGAAAGTTCTTTGTTTCTGGCCATTTTGAGTCTTCGGTCATACTCACAATTGCTGATGCTTCAGACACTCAACTAACCTAAAGAAGGGCAGTTTTATTGCTTCTTTAACCAGCTGTGCTAACATCATTTCAAAAGGGATTTATAATGATCAAATTTGCCTTATAAAATGATAAACTTGCATTAGCAAACACAGCATGCCTTTGGAACACAGGACTGATGGTGGCTGATAATGGGCCTCTGTACGCTAATATAGATATTACATTAAAAATCAATTGTTTCCAGCTAGAATAGTCTTTTACAATATTAACAATGTCTACACTGTATTTCTGACTAACATGAAGTTATTTTAATGGACCAAAAATTGATTTTCTTTTGGAAATAAGGAAATTTCTAAGTGACCCCAAATTTTTGGATGGTAGTGTACCTTTCATTATCATATTGTCATTATCATGTTGCAGGTCGTAGATGTCAAAAGAGGACAAAAGGTCAAAATGGACACGCAACAGTGGGGTGGACAAGGACTGGAAAAGCAGACTGTCCACCCTTAAATTCGGATATATGGTCACCCTATGTATACAACACAACGCACATTTTCATCAACATACTCCCTGCTTGCTGTAACGTGATCGTATTTTCATGGAGAAACAGACAACTATCTCAGGCTAAATCTGGACCAAATCAGAGGGACCAAATCAGAGGGACTAAACAGAGCGCAGTTTTCAGTTTTCTGGTGCTGGGTGGGTTACTGAAGGAATACCTGCACCATTAACACAGGAACCGTGGCCTAATATAGGGTTGCTGACTGGCAGGAAGGGTGTTGAAAAATTACTTTAACCTCTTCGTCTTACAACAGAAGCAACAGTACAAATGAATCAAAATTCTGTCACCATCTTTAATGCTATAATTGTAGGTCAGCGGTCATCACAGGACAGAGATTAGGGCGATCTCTCATGATGGGGCATGGGTGTGTGACCTCGGGTCAGTGTGATATGGCACCATTGCACACGCAGTGGTCTGCAAAACTATAGGGAGCAAGAAAACCATGGCGTTATCAAATCCATCAGCAGAGCGGAATCGACTGGCAGAGTGGGAAATGTTATTAAGCTGCAAAACAAACGAGGTCGTGCATAAATGAAAGTAAATACGCCTGAGGCTTCATATCACTGTCAGAGGGACGTACAGAGGGTCGTACAGAGGGTCGTATTGGAATATAATCCCATCATTCCATGCACGTCTGCTTCAAAGACCAGAACCCTAAAATAATTGATTTAACGAAGTTATATTGGTTGCCCCCACCTCAGGGACTTCAGATTCTAACCTTAAGCTAAGAACACATTGTTAAAATGATTTCTTGAGGGAACCAGAGGAAGACTTTCTAAGTAACCAGTCCTAGGGAAGGTCACTGCCTGGCCTGACCTCTGAGAGCAAGATTCTTTCCCTTTGTTAAAAGAGGAACAACAGACTTTTCTTCTGTGTTATATTTTGAATATTATTGTTGTTGCTGTGTAAGAGTTAAATTTAGTGAAAGTCCAGTCTGGTGGCTAATGTGTACAGATTAAAAATATAATTTTTATAAGACTTTTAAGTCGGCTTGTGTGGTATTGTTTTTTGTGGTGGCCTCCGGATTTAGGTTCAGTATGAAAAAAAAAAGAATAATTTACATTATAAGATGAGTGATGTTGGGCAGTGTTTCCCAGTCCAGTCCTCGGGGACCCACAGCCGGTCCATGTTTTTGCTCCCTCCCAGCTCCCTGCCAGACAGTGCACATTTTTGCTCAAAAACAGGAGCTGGGAAGGAGAAATAACGTGGACTGTCTCTGGGTCCCAGAGGACTGGGCTGGGAAACAATGATGCAGGGTGACTTCAATAAAACTGCAGCTGATGTAACTTAGATAAAAACGATTGGCATATTCCGTCGTACATAGCAGCCCACTGCTGGAGAATGGACAAATGGATGTTCCACAGTAACTGGGACATAAACTGTAACATGATAAACAATCCATACTGAGCCACTGGGTGTCTGTAGCTTCACGTAACACCTAAGCAGTTACTGTAGCCTCCTTTCAAACCGTGTTTACTAATTTGCTGAGCTTGTTTAAATTCAGGAATCCTTCAGGCGACCCACTTGCACATGCAATGAAGGAGATTCCCACTGTCTCACGCGCCCTCACGGGGAACGCGTGCGCTCCACATGCAGACCACAGCGGAAACCATAAAACACAAACCCTTCTTCTCCACTGACTGTTTTTGATATTACTGCAGATTTATTGTTGCTATTTATTATTTATTATTGATATTGATTGCATGATATATTATTTAGCATTTAAGTTGTTTGAATTATTGCAACTGTTTTCATTCCTATATCAGCTCTGGCAGCTTAATTACCCCGATGTGTTTCAGTCGCCAGTTATTCAGTATTAATTTGACATTGCAATAGTGCAAAGAAAATATATGGAAATCTATCATTCCCTAGATACACACCTTTATTTTTTCCTAGTGGTCCAGAATTCTAATAATAATTCTACTCTGCTTATTGTGTTTATTATAATAAATCTATTCACTCATCCACTTTGCTCCAATAGTTGTTTTAAAGCTATACTATGATTATATGAGGCTGCAGCTCAATGAGTCAAAACCGTCTTTGGACAGTGGTGACACGAGATAAGTGCAAATTGTTTAAATCAGAATGTGCAGATGCACGGGCACCTTAACAAGCTGGTGTGGGGTAACCTTACTTCCTAGCAAATATATCAGTATTGACTCAAGCTTTGGTATTGATTTCAATAAAGTCTTGTGTTAAATCATATATGTTTACATTTTTTATTGATTGTTAAATGATGATGAAACGATGAATAATGGCTAAGTACCCTGACAAAATATATTAATAAAGAAATCAAATGATCACAAATGGTTTTCGTTTCAATGTTTGTTTTTATAATCAGGATCGGGCAAATAAATACTGAAAGTAATTTAAATGAATGCAATACTGGTGTGAGAATTACGATGTAGTTTAAATGACATAAAAACAATTTTGCCTTTGGTTGTTTTCTTTGCAGGAACCTGAAGAGAAATACGATTAAAAAATGTACTTTTTTTTTTCGTCTAGGAAGTACATGCTAAGTATATGTGCTGTTTTTGCCAAATTACAGGCAACCAGCTGGGTTTCGGGGCATTTTCACACTCTTTGGATTCATTGCAGCTCATTACAGGAAATCCTTCTCATTCACTTCCTGTCATCCCTCGTGATGGATACTGATCACTTACAAGCACCTACCACCACTCATATTTATATAATGCTGAGTATATATTCATGTTCACAAGTACGGATACATAAAATATGTTACAAATGCAAATTGATCAAAAATACTTCATGGATAGAGGTAGAATAAGTTATAACATTTCAGGTGAGGGTAATATATTGTGTGTGTTTATATCATTTGTTTATATATTGTGTGTTTTTATATAATTTGTTTATATATTGTGTGTTTTTATATAATTTGTTTATATATTGTGTGTGTTTATAGAATGCAGCAGACTGATGCTGGGGGGAGCAACCAGGGCCGTCAGAGTGATTCAGTGCAGAAAAAGTGCCATTTGTCCTCTGTAGGAGTTCGGCATGTTGTGGTCAGCTGTATAGGGCACCGTGTGTGAAAGTGGTCAAGGGGCACCTCCTCGGTCCCTCACTTCCAGTTGCCATAAAGCGTCTTTAGAAAGATGTCCCAGGGAGATGCCGTCCTGGAAGAAAACATGAAATCACCTCCCAGCGGCTAGCCACAAAGCTCTCAACAGAACCCGCCGCTCACGCTTGAAACGAGAGAGAATTTCACCCAGGAAAGACACTGAATGTAGCTGTGATTCTCAGGTCAGATCTATATTTTTCAAAAAGCTGCATTCGTAGTTCAGCGAGGTCAGCAAGCCTGTATCATACGGCGGCCCCTACAGAAAGATCCTCGTATGTAACTGACACAACACTACATAGTGCAACCTTTATCTTTGACATGTCTGCTTGAGCTCTTAACTGGTACCAGATAACAGAAGGAAACCAAAGTACACTTTAGAATATTGTTAGCCTTTAAGTGGAAAGCCTGAAAGTCCATTGATACATCTATTTGTCTTAATACTTTGACACATTATAGAATATAAAACCTCCATCAGTGAGGCTCTCCAACACTCTCTGACATGAAGGAAGCAAACGACTTCAGCTGTTTCTTGACAGAGGAGAGAGACATTTAATGCAGCCATGATCTATTTTTTCCAAGGCTAAAAGAGCCTGTTCCTGCAATGTTGATTGAGTTATTTCAAGGCTACCAATTCTTTATCATATAAAACTGAGCCACTCTAAATCTTAGAAAGCACCGGCTATTGTATTTGTAGTTGCCCGATATTCTAACTTACTATGAAATTTTGTTTTTTGTTTGATCTATGCAGCCTGGTTTTATATGACATATTCATACAGGGTCGTGGCTCGGTGGGTGTGATCTCAGGCGTACAGGGTCGTGGCTCGGTGTGTGTGATCTCAGGCGTACAGGGTCGTGGCTCGGTGGGTGTGATCTCAGGCGTACAGGGTCGTGGCTCGGTGGGTGTGATCTCAGGCATATAGGGTCGTGGCTCAGTGGGTGTGATCTCAGGTATACAGGGTCGTGGCTTGGTGGGTGTGATCTCAGGCGTACAGGGTCGTGGCTCGGTGGGTGTGATCTCAGGCATATAGGGTCGTGGCTCGGTGGGTGTGATCTCAGGTATATAGGGTCGTGGCTTGGTGGGTGTGATCTCAGGCGTACAGGGTCGTGGCTCGGTGGGTGTGATCTCAGGCATACAGGGTCGTGGCTCGGTGGGTGTGATCTCAGGCATACAGGGTCGTGGGTTGAGTTTCTTCTTGGATTAACATATGTTGTGTTGCGTATTCTCCCTGTGCTTCTATAGGGTTTTTCAAATTTCACCAGCCTGACAGCTACATTCTTGACCTCCTCCTTTTGTATTCCGGCTTCTCTGCTTGTCTGTTCTAGGATTTATTATTCAACAAAGGGGAAGGATCTAGTACTGGTAGGAAGCTGCCTGGGTTCAGTCTATAAGTCTATAATGGAAAACCGTTGCATCATTTATATTCCTTGTTTGAATTCATGGGAAATTTGTGAGCCAAATAAAGGTATCCCTCAGGCTCTGACAGCCCCTGGCCCTTTCCTTCTGTGAAGATCATAGCCAAGCGATGAAGAGATGCATATTGCTTGGTTCTGCTTGATTCATAATGGTCATGAAGCTAAATGGTTCACAGAGTTACACTATAACACTGACTTTCATATTGTGGGGCTAATCACGTTGCCGTAACTAGCGTCATCATCCAGCAGCCAAATCACGCTGCTTCATCAGCACACTGAACGTGATGAAAGGTGGCGAGCACAAGCCACTTTCCACAGATGCCTGGGAAAACAACAACTAATGGACTTTACCATTATAGGGCTCTGCCATTCGGGTTTAATGGTGCATCAGACGTCTTCAAGCATCAGACTAACTTGGCGTGCTCTTTCAACCTGGAATATGCTCCCCAGTGGACCTGGTCTTTACAGAAACTGGGTACATCATGGCTATTCGATTTGAAAGGCAGTAAAACAGACTGGTGCTCCCTGTCTCTGTCATCTTCATGTACCTGTTTTGCTGATTTCTACTGGAAACCTGGGGGTTAGGTCCTGCACCAGGGGTGGCCAATCTTGTCTGCAAAGGGCAATGCAGAGTTTATGCGGGTTTTTGGGATAACCTTTAGGTCAGCTGTTCAAACACAGGTATAAAAACTCTTCACCCAATCAGTCCTCTAATTAGTAATCTAATTAGGGAGTTGCAGTGAAAACCTGCATAAAAACCAACATTTTTGGATACGATTGGCCTTCCCTGTCCTCACCATCTTATTAGGTGCTTTTACACTGAAGTTCCGGACCCTGGTCCTGGTTTACAAGTCCCTTGGCTGTCTTGACCTGGAACTTTTGTAGCTCTTGCCCACTTTCGTGTGTCACTTTCACACTGCACAACGGAAACTGTGACCTTTATGCTAAATAAGCATGGGAGATGCAAAAAGCTCTTAAGTTAAACTTCACACATAATTTCATAAGAAACTACACTGCCACCCCAAAATAGTGCAGGATAAATAAGTCATTTTGTTAGTTACTGGGGGATCTATCGTGATCAGCACAGGACACAGTCTTTTATTTATATTTTACTTAGATGACTCACAACATTGTTCATGTTTCTTATTAAATCTGGCCAGCAGATCAACCTTTCGTTTTCCACAGAACAAAAAATGATGTAAGGTTAGCCTCCTATTAAGTGCTGGCAAGTTTTACCATCGCCACCTGCGATATTAGACAAAAGAATAGTGGTTAACTTTTGACGGGTACTATATGTTTAATGTCACGGAAGTCCGGGTAAACATTATAGCTCCCATCTTGCTGGATTATATCGACTTCTGAATTTTCCCGAGATAAATGTTGGTGTCACCTTTCAAAATAAGAACCTTTCTTGAGCGCGTTTAGCCCCCTGCAGGTCACTAAATGATGCTCAGGAGCACTTGGCTGCTTGTGCAGCTGAGGGCTGCACTGCTCCTGGCATCCTGCACTCTTGGTGCCTGGGTACCCTGTGGCGTCTGGTGTTTTTATAAGGGTCACAGTGAAAGGCAGCATCTGAGGCAAAGCCCTGCATGGCTCCCGGCTCTCAGCGGTAAACAGTCACTGGGTCCTAAAGCCCTCCCCTTTCATGGTACTTTCAACAACAATTATTACTGTTATATCGTCACAAGGGAAATTTTCCACAATTTCATACTGTCATAAATATAAACAGGACTCATATTTTTTGTTCAGTGTTTTTCTATCAGCTAGCAGAAAGCCATCGTACATGTCGCAGCTATTATAGATGTGATAGCTGATGTAAGATGGCTATGCAACTCTAACACCCAACAAGAAGTTACTTAAAAAAGACAACCCTAGCAGTTGATGTCATATTTTTTGACAATTTCTGTCAGTCTTGGTTATTAGTTGGATAGCAGTACATTGTGTGCTTATTGTATGGCTCTGTTTGAAATTACGGCCACAGATTGACTCGGCACGTTGGAAAATCCCCGGAAACATCGTCTGATTGACATCTAGGCCTTATTAAACACTTGGGGAGAGTAGCACTGACACCTTTTATTTATAATATGTTCCCCATAAAAGGATGGTTTTCAGTCACCCCGCTGGTCATTTGCTTAAGGTTACACGAAGGGTCAACAGCATTCAAAGCCAGGACGGGTGACCTCCCAGCCCTTCATCATAAACTGCTCGGCTGTGGCGCTGCCTTCCATCTGCACTGGGGGGGCATGGCAGTAGATATCACGGCCTCCTGGCCTCTCCTACCCACCTGGTGCCCTTCCTACTGCCTTTGGCACCATGCTACTCAGATCTTGTGCCGACCAGAATCAGCTGCTAACCCTTTTCCTCAGGCTGGCCTTTCCAACTGCCAAACCAGAACGATTTCCAGTCAGACCAAATCCAGGCAGATAGTCCTGGGTCTCTGGTGTATCTCTCTGGAAAGAAGAATGGTGTTTGTTCAGAGGATTTAACAGTTTCCCTTTGGAGTTACAGAATGACAAGATGGGAGAGAATCCTCTCGCTTTCGATCTGCATATTTGTTTGTTGTGAACCTGCCTTATGACAGCAGTGTCCCCTGTCTGCCACACTTTCAGCATCATTGTCTGCTGACATCCAATATCCTGGCTGTTTTCCATGTTTGCCCAACAAAGCCAGTCCTGTAGACTCAACCATGAGGGCTGTCAGCTCTTGTAATCTACTGCAGTTTATTCTGACAAACAGTGAAATCACTGACATGATCAGGCTTCCTCTCGGTCGTTTACAGCCTTGTAGCGTCCGTCCCATTTCTGTGCATGCGACATCAGCTGGGCCCGCCGGCTCCTCATATACCAACCCCACTCGTATTGCGATTGCATAACCTGACAATTCAGGCATTTAGACAAACTTAATTTGCCTTGTATTTAATGATCATTGACTAACAAACAAAAAATATTCTGAATCAAATCACAACCATACATAAATTTGTCATTTGTGATCCTGTATAGATTCTGTATTTCTAAATGATTAGAAAATTTAATTTTGCTGTATGAGGCAATTCTTTTAGCACAAATGTTGTTCGGTGCATAATCTGTGCCCTTTGGCCTATGAGAAATTGACTCCTCATCAGGCCTGCAGGGTCACTGACCTGTGACCTCGAGGTCAGCACCACTAACCCACCTTCAATTGTTTTCCAAAACCCCTGAGCTTGTAAATAAATCAGTGTACTGTGATATGACATAGCTAGCCAGCGAGCAGAAATTTTAAATGAACAAAATACATAGAAAATGTATCTCCATGATTTTCCTGTCACGCATGGTAAAAAGACATGATACATGTGTAATTTTAAAAATTTAAAATTATTTAATTAACAGTATTACCTGATACACGTCTAAGATTTCTTTCCTAAGTAACGTAGATGATGTCCTGAGTCTCTGAAAGTGGTGATTATTTTGGGATCTGTGACTGTGAGGGAAATAATGAAGATCTTTCCAACAGCAGACAATTCAAGGTTTTTGGGATGTGTATTTGGTGAACGAGGTCATGGGTGCCGTCTTTGTAGCGATGATGGGATGGGTGATGACCTGTCCTTCCCCGTACACCACAAACCCCTGAACCCCTTCGCCTCGCCAACGTCTGCGCCTTCCAGCAGATAATTATCCGTGATTGTTACAAAGCTTCTGCAGGAAAGCTCATCCAGCAGGGTCCACTTACTGGGTGGAGGTAAAAAAGAATCGCTCCACCACATCGCCACAGCTGACGCCCCTCGTCAGAGAAAATTCAGAGCCATTGTGAAGAGGCAAGTCCTTTCTTACAGCGAGAAAGTGTCAAAGCGTCTATGGTAACGATCAACCAGGAAGCAGTAAAGTGTGATGATTATTTAGACCTGGATGCAGCAAAATTGCAGTCTTTCTGTATAGGAGTGGATTTAAGTAAATATTTTAAACCATATTTGATGTAATACTGGCAGATTCACACAGGGCACACTCGCATAGGGCACACTCACACAGGGCACACTCACACAGGACACACTCGCACAGGGCACACTCGCACAGGGCACACTCGCATAGGGCACACTCACACAGGACACACTCGCACAGGGCACACTCACACAGGGCACACTCACACAGGGCACACTCACAAAGGGCACACTCACACAGGGCACACTCGCACAGGACAGACTCATACAGGGCACACTCGCACAGGGCACACTCACACAGGGCACACTCACACAGGGCACACTCGCACAGGGCACACTCACACAGGGCACACTCGTACAGGACAGACTCACACAGGGCACACTCGCACAGGACAGACTCATACAGGGCACACTTGCACAGGACAGGTTCACACAGGACACACTCGCACAGGGCAC
>JAAGVU020000008.1:8071262-8093252 GCA_011763525.2 Mormyrus iriodes | reverse complement strand
CTGGCGATGTGATGCTCTGGGCAATGTTCTGCTGGGAAACCTTGGGTCCTGACATTCATGTGGATGTTACTTTGACACACATCACCTACCTAAACATTGTTGCAGACCAAGTGCACCCCATCATGGCAACGATAATCTCTGATGGCAGTGACCTCTTTCAGCTGGATAATGTGCCCTGCCATGCTGCAAAAATTGTTCAGGAATGGTTTGAGGAACATGAGTTCAAGGTGCTGACTTGGCCTCCAAACTCCCCAGATCTCAATCCAGTCAGCAATCTGTGGGGTGTGCTGGTCCAAACCACGGAGCCCCCACCTGATAACTGAGACTTAAATGATCTGATGCTGGCGTCTTTGTGCCAGATACCACAGGACACCTTCAGAGGTCTTGTGGAGTCCATGACTCGACGGGTTACAGCTGTTTTGGTGGCACAAGGGGGCGCCTTATACAGTGTCAGACATGTGGTTTTAATGTTATGGCTGACCAGTGTATGCTCTTTAGCGATCGAGTTAATCGTCATGCTTTATGCATCATGCCTTGGCCTCCTCTTAATGTTATGGAGGCCTTTTTTCCTTACAATCAGTTCATGGCAATAGAGAATTTAGGGCTGAGCTTGGAAATATCATGATAAAACTAAATCAAAGGTTTTACCTTCGTTGTTAGGCTTCAGGTCCAAGATGATGGCTGTATACTAATAATTATTTTGTAAAGAAGTTCACACCGATGCAAAATGGGCCAAACTGAACCATCCCAGCCGTACTGCCCGGTTTTCTGCATAACGGTCCATTTGTTTGTGAGGCAGGACAACACAGGGAGCAGGGAACCATTGGGGCTTGGGGCCACTGGCTGTATGGAAGATTCTGGATCGGGGTACGCAGAAGGAGGACACCACTGTGGTTGGTTTGGGTCATGGATCTAAAAAACAGAAAACCAAACAGCTCAAAAAATCAAAACTATGAACATAGACATACGACTGGCTGGATGCACAAGACAATCAAGGAACCATAAAACAGCCTTGAGCAACAGTCACGACCTTGTATATCAACCTTGGGACTTTGTATGCTGATTAAGTCCCAGGTGAAAGGGGTGTGACAGTATTGAGATTGTTTTAAATATGTCTTGTGAATAGAAAATACCATTTGGGCTGATCGGTGACCAGTTTCTTACTCCTTTAACACTTTGAAGTAAAACCAAGTCTTATATGCATAGTCTAGAAAGCTTTTGGGAATTCTGCTGTTTTTATATCCCCTGTCATCTCTTAAAAGTTTCCACATTAAATAAACCTTTTAATACAAAGCAGAAAGCTGGTTTTTACAACATTTTAGATTGTCTATAAAACCGTGCACTTCCTGAGAACTCCAAAAATAAAAAATGGCATCATTGTGTTTTCCCAATAAAAGTCAGTGCAGTAGATTTAACAGTCAACTTCACAAAAATTTTTACCCACTTTTTATTTGCTTGTAACTGTGATAGCGACTTAGTTCAGTTCAATTAGACAAAGAGGTAACTCAGGCTAAAATTTTTACGAAGGTTTTTGCTTGTTTGTTTATTTGCTTGATTGCTTGCTTGCTTGCTTATTTATTATGGAAATGCAATTAATGGTCTTTTAGCTGAAGCAGAAACAGAGCTTCCTTTAGGATGTATGACTCCACGTCCGGTTATTTATGAGCCTGCATTGTACGAGTTGACTGTCAGTGGGATCTGTGCAAAATCCATTGTGCTAATGCGGGACAGGAGCACAGTGGTATAACGGTGTCTGTGACAGTACGGAAGGGCTGCATATTTACAACATACCGGACAAATGGGTTACAAATCCCTCGACTACGAAACTGGCACCTCATCCATGGCTATATTTTACTATACTCTACTGAGTACCCTTTGCTCTGAGTATCTCTTACTGCAGCTGTGTTTACAAATTAACCTGTGGACCTGTGAACCCCTTCAACTGAAGAGATATTCCTGAGAAATCTACCGTTAACAATATTACAGCATTATTATAAATTGTCTGCAAAATGCTGTTCTGGCTTTTTTTTTTTTTTTTTTTTACCAAACTAGGTTTGTGAAACAGCCATTTCATTTTCATGTTCACGCTCCAGCCTTTCGCATTTTTGTCTTGGAGTGCCAGTCGCATTTCTGTCTTGGAGTGCCAGTCGCATCAGAGGAACAGCTCAATTGAATTCTGGTACAATAACTGACCTAAAGCACAGGGCCTAATGTGTGGGAGCCATGCTGCTGTCTTTGTGGGGGAGGGAGAGCGTGCCGGACAAAGGGCAGGCAATGTGGACAGAGGGGATCAGTGGGTCATCCACTGCGCATCTCATTACCGTATACCTTATAGAAGACGTAATACTGGAGCAAAATCCAGAACGTGTGAAAGGGGGCAAAACTGGCCAGTTCACAGACATCGAGGCGTGGTGTTACTTTCACGAGGGGCCAATAACATTAACTCTGAACTGCTTTGTTCGGGATGTTTTTTTCAGCTCTGCCTGCACAGCCTGTCCAAATCTTTACAGCCCATTAGGGCTCTGAGCCTACAGATGTGTGGTGTTCCGGATGTGCTGCCAAATTAGGGGCCATATGCATGTTTCACGGGGAACTCGGTATAAATAAAGACAGGTAAAATGGAGGGATGTTGCACACTAGGATGTGAAAAACACACCTCATACGTCTGAAATCTGGTAACACTTTTTTTTTGAGTTACTATCTCAGTTACTACGTAAATACAAATCAGAACAGGTACAGTAACTGCTTGAGATAAAACGTCACAATTCATTAATGATGAATTAACATGAGATCACTATGTAACTAAGACTTAGTTTGTGGTTAATTAAACCATTAGCAATACTATATTATTTGTGCCCTGTCAAGTGAGGTGAAGATGCTATTAGAACATCATGCTTTCCTTTTGTTTGCTATTTCCAGGATACTGAGCTGTAACTCTCAGCAGAATCCCCGTATCAACTTGATACTTCCAGAATGTACCTTATCTTTTTATGGAAAGAATTACCTCATGTAATTCTCCCAAATCCTGAGATGAACTGAAATCCTGACATGCTATACGTCTGGCTGTTCAAGCAGCTGACCACAAAGAAACAGAGATGATGCTATAACATGTTTTGAGCTGTAAAATAATCTATACCCTCATCACATGTTCTGATGCGTGGGTTATCCCACAAGGGCACTTAAGACAGTGCAATGTTTTTCTCTGTGTTTACCACTGTTATTCAACCGTCAAATTTAATTGATACTCATTAGCTCTGCAACGTCAGTCAGGATTGTCACCCCCGGAGCAATACACCAGGAGGATTCTCACCAACAATCTTCTGGGGGGAGCATTTCCTGATTGCCTGGCATCACATCTATTGATTTCTAGGCACAGTTATCATCTCCGTGACCTAATCGCTGAGATGGACTCCGCCCTGCCCTGCCCTTCCCCCAAAGACCTCAGAGTAACAGCCAAGCTGGAACAGGGGTGAGCTTTAATTGCAAGGTCTGAAGAGCTTGACAGCCTAGAGGGTCAAAAATGGGAACTAGCTTGTACTGAAGGGCACTAAATCTCAGAAGATCCACAATTCAAGCTGTACCTTCTATTATATTATCCAAATCTCCTCCATAAAATTGCACTAAATCTCTGTATTATAAATAATTTGAAATTGAAGCAAGTCATTGAAACAACCATGCACTGAAACAGTGGATGAATCTTCTATACTATTACACAAATCTCCTCCATAAACTCGTACGAGATCTCTTTATTACAAAATGATGAGAAATCTCAGAAGATGCACCATGCTGTGAAATAATTCAGGCCTTATTTTGTAATATGTATTACGTATTATGTTATGCATATCCCCCTCGTTATAGTTGTCCTGAATCTCTGTATTATACATGATGGGAGAATGTCAGTGCTGGTGTTTCTCCTCTACATGGTGAATGAAACATCACAGCGTGGATATCTTTCTCTCTCAGTATTGCCTCTCCCTTAGTGTGACGAGGCTATAATGAACTGCACAGATATCGCGTGCCTGTGCAGCACTGGTTTCCACAGTACATTCCATGCTCATTACTCTGGCTCAAACAGAGCCAAGCACTGTGTCTTTTTGCGCAGCTGCTGGGACACCCCAGGCCTTCGTGTGTGTTGGTCTGTGTTAATTATCTTACTGGGAAGCGGCTGGAGAGTGACCCGAATTGTTCGCCCAAAGACATATATATCAAAATGTCAGTGGGTCTGCTTTGTGCATCACACGAAGCCATCAAACAAGCCGTCAGAGTGTAGACGATGCGGATGAGGTTTTGTTTAGGGCTGAGGGCGACGTGGTGCGTGGCCTGGAAACGTACAACCGCACGCTTCCTCCAGACACCACCTCTCCTCGCTGCTGGCAGCTCCTGGCCACGTCACCCGGCCTTCACGCTCCCCATGGCTGTGGGAGGTGCCAATTCTGCTCGGGCCTCGCCTTCAGTGGCTCGCTGTGTGTAAAATACCGACCCTGTTGACAGGTTGGGTCGTTACGCTAATTGAACCGTGTTTTATGGCCTTAACCACTTTGCTCCCCCTGCTGCTGTTACAACAGTCCTATTTGCAAGAGGGCTAGTTTGTGAAATCGGCATCTCTCCCCGGCCTGGCACAGAGACTCACACCATATCACCACAGCATCACTTAACGTCAGCTCAGACAAACAGCAAACAAGCAATTACATGTATAAAGGGCCACACACTTGTATTATTTGTGTACGGTGGACCAGCACATGACAGTACTGTGTTAAAGTCTTAGGCACTCGAAGAAAATGATTTTAAATGATAATTATGTTGATGTGAATCTGTGATATTATATCTGTCAAAGTGTGTTGGCTTAGCAATTTAAAAATTTCTGCTGAAGTGACCCCATAATCTGCAGCAAGCATCCAGTATGCCCATGTATTTTCTGACTTGACCAGTTTAACTAATTTAACCAATTTAACAAATACATGGAATGGCTGAGGTGCCCCTGAGAAGAGGTTTGGGAACTGAAGCGGTGTTCATCTAGCCGCCCAACCAGATGTTAGTAACTTTTTGGAAAGCAGAAGAAATTCTTTTTAGTTTTTATTGTGTTATGATGATTTGTATATGTTCTAATGTTAAACTGTCTTTTTTTTCTCATCAAATATCCAATTCAATTCGAATTATTTGTATATAGCGCCTTTCGCAACAGTTGCCACCAGGCGCTTTACATGGGTGTGTTGTGATACATTACACCATCACTAAGACAGAATATGACTGAGAGCGTACACTTACCGTGCAGAAAATTAGGTTTAAGTATTTTTTTTGACTGACATTGGCAGAGCACTGTACATGTCATTAAGCATGTGCGTGTGTTCATGATTGGGCAATATTACAATTTGGCACAGGTTGCTGGTAGACCCGCATAATGCCACGGGACACATGTCCTCCGGCATGAAGCATACAGCACTAACATGAGCATGACTGTAGCCTGTGAAGGCGGCCGGGCTCAGCACAGCACACTGCCGTCCACCTGCATGTGTAAACCGAGCGCCTGCACCCGAGTGTTTGCACAGCGGCGCCACGGCAACGGCACCTCCGATCTGATAATTATTATTGATTTGCTCACCAGCCATCTCTCCTGGGATGCCGGCCAGGTGCTCCTCTGACGGGCAGCGAGGGGATGGCGTGGCCACCATCCAGAAAGCCAGCTCCATCCTGAAAATGAACTCAGATGAGATGATGCAGGTGGATCAGGTTAATTTATGATTTTTTCAGCAAAGAGAGAAAAGGGAGGGGTGGGGCGGGGTGGGGGGGAGGGAGGGCGACAGGAAAGAAAGAAATCCTTTGTGAACTGTGATCCTCGGAGTCCTACTATGTACTTTACATTAGGGATCATCTCCAAAGTCCAAAACACAAATATGCAGGACCTTTTAGATGAAAATGTCACCACTCATCAGCCATCGATTTTCTCCTGAATGGCAAGGCTGGGTCTGGCTGTGAACGGGGGCTGAATTCACCTGTGTGCTGCACGACCCCTGTGAACACATGAGGCACGAGGAACCTGCCGAGCTTCTGGCAGAATAACTCCCAGAGAGACGAGGCACCTTATAAAGCAGCAACTGTGACATGAAAAAGAGATGATAGAGGAAATGAATATTTACTTACGGAGTACATCGTTCCAGGACCACTGGAGGAAATATGATATGGTCTGTTTTCCTTATTGCTTTCAAAATGCACGTACATAGACTGGCCTTTGAAACCCAAATGCTTTGTCCTTTCGTTCAGAGGTCGTTACTCAGAGGTTATTTGTCACAGACAAAGGTCGTTTGACACAAAACCTAGACCAACTTTCAAGAGCTGAGTTGTACAGTTTAAATAATCTGGTGTTTGTTTCATTTAAAGACTCACATCCTCGGGTGCTGCTTCGTCGGATGTGACCTGAAAGCAGATTTGGGGATTGAATTGCAGGAAAAGGCCAATGGTGGATTTCGATTGTGCTGTGTACCCTTTGGGCTGGGCGGCGCCGAAATTGCTTTGCTGTCATGAATCACGATGCTGTTTTGTCTTATTGCCCATGCTCTTCCCCAAAATGCGGAGCACCAAAATGCAGGGGAAGTGTTCCCCAATGAGGCAGAAAAATCCATGGAAGTGGCACAGATAACATCTGCTCTTTGATCCACCCCCCAAACTGCAATCTGTGGACTCAAGAAATTGCTAAATTATTATAGAGAGGGAATTCTGACCTTACAAACTGAAATGATGAGCACGTGAGAAAGATCCAGAAAGTCCCTGCAGCTGTCAGGTGGCTTTCAGATTCACCAGGTGCCACCTCTAACCCCCCCGAACAAGAGTCTCCTGTTAACTCTGCGTGCTGCTCAGTAGTGATAAAAAATTCAGGGGGGTTAACGCAAAGACAGGACCTTGGGGCAATTCAACCCCAGAAGGTAAATCTCTGCCATGACTTTATTACGGCTTTTTTCTGCAGGTAGACTGTGTTTAAAAATGTACAAGCCTGTCCAAAAACATGAATATGTAATATGTTGCTGCTGGCAGGAAGCTAGCATGTGGCTACGAAATTGTGGCTGAGAGATGTTTGCAAACTAAATAGGCACAGGGCAGTTTTTACGGCAGGAGAAATTAAATTCTGCTGAATAAATAACCCCCTGAGGTGTATTTTGGGTTTTCAGCCCGCAGGGTGCAGACCAAGGTCATCTGCTGACAAACATCTTGCAGGAGAGCCGTCTGCCAATGCTGATCAGCAGCGGCCAATGCTAACGTTATTATTTTTCAACTTAAGGTGATTGGCTCTTTTTTAAATGAATTATTTCCTCATAAATGGCATCAGTAATCATAACATAAGCTAGCGAACTTAGCATTTGAAAATTAAAGGAACATATTTCATAACGAAGATTTTATAAAACAAAACTTAATGAAGGTGGCAGTGTGACATAACACTAAATGGCTGCTTCAGTGTCTAGTGTTCAGCCACCACATTTTCAGCTTGATCACAGCCTGTACACGTCCTTGCATGGCCTATTAACATAATTCGAGGCAGGTTAAAGACTCGCTGAAGGAAAGCAGCCTCGATCTGCCGGGGTGCAGCCTCACATCACATGACAGGAAGTAGGGTGTTATTAAGTTAATGATTGGCGTGGATTGTATCTGTCCTGTGTGACACGGGCTGGTTGTGGGGGGGGGGCATGTATTAATCACTGAAGTAATTTACACAGAAACCCATAGCGTCACTCGCCACGTTACAGGCAGAATTGAAAAGGCAGACCTATAAATGGGGGGGGGGGGGCATGTCTCCACAGGATTTAGCTGAATGCAGCATCTCTTATAATACTGTTATACTATTTCAGCTCTGAAGTGAAACATCGACCTTAAACATGACAGGGCAAATCATTTCAGGGAAACATTTGGGAGGCAAAGGCGTCCATGGCCGTGTGTCCGAGTCCCAGATGAGCGGGAATCACATATCTGCAGGTTCCACTGAAATCACAGCGAGCCGGAGCAGGACAAAGAAGGCATATTGTGAATAAGACCCCAGACGAGGAAGAGAAATCATAGCTGCATTTAGAAGCATCCTGTAACAGGGAGAGCTGGGGGTCTATCAGATGTCAGGAAGGGGGTCTGATGATGTCCTCTGCTGGAATTAACGCCATTTGCCAGGACGAGGGCAAAGGCACAGAGCAGCCATTTATTGCTCTTGTCTTGAAACGTCGGGTAGAGGTGGACAAGTTCCAGGGTATTATTGTGTGTGTCTGGCCCCGGAGTCTGTCTTCCCCTGTCCGCCATGCATTATTTACAGGCCGTTTTGTGCTGTCAGGGACTCATCAAACGACTGCAGGTGCCAGCGTCACGCCGACGGCTCTCTGCCTGCCCGCGGGTCCCGTCATCAAAGCCACTGAGCCCTCTGCTCGGGGATGTTGTACATTTTTCGTCCGGCTGCAGGTCAGTCGTCTCTCTGTGGAAATCTTTGGATCTCATTAGCCGCCATAAAAAAGTGTGTGGGGGGAGGGGGGTTGCAGTCATGATCGATTTCTAATGGGGAGCCTGTTTTTCAGGCGCCCTGACTGCTATGGCAGGAAGGTGCTCTGCCAACCTCTCCCCATAGGTGGGGTGTAGTGGGTAATATCAGCCGTTCCTCTAAGGAGGGTGGGGGGGAATAGGGGTGGCAGGGGGTGTCTGCAGACAGGTGTTCCTGTTCCCTTGTTGCAGGACTGCTGGTTTGGGGAGCCGAGTAGCTGGAGGGCAATGAGCAAGGATTTTATTAAAAAGGAAAAAAACCAGAGCATCTACAAATGTTTGCTTCTGGCTAAATATGGGGAGAGCCACTGAGGGCCATGCGGGTAACGGCGGAGGTGAAGAAGATGGGGGGATGGAGCAGGAGAGAGAGCGATAGCAGAGCGTTTAGAGCCCTTTGAAGTCCACGTCCTTGACCAGGGCTGAATTGGTGATCAAAATGAATGAAACAAAGCTCATAAAACATATTACAGTGTTCAACTAGTATGTCACATTCCGTCCTATACGGCATTCTCATCTGGTTCCATTTACATACTTTCTCTTCACTCAGGTTTGGTGAATAACATCCAGCTGAATACATGCCTGCCTCAAACTGTCTGGGAGTTAAAAAAAAAAAATTTCAAGAGGAAATCCTAGTGGTGATTGAGAAGGATTGTTCTGAGAAGATAGGCCCTTAACCCAAACCCCATCTCCAACCAGAAGCTTCTGGATTCAAGTGGCACAAATCCGAGAAGCACAGTTAAATCAATTATCAATTTTCTAATTAAACCCTCATTGTCAAGTGGGGCCAAATGGAGGCTTGTGGGGTACTTTATCTGTCTGACAGCATAAGTCTCTTAGACTCAAATCACTGTTAGCTGGGTCCTAACAACTAAACAACACAAATTCCTATACCATTATATCATTTAATTGAATTTAAATTTTAGTCTGAGATCTATGACTTGGCAATGAAACATTTGAGAGCTAACATACAGCAATCTCATTTTTAAAATCTCCTGAGATCTTTTGAGACTTCAAGACCCTGCAATTATCTACTTTTTAGAGCCAACTCAATGTGAAGGATTTTCAAGACTTATCTCTTACATTTATAAAAAATGACTAGAACTTCTATCTGTGAGATCCAATATGTAGACGAGAACATATTCGTCATCAAAGCGTGTTTTCCATCACAGACCATTTTCTGTGTCTGTACAGCTGGTTATCATGGTACCTTCGATTATGCCGGGGAGCCCGTCCCTAAGGCGGAATTTTTGTGGGCCTTAATTTGACTAGACCTGGTGTCTTGTGGCACATATTGATGAATGTGACTCTCTCCCACTGTCCTTTTTTCCCATTGTTGTCCGTTGACCGGGAGAGCACACATGCATGTCCTCGTGCACACACACACACACATGCGCAGTCACACACACACGCAAAGATCACGACCCCCTTCTTATCTGGCCAGGGGCCACGATTCATGGATTTCACCTCCGCGGGGGATTATAACCAAAGCAGCTGGAAGAACAAAGCCTAGAAGCAGGAAGAAGACACCCCAAACTGTGACATGAGACCTCTGTGCGTCCCAGCTCTCAAACCTGCTCCCCTCTGTATGCGGGCCCTTCTCCTCCGTGGTGCTCAGTACGAGATCATATCCTTTTCCGATTGTTCCGGGTGGAGGGCAGCAAGGCTTTGTTTCCTTTTCATGTCGACCTTTTTGTGTGCAGACAGGAAGTTAAATTCTCTCGTGTGAAGCTCGATTTCAGCCATTTAGTTGAGCGTTGGATTTGCAAAGGGGAATGCAGATGTTAGAGGGTGTGATCAGAAATAATAAACAAGCATTGGGGCTGACAGCTGAAATGAATGACCTGGCAAATTTGGATTATTTTAGAACCACATGTAAATGTACATGGTTTTTTTTGGTAATCTATTGCGCGTACAAATCATAATTATTCAATTATTCAAACTGTGTTGTTAAAATTGGTTTAATTTTAATCAGTTTCTGATTGTTTTATGCCTAGTGTCAGAGTTAATTGGCTAATTAGTAATTAAACCTTCTCCCTAAAGGTTAAATACAGGTGTTAGGGTGGGAAAGCCGTCGTGTTTCATTAATGATGTGGAGTTGTGCTGTTTTATCTAGAGTGGGCTGTTCAGTTGTATAGCCAGCTTCAGCCCTGCAGTGGCCAAGCCGCCAGCACACCCCTCAAAGGCCGCGTCTTTGAGCCGAACACGGAAGTCTTTCTTCGCTGTTGTTGTCAGTACCCAAGTGTGGCCTGTTTGCCGGACCTACGCAGCAGCGTGAGATGCCCCACTGCATATCGTGGTTCCTGCTGGGACCCAAATCAAGGTCGGCATAGTTCTTAACACCAGTTAATAGAACTGTGGATTTTCTGCTGCGTGTGAAATCATAAGTAGATATAACAAAGCAGCATACAGTAAGGCCATGAAAAGGGGATTTCAAGGGATAGCTGGGAAATAGAGAAGATTATCCTGTAACATGCCTTTGGGGGATTAAGTTTAAAAGGCCCCGATATGAGTGGTTTTTTCCACAAGTTATATCCTCCTTTGCTGGAAGGTCCCTCATACGGGAGCCTGACTCGTCCCCCTCAGAGAGGGCTGCCCGCCTCATGCTACGAGCTCGCCGCGGGCCCCTCACTTGCTCAGGAGCAGATCTCCTTTTCCTCCAAAGGTGACCTGATTTCAGGCAAGTGCCCGGGACCTCGGTTACCGTTGTGCAAAAATGGACTTTATCTTGAACGTGTCCTTCCCACATGCTGACCTCGGTCTTCGAGAGAACAGCTCTCGAACATCAAATAGACTTCGGGGGGCACCCCACATATGAGAAGAATCAGAGGGAAGCTAATGTGTCTCCGCACAGCTTGACGTTCAGCCGCTGCCCCAGAGATTAGCCCCCCCAGAGATTAGCCCCCATTGACAGCAGGATGAGTCTCATTCGTATCTAAACTTATGAACTCCGCTTCTGATCTTGTTACCTAGGCTTTTCCTTAGAAGGAACAGAGGTTAGTTGTTGGATATTATGCAGAAAACAAGTATGAGGTTCCGCAGTATGTTCAGGAGAGAAGGTCAGATCTAAGGAGTCTGCTTTATTTATTTTAAAAGCAATATTTTAAAGGCCCCAGTATCCTTTGCGGCATCCCACCTTGACCCATTCTCTGGCTCAATTCCCTGGTAGTCACACCCTAAAAGCCTCATGCAGGTGCCCCCGGCCCCTCCCCACACCACGACTCCACCTGCTGCCTTCATTTAGTCTAGGCAGCGGTTTTGTCAATCTTGGCGCTGAATCCTTATCAGCTGTGTTTGCCAGCTCACACCTGGTTGCGTGTCGTACAGGACACCCTCAAAGACATGCAAGATCTGGAAAAGAACCTCTTGCTGATCATCCTGGCAGCTCGAATCGAAGGTGCTTACTGCAAGTGGACTCTGTGATTGTCGATTCCATTTTATACAGTACGGAGATGTAGGCCTAAAATATAACTGCGTATCTATTCATTCTACAGCAAGATGTCCCTGGACTTGAAGAAAGTTGTTTCTTTTCAGTAGATGTGAGTCAACTGGTAATGAAAGATAAAGATTCTCTCTCTCTCTCTCTCTCTCTTGCTCTCTCCTTGAGCAGTTAGCCATCCCTGAGGCCAGCAAGGCTCGCGCTCACTGGTTTGCCGAAGGCTACGTGTTTCAGGAGAAATCATTCCAATGCTTCTAACCTGCCGGTGCTCCTCAAATGCGGTTCACAGATTTCTCGCACACACGGCGCCACGTTAAGAAAACACGTCTTTGTTCCGCTTCATGCCAGCGCCCACTGCACCGAGCCTAATGAGTCGAACCTGTGTGCCGGGCCGCGCCGATCACCGCGGTTCAAAATGGCAGCTTTTTTGCACAACCTGAGCAGTGGTGGGGCTATGCTAGAAGAGGATCCAGTTAAAAGCCCTGGGGCTACAGCCGCACTCATTGGACGGTGGACACAGGGGAGCCTTTTAAACCCCCCCACCGCCACCACCACCAAGGTGAAGCGAATTACCGTAGGCGGCACGTGACAGCAAATGGCTAACAAAGGGCTGAGGGTTAGTCTACCGCTCCCATTGTCCTCCTGTAGTGAGTGGGGCCAGAGACTAGAGGGCGCTGTTCTCCACGGTCATAGTTCCCTCTGTCAGCTCACCTTCTGTGCCACTCTTGCCCTGTCATCAGACGTCCTCTTCTACGCTCCAAATCATAGAGGTAATGCAGCAATGGGGAGAGATTCTGCTCTGAAAGCTCTGTGCCACTCCTTTATCTGTAGGTGTCCATCTGGAATGTAATGGGGGACCAGTTGTGTGTAATTTCAGCCCATCAAGTGCTTCTTAATAATACAAGCAATACGTTTTACTAAAATGAGTTTTTCTTTCCCCTTAAAAATAATCCAGAATGGATGCCAAAAAAATACTAGCCACTCCAAAAACCTTTTAAGAGTAGAACTGGTTGCCATCTACGAATCGCTGGTATCCAGGCTTTTAAAGAGCAGGTATTTCTTTATATCTGCACCCCCACCACTCACCCCCCCCCCCAGCTGAAGGCACACTGGAGGGAAGAAAGGGTGAGGAAGGCTGAGTTAGCAGGACTCAGCCCAGCCATGGTCAGGGATGGCAACGGGTCCCCAGAGACCACAGCAGGAGGGAGGGGCTGTGGTCAGCCAAAGCTAGAGGGAACAATGGGCCGGACGCCAGCCGCAGTCCGCTGGGTGGAGCAACCGCCAACTGTCCTGCGCTGACCAATGCGGTGCATCATGCTGTCAATCTGGCTGACCACTGAGCACAGAGAAGCAGCCTGGTGGAGGCTTCAGAAAAGATGAACATATGCAGCGCTGCGTGTGCTGGTCTCTTCCTGGCATGCCAGTCAACAAGATCCTCTAACATATATGGGCATTGAAGTTTGATTTTGAAAGGCCGTAATTCAGTGATAATAATGATAGGAAAATACATTTTCAAGTGAACGCTGTACATGTCATGGCATGAAATCCAGATAAAGAGGGTTATCAGCAGGCCTGACAGATGGAGATTTTTGTAACAGTTAAGATGGAAGTATGGATAATAAATGATCCAATACAAGTACTGATTTATCTCTAAGAATTAAGACTAGAATTCTTCTGAATAAGGTGTTGCCTGTGATCCTCTGTGGATGTAAAAGTTAGACCACAGAGAAGTGGAAAAAGGCAGAATGTCGATGCCTTCGGATACCATGGACTGCAAGAAAAAGAAAAGCGTATTCTTCATCAAATCAATCGTAAAAGAGCGTAATGCTCGGGATAAAAGAAGGAGATGATGACCAGTAACGGGATGGATGGACATCATCACAACAATGAACGTTCCGCTGGGATCCCTGAAGATCTGGACAGGAGACAGCACATGCTCTCTCTGTATGGTTACCAGGAGACCACACCGACTAGGCGACACTTAATGAAAAGTTTAATACACAGTAGGTGAGTCTGCAAATGTTAAATGGGTAAAACGAAAGTTTTGTTGATTTCTACAGCAACAATTTCAAAATCATCGCTGATAAAAAGGTTCTGTTGCTGCTGTAAACAAAGGGTGTTTTCCGAGATGGACTGGCAACAAAAAACAGGCCGGGAATTTGCACCCACTGACTGGGGGAGCCCTGGGTTCCCTTTGGTATATTTTGCTGCTGACCAGCCCTCATCAGACCGGGAAATTTCCGGACCTTCCCACCTTACTGTACAAGCATCTCAGGTCACTGTGTTCCCATTCAGTCAAGCATAGGCTACAAGATGCACTCCAGCAACGTGCTAACCACAGACTGAATGAAGAGTTACCGTCTGGTGGAGAATGTGGGCTTACCGTTAGGTTTCTGCAGTGTTCTTTAAATGGTGGCGTGCCCACAAAGAGGAGCATTGATTTTATAGTCGAACCCTAACCTCTGAATGGAGCCTCTCCCTCAGAATAGGGCTTGCAAATGCACAGTAGATTATATGGGGAGAGAGATAGAGCATGTACAGGAACACTGAAGTGACCACTTTTAATCATTCCAGGTGTGTTGGCAGAAAGCTTCAGAAATAAGCAGCTTGGTCCTTCCAACCAGCAACAAAAAGCAAGGGGGTCGGGGGGGGGTTAGCCTCCACTGAACTTGGAACGCCCCAGGAAAGGCTAGGTGTGATCATGTGTCTGTGAGGGACAGAGTGGGGAGGGGCATGTCATTGAGCGCACACCTCCTTCTGTGACAGGCAAAGCAGAAGTTTGTTCTTCCATGGTAACACAACTGGGCCCTGAACCCTTGCCAGCTTACGTGCCAAAGCAAACGGGTAGTGAAGGCCATGGTCTGGTGATGGGAGGTGTTGGTTTAATCGGGCAAGAGCCAGGCATGGCCATCTCAAATTTTAGTAGAGGTGACAACTGTACCATGGGGGCAACCATTACCCCAGGCCTCAAATTAAACCAATATACACACCCAGATTCACGCCCTTTCCTGTGGTGCAGGGAGTGTCTCCAGGCCAGAATGTTGCAGAATAATAAAGTTTCCACACATGGAATTTTTTCTTTGGTTGGTTTTCCCATATGCAACTCGGACATGAGTGATTCCGGATGAAGGCTAACTATTTCATTAGCTGTTTACCAAGTCATAGATACCAATTGCTACCATTACAAAAACATTTTTTCCCCACTTGTGTAGGAAGTGACATCATTACCAAAATGTCCAAGTGTTGTTCTTCAATTTTTTAACCACCTCAATGATGATAAACTGGACAAACAGATTTTTTTACGGCTCTTATATGACAGGATGCATGTGGTCTGCTCTAAGGCACAGAGAAGAAAATCAATGGACCTGGGGAGTCAGTTACAATATTTATGCCATGTGACTTCCAGCCAAAATAAATCTTTTGCATCACAAAAAATGTGCACGGTTCACATTTCCAGCACTTGTAGTGTTGACATGATGAATCTGAGAAATGGCCAGCCACCGAAGAAAAACAGCCTGAGCTGGAGATGCAGGATCTAATTTTTATTATAAAATGTAATTAGTTTTAAGCTCATGTTCGTGCAGTGCGTAATAATTCAGTATGGATACAATTGTATTAAAGCTTTTACTCAAACAAACTCACCACCAATATCGGTCCTAGCCGATATGGTGCCCTAGGCAAACATTCCCACCAGCACCCCCGTATGAAGCAATGTGAAATTGGCTGGCAATTCGGTGCCCCCCTCAGAAGGTGGTGCCTTAGGTGGCCGCCTATGTCGCCTACAGGATTGACCGGTCCTGCTCACCACTCATGATGTTTTCAGCGTATCCCAAATGAGATGCAATACAGATTTATTTGTGATGCAATTATCATTTAGAATGTGCAGGTTCTGATGAACTATGCCTGTTTTCTCCTCAAAAGCCTAAAAACATAACACACACCTCAGGTACCATGGCTGTCCACTCACACACTGCTCACAGGTTTAGTAAATGGGGCCATCAAACAGAAGCTGTGCATTAAGCTGCCTCTTAACACAGCGCCTGAGTAACGATCGTCATCCAGCCCGTACACAGACAAATGTGTCTGAGGCGAGACTGTGTGTGTGTTCGTGGCAAATATTTTTATTGGGAAAAAAAATATGTGGGCCATGATTTTAAATACCATGTCCAAGAGTATAGATTTGGGTATGGATGGTAGGGACACGTCCCTGCCAATAGCATGGGAGTACAGTGTCAATGGTAATATTTATCATGAATACCCTTTACCAACAAACACAGCAAATCAAACCCAAACATTAAAGTCTTTTGTTCATAATAAATACCATTTTGCAACCAAGCTTCATGCCAATAATTTTTTTTTCCTTTTTTTAAATACATTTTCATGACCGATGTACCTGAGAATATGCCTTCCCACTGCAGCTATAAATGTTAATGTCTGGCTTTGATTCAGACTTAGCTGGAAGGGGGGCCTGGGCACGAAGCAGGATTTCTTGCTTAGCCGGATAATGTGTCGGATTTAACCTTGTATGAGTCAAATGTAAGTAACTGTGTAAATGTAATACAGGCCCCTGCTATTGCAGGACAGCCTGATCGTGGTTTCAGTCTGGCAGTGTCCCATGTGCCTGTATGCCTGTACAGGTCCATGGCGGACAGTGCCAGATCGAGGTTAACAAATTACATAACAGTGGTCAGATTAGCAATCTCTGTTAAACACACCAAAGGCTGAACCGCTGCTAAGGATCCCTGTGTGGGGGATCAGGCGGTTAGGGTTAGGGTTAGGGTTAGGGTTAGGGTAATCATCTGTGCATTCAAAGGCAGGGATGGGGGGGTGGAGAGCACCAGCAAAGTTTGATGTTTGCGCTTGGGGGGCAAAAACACTGCATCTTGTTTACCTTATGTGTTAACACACGTATCTGATGCACACATAACCTATTATTTTGTCTACCTATAGAAAGGGGCATCAAAGTGGCATGGATACCCTGACAGATTCAGGGGGCCCAACACTTTACAGGGGCCCTTGAATACATAAAATTATATAACGTAAGGGGGGCGTGAGACCCCGCGGTGACATTTTGTCAGGGGGCTCAGGATGTTTACCTACTCCCCTGCCTATAGGGTACCAACAAACCGCTTATGCGAAGGTGCAAAGTGCCAGCGCACGACATGTGCAGTACTGGTCTTGCCAATTAATTGCAAGACCCACTCATTGCCCCACCCATAGTGAAGAGGTGCTATGGTCTGGGCTCAGAGGGTTAAGTTTAAGAGTGGCATGGTGCCGGCACTGCTAAGGCAATCAGGGCTCTAATCCCCCCTCCACCCAGACACCCCCTCCAATGTGTTGTATTGTGGTGCTTTTTATGTAGCAATCTGAATCCATTGATCTAAGAATACACATGCTATTTCAATAGCCCCATTTTGCTGTAGCTGTGGTGTATCTATTATGGCTAATGGTGTACCAAACTTAGTTTTGCGCATCACAGAGATACATGCATACAGCGTGTGACAGGAAACACCAGGAGCCGGCCTTGGCCAATGAGCCTGCCGGCCCCTCCCACCATCACTCCATATTTTTAACACCACATAATCCGATTATCTCTCATTAGCTCAAAGCTGATTAATTCATTTATCTTTGTAATTGCGACAACAAAGGCTCTCTTTAATTAAGCAGATCGGCAATTAGGTGCAAAATTTATGGGCTGTTTTAAATGTGTCTGCAGTAAAGCAGCGGGGAGGGCGTGACTGTAATCTGCAGGGTGGGGGGGAGTGACTGACTGCTTTTTGAGGTACTGTGCTTGCACGGCTGAGGTTAATTGCTAAAAGCAGATGGTTTCAGCTCCTGTGCCTGTGTAGGTGTGTTCCCTTCGGCCCTCACCGTCGTATCTACCTCAGCGTGGCTCGTGCAGCCCAGGGCTCCTGGGTAATCCCGGCATTGGTATTTCAGCTCACGTCCGCAGCCAGCAAAGGAAACAAGATGTTTAGTAGGTTTTTTTCAGCCAATCAATAGGACTGGGTCCTCTTTGGCCTGTTAAGGTCTCATTGAGGCACCGCCTACTTCATGGCAAACACACAGCACTTGTGGTGAGGGGGGGTTGACGCTGTCATTGGGGGTGATACAGAGGCTTAGACGTCCCCTTGTTCCATTGGATCAGTCCTGCCCCTCTTGCGACCTGCTTAAAATATTAAAAAACACCATTTCCCTGTGCCACAAGGAGCGGTGATGATTTGTTTTGGTAATTAATTGCCAATTTTTAGGCCCCTTTTCACGATGCTTAACCTCTAACCCCAGTGACAAGGATCACTGGCCTCCTCTGGTTCCCTCTTCTCCCAGTCAGAGGGCTGGAGGGGCAGCTGTTTCATCCACCTCCCTGTTAGGGCGGCAGCATTCCAGGAACATGCCTCGCTCGCTCCTGACCCCACTGAAACGCTCCGGCTCGTGGGTAAACCGCTGGCTTTTATACCAGCTATTTGACGCTGGTCTGTTCAGGTCTTTGGACGCTACGAACATCAACTTACTTATAGTTTTGCACTTATTTCAGCCATCTTCTAGTGGTAAATCATTTCTGACACATTTGTTAGCCCTCACTAGTTGTATATAGCTGTATAATCATATTATATATAGCAGAGCAGGAAAGATAACGTAAGCCTTAACACCACCCCCCCCCCCCCACAGATCCTGCCTATGCCCTTATTAAGCAAGATCATTTCACTTCAGCCTAAGTACCGGAAAGTATATTAACAATACAGGGCCATGATACATCGTGGTCCCTTAAAAATCACAGAAGAGCACAGAAGAGGCACTGGACTTTAGCGGACTAATAAAGAGCTTATTTAAACAGGCTGTTTTATTCGCCATGGTGGAAAACTGGTGATGTACCATAGCTACCAATCAGTAGCTTTTAGGTTTTATGAGCCGTCAGTCATGTGGCCAGGCGACGATGTCTGGCATCGGCCACGCCACTGTATCCTAATCAGCATCTTCAAATTCTGATGTCATCACCCCTGTCACTGTAGTCACTGTAGCTATTGTTGCTTCTGCGTCATCGTTGTCATAATCACATTGTATTGCATCATAGGTTGTTGCATTTCTAAACTTGTGAACAACTGTTTTGTCACACTGTATTTGTCCTAAAAAGTATTTCCCATTGCTGTTGGTTTTGTTGGCTTGTATTCATTGACACTTGCCTGTGGACAATGTTGGTGGTCTCCTGTGTTGATCTAACTTCTATAGAATCCCTACAACTGAATAGCTATTCAAAGGCTTTCCCAGCAAGCAATCCAGACAAAAACGAGGACAAAGCTCGGAAATTACACGATTACTGCAATTGCATATGAAATAAACAACATTTGAAAAGTTTACCTACTGCCAGTCTTAGCTATTGACATACCTACATGTATCCCACCTATTGTTTGACAAACAATGCAGATTCTACAAGCAAAACAAACAGTATCAGTTATCTTTAAGGCATTTCATATAAATGGATTTTTTTTTACTGGTAATAATTATATCCGGACAGTCAAAGACAGAATATTGTACCAAGGAGTCACTTAGAAGCCAATCGAGCAAAGTACGTTTCAAGACAATCTTTAAAACTCTCTGCAAATCTGGGACTGTACTGCCAACATGACATCATAACCCAGGATGTCAGCAGAGTATGGAGCTCTCCAGACAGAAAATTAAATTGCAAGGGCTTTTCAATCCGAAATCCGGCAACGAGCGCACTCTGATTCGCCGGGCTGTTCTTTGTTCTCCTGTCGTTTAATTTTTGCAAAATCTTTAGATGCTGCAGCCATAATTACATCAGGATAAACCCCCCCCACAGCCAGGCTCCATGAAAAATGTGCAGAAGTCGCAATAACCTCTCCCCTTGCTGTCCTCACCTATTGTGTCTGCGAGCGTCTTCCCCGCACCTCTCCAACAGCCGAACACCACATCTCCAGCATGGGGTTCCAGATTATTCTTTCAAGCGTGAGTAACGGTAGCAACAACGACAAATACTCAAGTGATTTGCTGAGAACTCGCTGAAACATTTTATATGAAAGAGAGTGTCTTCGTTTGTTTTCTTGGGTGAGGCCTCCTTCCGTGAGGCTGTGTGGAGCTGCCATTGATCTGGATATTGATCACGTGAAAATTAAATTTCAGAGGGTCTCAGAGAAGGGGGAAAATGAGCACTGTCGATTTCATATAATAATATACATACCACTGGTGCTGGAATATAATGACTTTTTGAAATATTAATAAGATTATTAACAGTATCCCATTCCATGAAGTTGACATGGGTGTTTTCCATTGGCTTTGCGTTTCGGATGGTTTCTTGACCATGATATAGTGCCTTACAGGCCTAATGGTCTATAAAGCCATTTGCGTCCATAGACAATCTGCCTCTTTGCATGATTCCCCCAGCAGACATACCCTGGCAAACAACCTGGCACATACACACACACACACACATACACACCTTCATTGATTCTCCTGCTTTAAAAGGGATGACCTTTTAGATGAGTTCGTTTTTTTTTGTCATGAACCTCAAACACGCTGCCATCTGTAACTGGGTTTTCGGAGTCCTAAAAGGCTGATGAGGGGTTAGGGACCTCATATACATCAGCACTAAGGGGACCAAGCTGCCTCTGACCTTATGGCAGGCAAAACGGCCAATGGCAGATGTAACGTGAGAGCGAGGGTTCATATGTTATCTGTGAGGGTGACTCCAAGCCAGTCCCAGAGTCTGTCTGTTACTGAAACGCACAGGCAGACCTTTACACTGTTACTGATTGAGAGCTGGACTGAAACCTGATATGAGGCGTCGAGATCCAGCAGGGACTTTCCTGTAACAAGACAGGACATGATGGACTTAAGGCCCGTCCTACTCAGATGTGATTTTGCAACATATGCTGAAAGGAAAGGACGGGATTTGGCGTCTCTTAGCATCGCATTCATCAATGTCTCGGCCTGCCTGTACGCTACGATTTTATGAAGGCGATGAAGATCATTAACGTCACGTCGTAATAATTTAATTCAATCGTTATTCAGTGATCATTGTGCTCTATGCTTTTCCATCTTCTTAGTTCATCACAAATCAATTTCATCTCTTACAGTCAATACAATATAAAACTTACTATACGTGTCGATCGCAGCCCAAGAGCACTGGGCGAGGAACTTGGATTGAACATTGCTATTGTACTAAATGAGTTAAAACAGTGCAGCATGATTTATAGTTTCTTATTTTCTCGTTATTTATTTATACCCTGTATTAATACCCCAGAAGGGCGACACAGTACACTTTAGTCACCCGTCTTAAGATATCAGCTCTGCCAGTCAGGCTCACACGTTTGACGTTTACATGCCGTACTTGGGAGGGTAATTTAATAGGGCATCAGTAGCTTACTTAATTGGACAATGGCTATTGACAATGTCTTTAAACAGTTCTCCATTGGCCAGAATTACCTAATGGAAACCAAATAACCTGAACTCACCACATTAAAGGAAATAAATTGTATCTGTCATTAACAGGGTATTGAAATTCACTGGAACTAAGTAAGAATCTGGATTTCTGTCTACAAAGTACTAAGCAGCAGCAATTAGTGTAAGAGCAAAGAACATTACCCCTTTTACCCGCGGTACATGCAGTAAACATGCCAGTGTGTAGGATGGTTTTAAGCAATCATATAATATCCCATAAGTCCTGTATAAGAACTGGATAGGGTGTGAATGTCCCAGTGTGCGGGCAAAACAGGCCTGTCACTCACCTGCAAGCACTAAATAACTTAATTGAGAGTTAATTAGTTAATGCTTATTCAATATGCCCATGTGATCATTTAGGATTTGTGAATATCTCTCAGTCTCCTTGTGTGTTTGAGCCTCTTCCTGCTGGAAAAATGAATTTTTTATGTTAAATATATAACTATGGCTCTCTAACCTGACTGTTATTCCATATAGAAAAGTTTTTTAAAAATAACATGTGACTCTTATGTGTTTTACTCAAGTCATAAATGCTCTTTACGTGACACTGAAAAATAAATATACAGTCCATATTAATGTGTCAGTACACATATATG
>JAAGVU020000008.1:8051282-8071162 GCA_011763525.2 Mormyrus iriodes | reverse complement strand
GTGTGTGTGTGTGTGTGTGTGTGTGGGTCATGTATATATTACATTGTGGGGACCAAACGTGTTATTTTGACGTTGTGAGGACCTCCTTTTTGGTCCCCACAAGGGGAAACTCAATTTTATAAAAATCTGTGACTGCAATCAAAACTAAAAATGCCAGAAATCTTGTATTTGCTTGGTTACTTATGGTTAAGGTTAGGGCTTGGTATAGGTTAAGGTCGTCATTATTGGGATTAGGATTTTGCCCATATAAATGAATGGAGAGTCCCCACAAAGATATGAATACAAATGTGTGTATGTGCGTGCACGCCCTGTGCTGGGCTGCCATCCCATCCAGGGTGCCCCCCCCGCCCTGTGACCTATGCTGCCTGGCACAGGCTCCAGCCCTCCTGACTCCATCCAGGACAGGAGAAACTGCACAGTCACCACAAAAGGACAAACTCTGCTTCTTGCAGAGATCAATCAAAGCCTCACTAAAATACATCCGTTTTGCCTCAACAAACAGATACGCATTTGACTGCTGCAGTTATGATGTTTCCAGCGAATTCCACTTCCTCTGAAGCTCCTTTTCAGGGCCAGCGGTGAAATCTGAATTTGGCTGGATGTATACCATGCTCTTTAGCTGCTAGCATGCTCCTTTGCTTTATTAGGAATGGCTTGTATCCATTGCTTGACAACAGATTGTAATCTGTCCGGTCTGCAAGTCATCTCTTTCTATGACGCTGGATCCCCTTCATTCCCATCCCACGCTGCTCCTGCACTGATCCCTAGCCTGGTCTTACAGCCAGCATTCGTCTCTCTGTGCCTGTCCTCTCACAGTGACATCTTCAAAATAAAAGGTAATACCAGGCCCCCCCTCTGCCCATGTGACTGCAAAGCGGACATATGTTTGACTGTGCCTTTAAAAGCTCTACAAGTCAGTCAGGGAAACGCGGTCTAGGTCACGTTTTTAATTTCCAAGCAAGCCTGTTTTGACTTCATCAGCAATTCAGATGCGATGCACTGTGTGCTGAGGGGAGCGATACGGGGGGAGCACACTGCAATTAACATTATTTAATCTCAGCAGTACATTTCTACATTCGCTCTAAGCACCAGGGGTTAGTTTTCTGAAAGAAGCACAGGATTTGCAAGAGCTGAAATGTATTATTGGCAGATGTATGTAAATGCCATTTGTGGATTTCAGATGGTGGCTCTGGTTTTGTGCCAGAGAATTGAAGCAGGTAGGCTTTATACTGGTGTCTGGTGTTAGTAAAATAATTTAGATCTGTGTGCATCATCCTAGAACACCTGCCTGATATGACCTGATAGGCTGTTCTGCTTCCTGTGGACAAAGTGTATTTTGAAATATCTGTTGTTTAATCTAGCAGTTCCCAAACAAGGCCTGATGTTGACATTAATCACATCCAGTCTGTAACCCAGTGGTGTGCCACTGCAAACATGCAGAAGGACATTTGCGTTTTTAATGAGCTGGGCTGTCCCAAAGTCCCGACTTCAGACAAAGGTTAAAAGATTTCCCAGGAAATCTCAGGCTGCAGGAAAAAGATGCCATTTTCATTCATTTATGCTGTTGATAAGTCATTAGCTGTAGAGATAAATTCACTGTTCCTTTAAGTTATCGAAGGGTAATTGTTCATTTAATATCAGTTGAGTGTAGACATTTTTAATTGCATAATTTCTGTCCTCTGAGCATGGCAGGGAGTACAAACACTGTCAGATTTACTGCTTATTTCCCTCGAGTGGTCTTAAATGATATCTTTGCATTGTCGTGATTACTATGTGTATTATTAATGGTTTGCTGTCAGTTTACTAGCAGAAATGCCAAAGCTTTCGGGGGCAGAATTGGGGTGGGTTAAATTGAAAGGCCCCTAAACAGACAATTACCTTTGAATGCAGGTTTTGTTTCAGTTTAAGCTGGGTCAGCTGTTGGGAGCAAACCATCAGGCGCTAAGGATGGTGCTGGATGTAGCTTCTCGCTGCCATCACTCATCTCCGGGGCTTCCTGCTGTGCCCTTCCCGCTTGGGAGGGGTGCCCCAATGAGCACCCACCACCTGAGTAGATGGGGATTGTAAAAGACCAATCAAAGCCTCACTGTCGTTCAGCTGTGGGTTTGAGCAGAGGCTGCATCCTTGTCCTGCAAGGAGGTTCCAAAGAAGTAATATTAACTGAAGCCCCACATGCAGTCTTAAGTGCCCCCCCCCCATGTCGTAACACTACCAATCAAATTTCAATCCAGTATGGTGCAGCCAAGTCATAGAATACAAATTCTGCCTGTTTAGTGATGTTTTCCATTTCAAAATTAAAATTTTTATTTTTAATCTAAAGTCCTACCAGATTGTCAAAATGTTTATATACACAGTGGCTTAGTGGGTAATATTGCTGCCTCATGCCTCCAGAGTTGGGACGCTTTGAATCCTGTCTCATGTCTGATCATGTATATATTATGTTATGGGAACCAAATGTCCCCACGATGTGATAAAAGCCTGTTATTTTGACGTTGTGGGGACATATTTTCAGTCCCCATAAGGGGAACCTCCTGTCTTCCAAAAACATGCAGTACGGCTAAGTGTCATGTCTAAATATCGCCCCCCCATCCCCGTGACCATGTCCAGGATAAATGATAGGAAGGTGAATGGATGTATCTGTGCATTACTGTGTCTCATTACTGTATTTTTTTGTCTTATCTGTGTTGTGTATTACTGCATTCAGTTTTTTGTCTTTCAGTCTAACTTTTTTTATTAACCTTGAGAAGTTTAAAAGAAGCATTTCAGCTCTTCATCTAATATGGTTATACTTGTCCTAACTGTATTACAGTGACATGCAATATGAGTCAGAACTTGGGTGCACCTGCTAGAAGGCGAAGCTGTCTATGCTTTAGGGTGTACATACCTGTCTATTCACAGTCAGTCCTGTGGGCTGAATTGAAATGTGAAATTGTGGTGTAAACACCTTGTATTAGTGAGACAGAGAGTGGGTGAGTGTCTGGGTGCTGTATTGCTGTATGTGTGAGTCTTGCTGTCCGGCACGCAGAAGGCAGTGACACCGTCTGGGGGTGTATGCCCGGTGATTTTTACCAAATCCATGGCAAAGCACACCACTCTATCAGGATTACGGTCGATTGAATGAGCATTCATTCTCCGGCAAGACTATGACATCAAAACTGTGAGAGAAGAATATAGCAAGGTAGGAAAGTGAAGGTTAACTTGGCTGAAGTACTTGCCCTGTCCAGTCTCTGGACCTCAGTCACAAATAACTTTTATCGGATGAACTGAACAGAAGAACGAAAGCTGAACTCAATCACCCATCACCCATCACCTCCACCCTGTCAGAAGAGCAGGGGTAACATGTTGGGTTCTGATCTACTGAAACTTGTTAACCAAATACCACCTGTTTTTGAAGCTACTGTCAAGGCAACCGGTAGTTATTTCCACAACTTAGCAACAAATTTTAGCAAAATATGTTTTGTGAATCGCAATGTGATTTTGTCATGTTTAGATACTTACGACATTTGAATGGTATCGTAGCCATGAACACGGGTATTGCAGCAGAAGGCATTTTCCATTAGCAATCTCATGGTACGCAACCATTAACTCAGATACCAAAGTCCTGCAGAAGTTTGCAAAAACTTCAGAGGTTCAGTGAGTCCGGGAATGTTTCACGCGGCTCAGCACTCCCTGTCGCATTGACTGTACGGCTCAAACATTTGTAAATGTCCCTCACTGATATCGGTCCGGTATCGTACAGCCGCAGCCTGGAACCAGATGCCATCGCGGGCAGCATTTTTCATGTGGCATCTGTGCACACAGAATGGTAGATGAAGGAGTCAGGCGTCATTTATAATGGGGGTGAAGGGAAAGTTCATTTCTTGTTGCGCCGTGGTGGATTTGAAGGTTGCCGGTGCTGATGAATGATTCTGAAATCCCGCTTCGGTGCCAGAATAACTAGCTGTGCGTCAGCTTCGTGACGGCGCTGATGTGGGGTGGCGGAGAACATGACAATTAGACCCTAAATATGCTAGAATTGTCGTTCCCCCCTTGTCGGCTACCTATAATATAATAAGCAGTTTCTGATGCAAGTGGACTGAAAATCAGGCTGCAGTGGGCTATCACTGATTTTTTTTAAGCACGCATAAATCGTACCATAAATACCATCGATGAAAACGAACTGTGAAGTGGTCATAATAATGGCTAATTATTTGTTATGGAACTGACAAAAGTGAGGCGAAATGATGATGAAATGGAAGGAGGTAAGCAGGTTTCACCTTCAACGCCAAGACGAGGGCAGCAGTAATTCACTTCTCACGAATTACCCTTTAAAGAAAGAAAGAAAAAAAACGTAAAACGTATGTCGCCCACAGTAGCCCAGAACAAATGAGTCACCCACCACCGCCAGTGTATGATGGACATGCTATTATTTCTGCCTCGGTAAGCCTTGCTAAATCCAATGCATTTTCCCCAGTTATAAAACTGCAGATCTGCCCGTCTATGCCAGCGTTGCTGTCTGACCGGCCTGGGGGCCAGCATAGTGGCCCCTTTGGGGTCCCACGAGACCCCAGCATGGGAAGCTAGGTCCCCACCTGCAGAATCATGCCAGCACTTATTTTGGGCCACAGGCTTGATTACTCAGCACTTTTTAGAATAAGTGTGTTTGATGCCTGTCCAGCACAAACATTTCTTACAAATGACAACAGATTGTACAGAGCCAGCTGTATATGCAATTACTGACCTATGGGGCCAGTACTGAAAGCAGGGCTGGATTTTTTTTATCTTTTATTTTTAGTTCAAAGTGTTTTTTGAAGGTAACTCTGCCTGAATAATGTTTACCCTATAATCACGTCTGAAGCATATCATCGATAACTGCTGATAATAAAACATCCCGGGCATTGCTTCAATTAGATACCGCCTTAACCACACCTCATGAGTGACTGGTTAATCTGGTGTGTGTGTGCGTGTATGTCGGGTTGGGGTGGGGGGGTCCACAGAAAAATGACTCCTTATTGCATTACGAGCAAAGCCTTGGTGAGCTGCAGTCTCTGTCAGCTGTCGCTACAGTACATAATGACTAATGCATATTTCAGCTACACCCCGTTCAGGACAGTTCTGATGTGCTTTTAATTGGCAACCCCTATCGCTGGATTGTATACTACACAAAAAACACAAACAAGATAATTATCCATCCATCTCTTCATCTTCTGACTGCTTATCCAGTACAGGGTGGCAGGGCAAGATAATTGTAGCCTAAAACATGATAAAAATGACATTGTTTTTATTTAACTGCATAAAAATGCATCTTGCTTATATAGGTGAAAATTATGACTACATTTTATGTACAGTGTGTATATATGTATATATGTGTAAATACTGTTTATAAGTATATATAGTAAATAAAATGTATATCATGATTATTATTGTGTATTCTTGAACTGTATTGAATATAGAGTAATGGATGGTTATGGTGATATGTGAAAAGGAAACTCGTGCTGCTTGTGCACAGTGACGGGGAACAGAACAGCACATGCCAGTGCGAACAGGCAGGATGGATGCAGGCAGAAAGGCAGCAGTGCCGGCGGCCATCCTCTGACGAAATGGGTGGGGAGGGAGCACAGTGTTACAAACCCGACTGTGGCCAGTGTCGTGGAGCAGCCCGCGGGGGTGACCTCCCACGCGGCCCTCGTTTGGTCAGCTGTGTGATTCTGTTCTCTGTCTGGGAGAGAATGAATAGCCGCGTGTCAGCAGTCTTTGCGGTCATCCTGAAGACTGCATTGTCGTCTTACCCCAGGTGATGCCAGGCAACTGTAAGTGCCCCTCAGATTGTGTCCTGAAGCCACTCTGTCAGCCACATTTACAGGCATATGCATGTTGATCCAGCCTTCCAAAAGAAATCGCAGTTTCACAAAGCCGTCGTCTGTGTAGGTTTGGTGCATGTATTTTTATTAGAGATGGCACGATATCCAGATACCAATATTAAAATTTTGAGTATGTACTGATACCAATCCGATATTTTTTCCCCTTTATCAGCTACTAAGCATTAAATGAGATTTTTATCAATACGTTTCAATTACTGTGGCAAACTCTCTGCATTTAGTTTTGTAGCGGCGTTGTTTGAGTAGCTAAGAAAACAAAGGAAATGAAAATTGTCATGTGGTTCAAACGAAAGCTCTGCCACTTCGCTACAGGAAGAAATCCACGGGCAACATGATTTACACAAATCTGCCCCTATGGAATAGGTATTTACAAATAAAAAATCACTCCTATGTGTTTTAATCAAGTCATAAATGCTCTTTACGTGACACTGAAAAATAAATATACAGTCCATATTAATGTGTCAGTACACATATATGTCCTTTATCGTTGTAAAATGCATATTAAATTAAGTTCTGCACTGATGTACGATGCATGTTAAATGAGTGTTTTGTCAGCATTAGTTTTTAAGAATAATTCTTTGACTGAACTCAGTGGAATCAGGGACAGTCGTTCCACACAGCTAGGATGAGTTGATTTGATAAGGAAACATCCTTTTTCAGTGGACGCATTCACTTTGTGTTCTGAGAACATAACATGAATTTTCTCATGTCTAATTAAACCAATTGAATGTCATCATGCAAGTCTTTCATTAGAATAATATAAAAGCAATATACAGTTTTATTATGAAACAACAAGCAATAAACATGTATTTCCTACTAAAGCCATGTTATCATGTACGGTAAAATGTAAATTTCATGTAAAAGTTTTATATTTTTCCTACAGGTTTTTCCCTTGAATGTCTTACATGTGTTTTTTGGCATGAATGTGGCCATAATCATACAGGAGAAAACACTGACTTCTAGTGAACATGTAACAAACATCTCGAGTTGTCATAGATTAATTGAACTAAGGAAAAGGCTTCATAATCTTGTATGAACCGTATGGTTTGTTGGATGTGGATCCTTTGGTCGTCTTTATGGAAGCAATTTTTTCACATGAAAGGTCAGTTATATGTCTGTCTTAGGCTTGCCTTTTAAGTTTTTTTTTCTGCAGAATGTACCAGTACGGGGTTGGCCTGGAGTTGATGCCTGGAAGTACAAGGCATGGCTACAACCTTCACAGGATGCTAGGCCATCACAGTGCCCACACACACTTCAATGGGCAACTGAGGGTTGCCAGTTCACCAAACAGCATCTTTATACCCAACACAGGAAGAACATGCAAACTCCACACCATCTGATGGAGAGAGGTGGAGTTCCAAACCCTGATCCCTAAAGGTTAAATGCAGCACGGTTTCTCACCCAGCCATCTCTGCCACCCCCTTAGTAGAATTTGAAAAATTAGATCTTTTAGCATATTTTAAAACGTTCAGGTGGTACCAAGAAGATGTTGACTTCACAGCAAAAATTACACACCATGTGAAGGTCAATGTGCTGAAGATAAATGTTTGTGACGTATCTCCAGCTGCTTACCTTTGTCTCTCAGAAAACCACATCAGGACCCATAGTAAAGCAGTGATTTGCTTGATGTATAGAGCACAGCAATTTGTGAAGCATTTAGAGCAATGGGGTTTTAATAAATGGAGGGAAGCTTGGTTTGCTGGGTAGCACGGTTGCCTCCTGCCTCCAGAGTGAGTTTTTGAGCCCTGCCTCTTTTATTGTTGCATGGTGTTTGCCTGGCATTTGCATTCCATGTGCATGTTCTCCCCGTGTTGTTCAAGGTTCTTCCTGCAGTCCAAAAGCAGGCTGTGGACTGGAGACCCTACATTGCTAATTGTCTATGATTATGAGGCTGTTCAGATTTCTGTCCTGTAGTGGACTGGCATCCTGTCCAAGCTGTCCTCCTGCCTTGTGCCCTTTGCTGCCTGAGATTGGCTATAGGCTATTCTATGCCTGGATAAGTGGTTGAAAGATGGATAGCTGCTTTAGATCAATGTAAATTGGCCGTAAGTGGGCACCGGCTATTATGTCCAAAGTATCTTAAAATTTCCATATGTTGACTTTCAGATTGCCTCACTATTATTGGGTGCACATCCGGATAATGTAAAAATTGCTTGGTCACTATGTTGCATAGTGTTCAGTCGATAACTGCACATATCTGCAGCTTTGGAATGTAAGTAGTCAAATATTGACTCATGGCAATCTATATCTGCAGTGAAACAGTGAGCTTTGTATTCATGTGGAGTTAAAAACCCAACAGAGGCTTGTTGTTTCCAGCCTGTCTTTGTAATTGCAGCATGGATTTCAACAACCACAAAGGGCACAATGGATGGGATCTCGCCGGGGGAGTCGATAGCATATCGATTTCTCTTTTCATGGTGCCACATGAATCAAACAGATATTGTGAGATTTTATGCATATGCCCCTCCTCCCCCCATTCCATGTTTAGTGTATTCGTGTGACCCGCAAATCACCAAGCCTCAACTGAGACTTTCGCTCTCCGCAAGCGGGCGCGGGAGGCCGGCGTCCGGCGTCCAGAGTGGATCGCTGCCTTGAGCGAGAGGTTGCAACCGATCTCGTGTTTCAAGGCCGTCATCAGGTGACCACCACACTGAACAGTGAAACAGAATGACACCATGTTGGACCAGCCAGACACATGTTTGTGGCCTGCAAACATAACCGCCAGCACATGTCTCTCAAGGACAACCAAGCAATAGAGGTGGAATTTGGTAACACATGAAATGGAAATCGTTGGTAGCTACTATCTTTTTTTTTATATAACTGCCGTCTCTATAGAAACACTTACGGAGTGTTCAATCAATAGTAAATTAACACTACTGAAGATGAAAGGCTTATTCTTCTGTGTTTAAGGTTGCAGTAAAGGGGAGTTTGTTTTAACCACCCTTTAGCGGGATTGTTTGCTAATTATAACAGTACTGTATGTTCTTGTGAATCTTAGTGGTTTGGATCCACACACATGTCGAAGTGTGGATAGTTAAACTGTTAGCATCTTTGGTTCTCTTTAGCATAAATGGTGGTCATGATGTCTCCTGGCCATGTAAGTATTTGGTCATGGCTTGTCAGTTAGTGGTGGGAGGCGAAAACAAAAAGTGAAGTTTGTACCTTGGAAAGTCCATAAGACCATAAGATACTCTCTGGCACTAATGGGGTGAAATCACAGCACGTTGTGAATGATCTTGCAACATGATCCTGCTGCCCTCTGGGACGGGCCTCAGGCCATTAAACAATGCCCCTCACCTCACCCACACAGCTGTCAATTCCCCCTTGATCAATGGTCATCTTTCCCAGAATTCGCACCTTGGGGGTGACTGTCCGGCACCCTAACATACCTTTCGGTGTGCACCTTCCCCCAGTCTGCTTCAAATGATTCTCTGGTTTTTGGGTTGCTGCAGAAATTAAATCCCTCCAGGTTTGCTTATGTGTTCAGTAACATTATGCTGAGCTCCATATCTGCATTCTGCAATATGAAACTTGTGTTTTTGTGCATCTGTCAATATCTTGGATGTTGCGAATTTCATGTTTAGCTCGATCATTCCCAGCCATTCTCCCTGTTACCGTTTTATCATCTAATCATCACATGCTCTATGCATCTTGCTCTCATGTCTTCCTACCTCTACACATGATCCTGTTGCTGTTTACGCAGAGCGTTCACAGAGCATTCACTGCACGTCATCTGTACAGCTCGTGGCCAGTGAACAAACGATTGCCGATTTATCAAGTTGTATTATCGGTTTCTATCTTGTCGTGCCACTCCACGTCAGTCTACATATGTCTTTTCTGTATGAGAAACTGAATATGTTCAATATGTGTCGGATTTAAACATTTATTTTAAAATATATTATTATATGTATAGAATAATATATTTAAATATTTTATGTTCTGACCTGCTAATTATTTATAGACTATTATTGTGTTACTGTATCATGTCACGTTTTTACATAATATGATAAAATTCAAATATACTGATATACATGTGACCCTATATCCTATACACTATAACCTCAACATACTCTATATAAGATTATAAATGTCTTTAAAGAGTTTACCTTAACTCCAAAATGGTTTATATTCCAAGAATGGGAGTTTGTCTTCATGAATACAGGCAGAAAAACTTTAGCAAGCATAAATAATTAAGGAATAATTATCATTGAGCATACTATTTTCGCTGTACTTGCTTTGTAAATTGATTTCACGTCAGTTTTTTATGTTGATAAAATATGTTTCACTAAGCTGGTGTCTCTTCATCTACAAATTATTAGCTGGTTTGCATTTTTGAATGGCATTACTCTCAGTTTCTTTACATTTCCTTGGCACGTTTTTGACCGAAGAGGGTTATAGTAAAGTGACTGAGTAACCAATAAGTATGTCAACTGGATGTCTAAAGAACGTTTTTTGCATTAAAGGTCAAAGTTTGATCATGTCGTATTTAAATCTGTGGGAATACTGTCTGCAGAAATGACTCTCATCAGCAGGTGTCCAGCTTGGTGCCTGATTCTAAACTCTGCCCTTGCACGCCGCTCACCTGGATATAAATCGTGCCGTAGCCATGTTTAAACGGCCGTCTGACCTTGAGTGACCATGCCCGTTGAGCTCTGGCTGACAATTTGCCATGCCAGCCCATCACTTCGGCGTGTGCACTGTCCCCGAAAATGATCTGCTCACAGACAGTTTCACAATTTTTACAGTCTGGGGGACGTGGAGATGCTAGCTGACATGCCTCCCCCACCCCATCCCCCCTGGCGCATTCTCAGGTCCGGCTGGCTGCTGATGAGTGCTGTCCATTTGCTTGCTCCCTGCATTATGTAAACAGCTGAGCATTATGGATCCTTTAACAACTGTATAGTTTAATATAGGTCCTCCCGTCTGCAGGAGGCTGTGTGCTAAGGATGTGAAATATCCGGTCCATATATCGTTGGTTTTGTAACCATCATTTCATCTGATGGTGTTGTGGATAGCGCCATCATATGCATTATTTATGGGGCCAAATCGGACCGTCATATATTGGCTGCCGTGTTAAAGATTATTAATTTTATGCAGTAGAAACCTTGTGGGCTGGATGGTGGTTTTGGGGCAGGTGTGCATGAAATCTACTCACCTTCCTTTCAATAAACCCCCCACACTAATTAAGTAAAAATGTGAGATGTTCTCTGGCTGCATGAAGTCTGCATAATCCCAGATGGGGAAATGGGGTGCATGAGGTAACGATGGTGGGGGGGAGGGTCAGGGAGGAGAAAGGAGTGTCCGTTATGGCCAACTGGGAGGGTGAATCGAGTTGCCCCTTAGGCTCAGTGTCCAGCTTCCAGGTAAAGGAGGTGCAGCGTAAAATGCTTAAACACTCACCTCTCAGCCCTAAGCCAATGTAAAGATTAAAAAAAAAATCAATTCTTCCAATCAATAGGAAAATATCTTTAGTTGCTCCTCGGGTAACACGCTCTGGTCTGGCACTATAAGAGAGCAATAAAAAGTAGGATGACAGAAAATTAGGGGTTTGTTTTATTGGCCGGCCGTGCTGACACAAATCGGTTTTTATCTCTCATTTTTCCTTTTTAGATTATGCCTTAATTGCGAGCTCTGGCCACTTAGACAAGAGGCATGATTTATTTACGATGCTTGCCTGCACCACTGCAAGTAAATTCCCCAAAGGGGGGGTTTATTACCGAAGCAGGTTATTCTTCATTCTGGTGGCTAGTGGCTTTCCTCATCAGCGATGACTTTTGTTTTTTAAAAAATTTGGTAAATGATCCTGAAAAACAGCCGGTCTTGCCATCTGCTAACAAGCTTTCTCTTTAAAACACATCAGAGACAGGCACTGTGTGGAGCGCAGTAGATAGTGAACAAAATCCAGATGTTGCACTGCTCAGTATACATGATCATAAACTGCAGTGATCAGGCAGCTGTGGGGAGCAGTACCCACAATCCTGTTCTGCTCTCGCACCCCCTGGAAATGGCTCGCTTTGAGCAAAAAGGATGGAAATAAATGTGTGTTTAAATTAAATTGAAAAGTGCATCTGTTATCCAGTCCAATGTCATGCATCTTAATTAAAGCGAACCCGGGGTCAGCTCCCCTTCCTTCTCACGGATACCATCGGAGAGAGCAGGGCCTAATGAAAATCCCCCTGGGTCTCCTTGCTTTTACATTTAGAGTTAGGCTTCACGCCACGAGGCACGGAGAGCTTCTCTGCCCCGATTGGATTTCAGCTTCCTCCAGTCGCATTCGAAACATGCCTCAATCCAGCGGCTCTTCAAATCAAATTTAAAATATAAAAATATTCCAAGCATGCTCTCACCCCAGCCTTTCGGCATACAATTTCTGGCAATAATTTTTTTTGTGAAATATAATAAAATACATATTTATAACACAGAATACAAATGAATCTATACAATTTGTTCTGTTAGTTTATTCTTTACCTCTAGAATGAAATGTGATTACAAAATGTAGTAATTGTATATACATATATTTACAAAAAATGTATTTACAATAAAAATAAATCTGCAATAACCGTTATTTTATTTTATTAAATATTCCATATGTTAAATATTCTATAATTTATTTTATGTTAAATATTCTAGATATCAAACATATACTTGTTCCACATTGAGTATTTCTGCAGAGAGATATTTTGGTTTTCATAGTTAGTTACAGATGGAAATTCATTTTGATCCTTTAAGTTAAAATATTTTGTAAAAGTATTGTTGTTTTACATAAGTTAATATTTTTGCAGGGAAAAAAAGCTATTATCTATAAGTAATATAAATAAACGAATAAAGGAAAATAATACAAAATAAATATAGGTTAATTATGTCAAACTGTTTTGGTGAATTTGATGGTACGATATGTTTGCCTGCGGGAGCATGGCTAATAAAGTTCATAGTGATCCCTGAGCATGGAAAACCAAACAGTATTAACCCTGCCCAGCCCACAGGGGGGGGAAAGCTCCCTGCCTCTCTTCTGACATGGTGTTAAGTCCCCAGTGTCAGCAGTACGACGCACACGGAGTCCTCACCTCGGCACCTGTTCTGCTGTCTCGCCAGCGTTAGCCACACTGTACAGACAGAAGCCAGGGGGTGGAGTCCGGGCCAGAGGCCTTTGAGGAATATCTGACAGATGTCTGCTACTAATTTAGAAGCCTTTTTATTAAGGGAAGGTCCAGCTGTTGTATGGAGAATCCCCCGGCCAGCCTGATCGATTCCCAGCCAGCGAAAGGCATTTAGGCAGCTTCCATTCAGCCTGGCGCAGCCTCCGCCTCAATGGGCCGGGCACAGCAGGCCCGGAACCGAAGGACGGCAGGCAAGGCTGGGCAGGGCGCGGGGAGCGTGGGGGACGGGGAAGGACAGCAACGACCTGGCCCCCCCCACCCCTTGCTCCTCACACTTTATGATGAACTGGATCTTCAGAACACTGTCAGGCCAGTGGCCTCTGATTTCATCTCAAGGTGATCCCCACTCTGCCGGCCTCTCCCCACGCTGCCGGCCGCTCCGTCCATCCATCTCCAAGCAGCCTGACACGGGCTTCTCTACCCATTTTACAGCCAACGCACATTTCCTATTGATTTATTGATTGATGTCTGCCTGTGCGAGGAGCTAGCTGCAGACTCTTTTCACTTCCACTGCCTTCCCCACATGGATTTTTTTGTCTCTTGTCCCCTTCCCTTTCATCTCGGCCATGTTCTCCGGTCTGTGCTGAAGCAGGAATGAGACCATGCGGGAGTCCAATTTGCTGGCTCTGCCTGGGCTAGCCCCGCCTCCTCCTGCCTGCCTTGTCCACTTCCCTACCTGCCCGTGCCGGTCTCCAGGAATGGCTGCAAGCTGGACAAGCGGCCGGGCGCTTGCCGGTGCTCTCATTCGGAAATCTTTAAAGGATAGAGTAAATGATCATTTTTGCTTGGTTTATTTAATTTCTTAGCACTCCCTTTATTAATCATTGTCATAAATAAAAGTACATTTTATTTCATTATATTTCATTTATTTATTCTATTTTCATTTTTGCTACTCTCTTTTTATTGCGCAAGGCGCAATAGGTTTCTTCTGCAAAAAACTACAGACATAGTTATTATTTACCATTTTTTTTATATTCCTATAACACGTTTAATTAATTGGTCCCTGGTGATATGAGAGTATGAGGTTTTGGTATATGTTTGCCCGGCTCTTTGGCAGTTAACTCACACGCCCCACCCACAGCCATGCTAATTCTCCAGAGTGAATCATTTGAAAGCTACTCCAGAATCTGAACGCATGTGAGTTTTTTTCCTGATGAATCAGGAGGGAGAAAGCCTTACTCCGTGTTATTACACAGGGATTATTCGATTGACCTGGGAGGATGCTGGTAATTTCCCTGGGTTTTTATAATATGAAGCGCTCTAATGGAGCAAAGCAATGAGTGGGGGGGGGCAAATAAATAAACAGAAATAAAATACATGCATGTGGTTTCTCCATTCGATCTCTGAACTCGGTGGCACCAACCACGCCACCCCGGCTGACAAGCCCCTCCCCCAGCCCCCGTGCCCCACGTGCTGACCTCGACATTGTGGGAAATCTATTTCAAGGTTGCTTTTAAGGTAATATTCGTTTTCACTGTGCGGAACCCAATACTGGATTTGGAACAGCTTTTTTTTTCTGTACCAGACACCAAATCCGGAAATGTACCAAAAGGGACACTACACCTGAGGCTAATAACATTTACTGCTTAGACAGACGGGCTGCTGTGCTTGCTCCCCCTCCCCCCGATAGCCCCCTCCCCTGACGCCACTCGCCTCCGAGGGAAGGTGTCTGTAGGCCCAGAAAATTGGATCACCGTGATTTTTTTTTTTGGTCCTGGTCATGCTGACGGCAAGACAGATCGATCGATGCCCCATGTGACACTTTCAGGATTCATTGGAAATGATGTCCCCCCTTTTTTTTTAAACAAGACCCCCATTTTACAGAGTCTGCCCCAGCTGTAAAATCCCACAATGCATCATACCTCTGCCCTGTATTGTATTGTATTATTTAACGTAACTTGGGCTCTTGTCCGTAATTATATATCAGTGGCTGTCATGCCGGCCCTCCATGCCTTCATTTCTGGCCTCATGAGTAGAAACACTGTTTCCCAGTCAGGGTTTGCCTGCCAGACAAATATTCAGGCACAGTGGCTTTGCTCTTGTAAAATCATTTTTCCGATGATTGATTCCATTTACAGTGATTTCAATCCTCAATCACAGATGCAACTGTGCAAATATTTAATAACTATCAAGATTAGGATCTTTTAATTTTCAATAGCACCTATGCAGTGGATCCCCTAGACGGGATGCTGGTCCATATCCGGAAGATTACACACTACAGGAATTCCACCTAAACCATATTTTTGGGCATATTAAAAATATGGTATATAGTAACCTGCAGCCATGCAGGTGTGACGCTTTAGTGCCAGTGGCACTAAATGCCAAGCCACCATTGTGCTACAATGCTAAGACATAATTTTGGTGTAATTATTAGCTGTTAAACGCTTACAGTTCCTCTGAGGGTCGGCTGTGAAGGCCGATGGGGATCAGCTCCTGGATATGACTGCATCTCAAATGCTTCATGTTCCACATGAAATGCTCTGTATTGATCTTACAGCTTCACATTATGCTAAGCTAACATCGGCAGCACAATACAGCTAGCGTGTGGTTAAGGGAGGAATTCAAACTGAAATTATATTTAAACTGATACTATTTAATTAAGCACACTATGGATGGTAACCTGTCCTGCAACCCTGCGAAGGACAAGCAATATAGAAGATGATTGAATGAATGAATGAATGAATGAATGAATGAATGATTAAGCAAATTCTTATGAGATATTCCACAAATTTATCAATAGATAAATGAGGCATATTTAAATCATTATACAACTGTCAGATATTTTTGAGATATTAAAATATCCAGGAGCTTCCAATGAGTCTGCTGTACTTTGGTGACCAGCAGAACAGCAGTGAAAAATCAGTTATAACCCTAATTCTTTTATTCTCCTTCACGCTCTAAACTGCTCATTTATGCCTTGTCAAATGTACCACCCATATTTACTACCAGAGATGAAAAGTTCAGGTCCGCAAAGTACAAATCCAGACCAACATTTTGTTTCAACCAACTAGTTGAGTTGAACTAGTTGACATTTGACAAGGCATAAATGAGCAGTTTATGGATTTGTATTTTCTGAACTTGAACTTTCCACCTCTGTATACTACCGTATATTTTCATATATAATGCATTTTTTTTCCATTTCACATTCAACTGTCACATACCTTAATGCACCCTGTCATACCTAAAATAGTCATGAGTTTAGATACAGTCCTGGAGTCCCCAGTATCCGCATTGTCCTCATACAAATATTAAAGAAACCAAAATATCTAGAACTTCTTCAGCCATACTGAGCCTCCATGTGGTATATCAAATGTAATTTCTAAATATTGTGAGGCTGTCTTGGACAGAGACAGCAAATTACATAACAATGCACAAGCATGGACCATCCATCAATCTATTCTGGATCACATGGCAGCCAGGACATTATCCCAGGCAACAAAGTATACACCCTGGATGGGATGCCAGTCCATACACAAAGTACCCACACACACAGTCATAGACTGCAGGCAATTGCAGAGTTGCCAGTTAACCTAATTCCACGTTTTTCAACTGCTGGAAGTAACCAACAAAAGACGGGGGGGGACATGCAGAGAGAGAAGAGGAGAGGTTCAAACCCCAACCCTGGAGGTATGAGAACACAGTACATCCCACTGACCTACCATGCCATCTCCCTGCAGCTCCCTTTTCTGGGAAACGCCAGGAGCCTCCAGAAGGAAACCACCCAAAAGGTCATTGCCTATGTATGGTTCGTATATCAGAGAACCTAGAGCAGCAAATCTTCCGCAGAGTAACAGTGATGTTTGAAGTGACACCCTCGCTTTGTCTGGGGAGGGAGAACCTGACCTTCCACACCCAGGGGTCACTTTTTCCCCCGCACTCACAAATGTCTCCCCCACCCTTATTTGCCCACAGGATCACAGCCCCCCCATTGCCTAATTGCAGACCCCTGGGAGGGAACACATCCGGGTCCGAGTTTTTGTCTCACTTGCCACGCCGTGTGGGGGGGGCACTTGCAGCTTTTGTGCAGTAATGTTCATACACAGACTCACCAGCTCAGCCTGCCATGCAGGGGTGGGGGAGGTGGGACCATGCCACAATGGACCCCACCCAAAGCCACTGTGTTCCTGTGTGCTTTTTTAATTTCTATTGTACGGGTGGGGGGGGGGCAAAGGCAACCTCACATAATCTGATGTTCTCGTTGCTGTAATTCCTTTTAGGTGTTTAACTCCATCAGACCTGAACCTAATGGTCCCATCAACAGAAAGCTGACTGTCTTACTCACGCCTGTGACTTTAAAAAGATCGACGTCTTATTGCAATCGGAGAAAAAAGATGTTTTTATTCGCTTTCTGAACTTGCCTAAACGGAAGCAAAAACACACAATTCTACGGGAAAATGTATATATTGCCTTTGATTCTGTCTCCTTTCACACATTAAGGGATACCTTTAGCACTGTGAAAATTGATTTTTCAAGCTTTTTGTGCATTAGCGTTCAAATTTGTAATTTTATTTGCTGAGACCCTTCGTGATCAATAGGTAAAGCCTGGATTTGTAAGTCCTCTGATGTCTCATTACCGCCCATTTTCCTGAAAGGTCGAAACACCCAAACTCTCCTCGGTCCTCTCTGCCAGTCGCACCCTCTTAAAATATCACACCTTCCCTGCAAACACTTACATCTACTTGGTTCAAAGCAAAAAGGTACCCCTCTCTGTTTTTATGAAATGAACCTTATGTTAAAACTCCAGGAGCAGCCATTGTAGAAGTGATGGATTATCTCAGTCTAGCCGTCCAACTGAGGACGGGGAGAGGAACTTTAGCGATTTAGTTTTTGATTGTATTTTTCCATAGATGAAATTCATAACTTCGAACTCTAGCTGAGGAGGAGTTACTGTTTGCCCTATCAATTAATCGGCACTTTTGTCTTCCTGCCTAATACACTGTCAAGACTTGAAGTCCATCTTTGCCTTTGTGAGACCTCTGCAGGAAAGTCCTTTAAAAGGGTCTGTTCAGATACTTCGAGGAGTGAAGTGTAAGACTCATTAAGCTCACGGCAGAGCCCTGTGGAGGGTGACTGGAGAAGTTCACTGTATGAAGCGGGAGTGTGCAAAATGTTCTGTTTTGGGAGCTATTACAGTGCTGGTGAACTTTTTGCATCGAGAACAAAAGTGGCCCCCAAGTAGATGAAAGGCTGGTGGGTCCATTTTCTTCAAACCAGATGTCATATTGGCATTTCAATAAAGGCCTTTTAATGCCCAAGAGTCTTACATTATTTCTTTTCATATCTCTTCAACTCAAGAAGTCTTTTGAAGACCAGCGTCGTGGCTAAATGGGGCAGAGAACAAACATGAGTCTTTTTTTGCCTCACCTCTTCACTTCCACTCCTCACTGTCTTTATTTTCGAAACGAGAGTCGGCCATTGGCCTTGAAGAAGCTGAAATCTTGGCTTAAAAGCCTGGAAAGAAGCAGGAGCATTGGCGATGCAGGAAGCACGCACGCAGGGGGAGCTAATGGCTCTCAGGAAGCTGTCGCCGCAGCCCGCGGGGCGAGCCCCGCCCCCCCACCGCCGCAGTCACAAAGTAGCACCTCCGCTCTGTAAATGGAGGCACTGTTTATCCCAGTTATCGGTTTATCCTCTTCTATTATTTATGGGCGAGGATGATGCATTGAAAACAATAAAAACATTTCCCAATATTTCTGTGAAGACATTGATGTGCCATCCTCTTCCTCCAGCAGCTAGCTGAGAATCCAGTAAAAATCTGCAACAATCCAACAGGAAAAAACACAAAATACGTACAAGATTATGTTTGCTGAATCATGTGTCTAACTTTATTTGTGTGTATATATATAAACAGTACACAAACCCAGTTCCAATATAATATCAGGGTTGCCAGCTCTCACGCAAATCTATATTATTCCATTATAAACCTAAAATTAGCTACATCAAAAGTGCTGGGGTAGTTTGTAAACTCTACAGTCTATTTACAGGGTAATAAAACTGTTACGTACATGTAAATGCGTGTGCAGACTTGTCTCGAATTGAAAATCTCACACCAGCCAGCTGACCAAAGTTGGCAACCCTGTAATTTGCATTGCATATATACGGTAAATGTAATATGCTGTATGTATCTATATATGGTGTTCGGTGTACAGATAAGTTTTCGGTTCACAAATCAACTCCTCAACGTAAAAGCACAGATCTGTTCCGTTTAGGTAATACAGCTCTGTGTCGACCATGCTGCCGTTTCTCAGCCAGCTGATTCCACTGGCTTAGGTTGCGATGGTGTGCGGGCGGAGGGCGACCCCCAGGGATTCAGGTGGCGGAGAAACGAGGGCCGGCTGAGCAGCGGTACCCAGTTGATTCGGGCTGATTGGATGACCTGTCCAGTGGAGCCTCCAGGGAGACCTTCACCGAGGTGAATTAGAGCTGCTCTGGCCTGGAGGTCAGTCAGCCCCCCTCCCCCACAGTGTCAGTGTGTGTATGTGTATGTTTCTAGGCATACATTCATGTGAGCGAACATATGCGTATGCGCATGTCTAGGCAAACAAACACGTGTCCCAAGTACCCCATGCAGCGTGCGAATGCTTGTGTGTGTGAGTGGGAACGTGTGCCTGTTTTGTGTGTGTGTGACTAAGTATGTGTGGTGGCGGTGATGATATATATGAAAAAAATCAATATTTTTTCACCTGTCTGTCTCTCTCCTACCAGCCCTTCAGGTCCCTGGAAACATGATCAGAACTGCTGATCGGTCACACTAAACCTGCCGATTGGTCACTGAAGCTGCTGTCTGCTCACACTAAACCTGCCGATTGGTCACTGAAGCTGCTGTCTGCTCACACTAAACCTGCCGATTGGTCACTGAAGCTGC
>JAAGVU020000008.1:8027516-8051182 GCA_011763525.2 Mormyrus iriodes | reverse complement strand
TGTCTGCTCACACTAAACCTGCCGATTGGTCACTGAATCTGCTGTCTGCTCACTAAGCCTGCTGATTGGTTGCCAGGCCTTCTGACCTGTCGCTACATCAGCTGGTGACATAAAAACGTGTATGGGCCTGCCGGTGATGAGCCTTCTGTGAAATCAGCAGCATTTTGCTTTTGTTGGCGTCGGCAAGCCTTCCTGTCCAGCTACAATCCAGCCCGCCCGCCACGGAGCCCCCCGGCCCCTCCTTGGAAAGGCACCCGAATCCTGCACTTCGCTTCCTGAAAGCATTCCACATCTGTCTGGACGGGGGGACAGTATGGACACAGTCTAAGGGAACAGGAGGAGGACAGGAACTTCACCCGGGACAGGAATGAGTAACGAGAGGGGAATGGCAGAGGGACAGTGGGAGAGCCGGCAACCATAAATCAGGGTGCAGCGTGCCTGGCACACCCCCCGCTGGCCGCCATGCACCCCTCCTCGTGTTCCGCTCCCAAACGGCTGACGCTCTAGCGCTGAAGCCCAGAGGAAACAGACGTTTACTTCTCTGCATTTGTTTTTGCTTAGATTTTTCCGGAGAAGGCGTGGGCCGAGCGGTGGTAGCATGTGCACTTGATTTTTCTAATGAAATGTCCATTAACTCCAATATGAGAGGAGCTTTAGCTGGTGGTAGCCTGAGAGCACTGGGATGGCCTCTGTGGATCACGGGATCACGCTGAGGTGCGGCTGGTGGCTGTCGGCTAACGTGGCCCAGGACACTACCCCCCCCCCCCCCAGTATGAACACAGGAGCCGGTATACATGTAGACACGATGAGGATCATTTCTCTGTATTCTTGTACGGACACAGAGAAGGAGAAGATGGTTATCATTAACTTACTTTCCCCTTATGTAACTTCAGTAAACGTGTGTTGCCTCTGAAACTCCCCTCTGCTCTTATCAATACTGCCACGCCCCCGCTCCCATTACGGCTCCTCAGCCCCCCCAGTCACCGTCCTCCTGACTTTGCTGGGGGCTTCCAGCTCTCGTTAATCCCAGTGTGCTTAATTGAACTCAGTGCGGCTGCACGTGTCGCATTTCACCGTCTGGCTCAGAGGAGCCGGGCAGCTGTTAGAAGCAGGGTCCCCATGCAGGGCCCTTGGGTACATGGGATAGAGTGTTATTTCAGTCTTTGAAAGAAATATTGGGCTTTAATCACTGTGGATGGATCATAACGCCACTCTGAGTGGCGGCGTATCTTCAGTGATATGTGCAGAGGAACACTCTCACCACTGGGCTGCTCTGGCCAGAGGTGTCCCGCAGGTTACACCAGGCCATTCATTTCTCTTCTGCTGTCCTCCTTCCCTTCCTCAGCGACACGGACGGAATCATAGATCCGTGGAAACAAAGGAAAAGTGTTTCCTTGACAGCAAAAATAGCTTTCCTTCAAGCTGCGGCAAATGATAGCTCATCGCTAGCAAAATGGGACCATTTTAACAGCTAACCGCTAGCTCAAAAGCAAAAGAAAAAATTTTAACTATTATAAATCCCCGAACCCCAGCGGTGTAAAGGTACCCTTTATTACGTTATATACTCAGGGGGCAGCACCATTGTTATGGACTTCATAGCCTGTAATGGTAACATTTATATTAGCATTACTGTACAAACTGAATCTAAAATTACCAAAATAATCCAAACCTAAAATGAACAGGAACGCGCCCAGTTAGCCTACGATTACGGACCCTGTTGTTTTTATCTCTGTGCAGTTTTACAAATATTCCTCACACCATTTTTGTATTCTAGGATTGAATCTTTTTCAACAAGATTTAAGAAGACTGGCTATGAATTTGGCTTTTCTCCATGGAAACAAACCTGCGATATATTGAGAGATATCTTAATGTCACTAACCTTAAAATCACAGCTTAAAGTTAATAAGAACATTTATTCAATGGATACAGTCTTTAAGCAGTGGGTATGGAATTATGAGTTTACTTGATAGAGCCCGTTAAGTCCTTTGTTTTGAATGGGTGGGAAAAATAATCAGTTGAATCCAGTCAATTGAGCCAGAGGACAATATTGAATAAGTTGATTCCATTCTTAATACATTAGCCTTGGGTGTTCTGGAAAGACTGGTGTTTGGTCAGGGAGAAGTACTGTTTGGATACAACTGACTTCATATTCATTGTACAGAAGATTTAATATGCTAACCGTCCTTAGGGCATAGATTTGTTCCAGAAAGAAACTGAGAATGAATGGTGGGAGCCAGTGTTTGCAAACACGCTGAAAGAATTTATCCATGCAGCTGTGAGAGGAACGTCCCTGTCATGACGGTGAGGCATGACGCAGGCAGGGAGGGAACAGTCCAGGGAGAGCAGGCTTAGAATAACCCCGTGTGGGGACTTTATTAACTAGGGTGCCAACACGGAAGCAGACAGAGAACAGGCTACACCAGCAACAATCACCAACATCACACAACATCAATGACCCGACAGGGGAGCACAGGACTGGGGAAACTCTTATACACAGGAACACATAGGAATGAACGAGGGGCACCTGTGACTGATTAACAAGAGGGCAGGAACACAAGGTAACGATAATGAACTACAGGCATCACAGCCCCGCCTGTGGGAAACACAGGGAACAGACTGGTAGGGCGGGGCTGGACGTGACAGTCCCTATCACCCGAGTACTGATGGTAAATAAATATATAGACATAGAGGCCCTTCTTGGTTACTGTTGTTGGTGAAATTTAAGAATTGTCACATAGCTGCAAATGTATGTTTATATATTTTAACTCTTTATCTACACCTTTAAAAGTAAAAATGTAAGACTCACTTTCAGAGTAGTATTCCAGTTTGATATACTTATGGGATCAAAAGTGATCCACTTAAGATTAATGTATTTTATTGATAGTAAATTACCCAGGGATAAACATCAATTCTTTTATGGATAAACTTAAAAACCTTCAAATTGCCAGACCTCTCAATGTAATTCATCTCCAAAGCAATACGCTGAGTTAACCTTTATTGAATTGTTGCTGTAATTTGACGACTCTAAGTTGGTGGCTCGATGGACACCAATCCAATAAAAGATTACTGTAGAAATGGAGGCAAGCTTTGACTGACAGCCTAGCTGTGGAAAACTGACCAATATTGTAATAAATATTCACCAATGAGCGGGATTAGGGCCGGCGTTTACATGCACAGATTTTCACTTGCATGCGTTGGTGCAGGGCTGTTTTTGTCTCCTTTATGGTGCAGCAGTGAGTCTGCCGGTGGGCCGAAGGTGATGCAGTTTTTGAGTCGTCAAAAGTCACATTTGGACCCTCACACACTTTCAGCCAAATGTCCCATCTGGTAACATTTCCACGTCCCTAGGAAAAAAATCAATATCAATAATCTTCTTAGCCCCCCCCCCCCATCTATACACACGCATCACAGCATTTTATTATACATATTACCAGAAATATAGATTAAAACAATAGGCAGAGTATTACATACAATACTATTATTGTGTGATATTTAAAGCCCTCTGTAATATATAAGCTTGCTAAACAGGATGATTATTTTATTTGTTAAATCCTAGATACACAGCGGCAAACACTGTTCTGACTGACATCCCACCTATTGTTTCGCTCCCCTGCGTTTCGCGCTCTTGTATCAGGACAGCGGACAGCACCTCGTAACATTCGGGGAGTGCCTTATTACTTCATGCACATTATGTTATTTATACAAACTTTTGCCCTTTCTGTGACAGATGGGTACGGGGCCGGCAGCGGCTCGGACTGAGCTGCACTTAAATGTAAGATCTGATTTGAAGAAAACAAGAAAACAGACAACTATATATACCTAATGTAAACAAAATAACGTGGCACGCTTCTGTCACTGCAATGCCAAATATTTTATTCTGTAATGTTATTGATTATTTAAGGTAAAAAAGTCACATATTTTCCAATTCTCACCTGAACATTTTTCATTCATTTTTGTATCCAGACCATTATATCATATTTACCTGGTCATTACTGGGCAAGTGTGCGTAACTAACTGTTGAAGGCTTAATCTGCAAGAAGACTATCAAACCTTAATTGGTGGTTCTCTGATTAAGAGGACAAAATATATAGAAGGCAGTCTGCACTGAAAACAATGGTCTGTGAAACTTAAACTTCCCTGGGAGAACTTCATATGACACCATATTGACACCGTATTGTTCAACGCCAGTTCCATCCCTAGGAGAAAATGTCTTTAGTTAAAATGTCCTCTTCCTATATCCAAATTTGGTTATGCACATTAGAGATTAGCACTAATGGCATCTTCTCTTTGTCTTGGGAATTAGGACGTGTCCTCAATCAGTACAGACAGGGGTGGAAAAATGAAACCGAAAACTGTTCTGAGTGCAGGTTGCCAATTAAGCCCCGCCGAGAAACTCAATCTGTCTGTGGAATGTTCCAGAAGGTCCCCTGTGCCACATGTGTAAACACAGTTCCGAGACCCCATGCATGTGTGCGTACAGCCAAACACGCGTACACAACGGCATACGTGCCCTGGTGTGCTTGGGCCAGAGCGTCCACAATGGGGCCCAGGATGATTCTCGATTCTCAAAGACCCACTTGCACCCCTGATAATATTTGCAAAATGTCCTCTTACATATAAGGACACTCTCGGCTGCCAATCACTCAAAAAAACCTAATTCCCTTTGCAAAATCACAAGTGAGTTATAAGGGCTTAATAAGGGCTTTAAATGATCAAATACTGGGGTATTATGCAACCTCATCTCCATAGCAACCATGCACAGAGGTTGGGCTGATTGTCAGATAATCGGTTCTGGGCTGAACTAATTGACATAAGGGCTTTGAACAAAGTAAATGCTTCATCTCCCGATTGGATGGGACTAACTTCAGGCATCACCACCACGAGCTTTTACAAATAAAGTAAGAATAAGCCTGAAATTGAATGCATTTTTTATTAATAAAGCTTTTGAATTGACGATATCTGCAATGCCGTATTGAACAGCCACAGAAATATGACTGCATTCCCATCAATCACTGTTTCACTCCGTCATGTCATCGATTTTCCGTGTGTGCTTTTGTTCGTGTGTTTTTCTAAACAGAAGGTATACGGATTCAGCGTGTGAGTTTGATAAAAACATTGGTAGCTAAGGTTCAGCTGTAGAGGCTTGGTGGTTAGCGGCCTCGCAGCACTGGGGCTGAGCTGCCATTTTTCTGCGGTTCCATCCCCCCCCCATCCATTCCAGGGAGCGCCTCACTTCCAAGGACGTGATGATCAAGCGATGAGAAAAATGAATGTCTGGAGGTCTAAAGATTTCTTAGACCCTGTTAAAAGTGCTACATATTTAAGCAAAAGTCAGCACTGCAATTCTGAAGCAATAAATAGATTAATAAATTATACAAATGAATAAATTTGTAAGTTTTGTGGTTGTTTCCTACATTTTTGTTTAGAACGCGATACATTATAACTTATGCTAGATAAATTTCAAGATTTTCACTTTATAAACCGGGGATAGGGGAAGATTCTGGAAATACACACAGCTAATAAAATAATGCACAAATGTGTCCGCAGCCAAAGTCTGCAAGGTCGTAAGGCCACCATCATATGTCTGTCACCTCTACTGGCCTCTCTAGGAACCTGACCATTGACACCACTCCCAGAGGTCACAGAGATGTAGGACGTCCAGCTGTCCATTTACATATGAAAGGTGCCATGTGACCAGCCGCAGAGGTGGCTGATCACACGCGTGCATGGTCAGCTTTCCTGGATGTAGTTCCAGGAAGGTAGTATTCCACCCCGCAGCCGACCATGAGGGTTAAACAGGGGATATGGAGGGGCCCTTTGCATTCTGTTTTCCACTAAGATTTTTTATGGTTTGCCAGTGTATTAAAATTAAGCAAACTAAAAATGTAGAACCAAAGAATCTCTTTGCAACACTGCATTCAGAACAGTCACAAGCAGCCCATTAAACACAATACAATTAGTAAGTAGCAAAAGGACAGCCTTCTCTGAATTCTTGTAGAAAGATAGTTGGCAACCTGTCCCAGAAAGCACAGCATGTGAGGCAGGAGTCACATAGGACAGAGCTGCAGAACCTGGTAAGGCACTCAAAGGCTGTCTCTGTCCACAGCCCACAGGGGATGACAGTCAGCTTCGTTCAAGAATCAGAGCTACTATTTTCTCACAGCAAAGCAAACACTTATCCACTCTCCTTGTGCCCCACATTACAGTCCTATTAGGGTAGTCTGTCATATTAACCAACAGTAAGTGGACAGCAGACATTTTTCCCTTCCAGAGACTTCAAAGTAGAGCCGCACGGAAGGTCGTCGCACATTTATCCCGAATTAGATTTTCCTCGGCCTTCTTGGGAGTAATTGAACCCCAGTTATGCCAACCGCATGAAGGGAGGCCCCCGTAGTGCGTTTCTACTTTAGTGCATTAAAAAGAATATTCAGTAGGGGAGATTTGCGGCTCTCCTTGACAATGTGCACATTTCAGTATACTGTATGCTCAAAGAGGTATAAGATTAGGGGCTATGTTTTGAGAAGTATCCGTGCATACACCCATACAAGCTGTCTATGGTAAACATTTATCTACAGCTGTGGGGCTTCAGGTAATTACCCATCCATCTGGGGAGGGTGAGGAGAGGGGGGAGTCTGACAGGAGTGATACCATAGCCAGGTACCCCACTCTCTATTAATCTCATTGTCAGCCATTGAACTTTTTATAGGTAAGGTGATGCTAGATGGTGCTCATCAAGAAACTACTCAAAAAACAGGGCTGAATGGATCTAAGAGGCTGAAACCAATTATAAATGTAATTAAATGCGCATCTTGATATCACAACATGAGTGATGTCACAACTACAGACTTCAGTTTCTCTTAGAGAGCTGGAGTTTTGAGCCAAAATGCATGCACTGCAGAGGTCTGATGATAGCGAACTGCTAATTACTTCTTACGACCTCTGTGCATTGTTGGAATATATTAGAAAGCTTCAGAAATATTAAGTAATTATTTTATAGATGTTGTCCATGTTGTCTTACCCATGTATCTTCCTTGATTTGAATAGTTTACAAATATGACACTAGTGAAGCCCAATCACTGTGCACTCTTTGTAGTAAGAGTGACTCAGTTGCACTCTTGCCTCACACCTGCAGACTTTAGGCTTTGACTCCTGTGTCTGCCTGTAGGTGAAGTGACATACAACGTGAGGCCCCCATAGTGTGTTATATTCTGCTTAGCATAACACTCCATGACCCTGTACTGTACTCAGGATTAGCTATATGGATAGACTGAGAGCTAATAGACTTGCCTCCAACTACCAGCAGGGGGCCCTCTTTATGTATCACAATGCTATTATCAGAGGTGGTCAGTTCAGGTCCTGAAAGTAAAATTCCAGACCAAGATTTTGTTTCAACTAACCAGTTGAGCATAAAGAGTCATAATCACAGAGTACTCAACTGGTTGGTTGAAACAAAGTCTTGGTCTGGATTTTTACTTTTTGGAACAGAACTTTCTACTTCTGGCTATTATTAATTATGGGTTGGAGTAACCCAGAAAACAGCAGGATTGGCCCTGGTGGTACCCTCTGAAAGCAAGCTGTATCGAATCTCACCTGATGTGGTTCCCTCCCGGAGGTGCTCTTAGAAGGTGCATAGCAATCCCTCCGCGAGATCTGCAAGGTGCGTTTGTGATGGGGCAGCATTAGGCGAGAGTATAGGCGGCCGACACGCTCACATAGGTCACCGCTCTGCCTGCATGAGTGCCGCCAAATACAGGTGGTCGCATTTGGAAGCTGGGAACTGGAGACGCGACTTCCCAGCTCACAGACGCGCCGACACCACCAGCGCCGGCTGCCCCGTCTCCATAATGCAGGGCTGTCTGGCACTCTGCAGCCTCCTGGAAACCGCTGGGAATCTTCTGCATACCTCAACCACTTGGTTATTGATTATCTTTATGAGTCGCAGTGAGTAAAACATTCTCCTTTATCTGCTCCCAGGCACAAAGACACAAAGCCGAACAAACACGACGTGGAGCGCACCCGACCCGCAGAGGGGTGGGCAGGGCACCTAGCTGAGCATTTGGGAAATATCTGCGGTCAGATTCCCAACATCACAGACACATAGACAAGATGGGAAAGATAAAGATTAATAGTATACATGAATCGATCAAGCCCCTTATCACACTTATAAACAAAAAAGGTAGGCCATGATACTATGTAGCTTTGGTTAAGAATGTTATGTGTACATGCTTATCCATTTGAGGGCATTTCATCATGGCATTCTGCATGAATTTCACAGCATCAGGGGAGAAGTTTCTTTCTCTCACATTTCTTCTCTTTGTCTTGTTTTAAAAGCAGCTTGTAAAACAAGAGCAATTTGTCTACAATGTGGTCAAGTACCAGGGCAGGGCTAACTTTAATAGGAAGACACAGAGTAGTATTTCCTGCTGACTTTACAGCGGTGTTCCAACGATTATTTACCTGGCTGGGGCACAAAGGCATTTCAGGTAGCCGGCTTTCTTCTTATTTGCTCTGATTGGAGCACATAAATTAGAGAAGGCCCCCCCTTTCGTGCCGAATACGTTACATTGTCATTTTCAGGCCTGTAATGTTAATGCACACAAACGTACAGGGTCAGAATTTATTGCAAGGCATCCTTGGTTAATTGTCGGGGGGAGGGAGGGGGGGCACCTTGTCAGAGTGGTTTTTTAGCCATGATCACGGCTGAAATTTGGAGGACGGCTGACCATCCTGTCGGACTAGCCTGCAGAAAGTCTCATCTCACTATTTCATTTTGACCAGCCCATAAAAGTTCCCATGCCCAAGGACCATCCCGGCTCTTGTTATAATTCACAGCCACATCCCGGCCTCCTCAGGGCTAGTATGACTAATATGGATGCACAGCAACACTTTATATGATCTCTTCCAGTCCTAAACCACACCAACCATGAATTTGCGGAAGCATTTCCGATAATCCAGCCACGCTCCCGTTTCTCTCAATATGACGATAAGCATTGCAGCGCAAATAATTAAATGATACCGCCATGCACAATTCGAGATGATGCAAAGGAAGCCATTAGCTATTTAGTACTGCTCAGTAACAGACACCTGACACAAAAAAGACATGTCTAATGGAATTTGTACAAAGGCTGGTGTTTTTGTATATGGATGTACGTGTTTCACTGTGAAGCAAAACGTGAACCAGCATATACCCATATGCAGTGTATCGTCAATCTGACATTTTGATGAAGCTCGTGTCCCATCAAACATAAATGGATCTTCATATTACTAACGCCAGTAATCCTGTAAATGTCTGGTACATGACACTGGACTTGGCTAATCCCCTTTTAACGGCTGCTGTCGCTGTTTCACCTCCCCCTCGTCTCACCTTCAGCTGTTATTTAGATCTATTTAAAATGACCCCTTTTAAGAAAAGACTATCAAAAGAATCTCAATGGGAAAATGGGTTTTGTGCTTGTATGAAGGAAAAAAGAACGTTATAACACAGTGCATGCAATAGTGACGCCGGCATTGTCATGGATATGTCTAATTTCGGAGTGATTTTGAAGAATTTAGGAGTCACATTAATAAATCTGACCCTAAACATTAAGGAAAATCATTGCCTGTGTAATTTATGTTTTTAAATGTTGCATTTGCAATAAAATCCTATGAATGTAAACCTATTTCCCAGTCATGTTCAAGTACAAATTAATTCCATTGGCTAAATTTAGATTAGAATATTTAAATTGATTAACCTGAAAAAGGTGGAAACCAAAAGCAAATCTCTACAATGGGCACCAATCCTTTACCAATCGTGCTTTTCATTTCTGCGAAGTCTCGTCCTGGGGGTCAGTGACCTGCCGCCCTTCCATCAGCTGCACTAAAGCCCTGACTGAATGCCAGATGGTCAGTTTATGCCAGCAGATCCTGAAGAGCAGAAAGAGCCAATAATTTAAACTCTTTCTGTTAAACTATCGCGCAGCTGGTCATACTTGCCCCTGTTAGTTTACCTTGATAACTGTCCATGCTGGTGTTTTCAGCATCAAACATTCCACTTAATATCTTTTTATAGTTTAAGAAAAACCTATTGAAATAACCGTTCGTGACATCCTTACATTGAAACATAACTGAAGGTTCCGTCCTGATACACATGCTTTGGTAAACAAACCTATACAGGGTATAAGATCATTTTGGGTTTTTTTTAATATACTGTAATGTAAACATCACGCAGAACTAACTTCCAAGCAGGAAAGAGGAATATCGCCCAAATAAAAAAATAATTAAAAAAAACATTTTGCAAATCATTACTGCTTTAAGAACCATCGGAACAATGTCACATTCCTAAATTGTGATTATATTATTTTGCGATAATTTCCTGTAGAGGAAACAAAAATCGTGTCTTCAAGGTGCTATACGTCTCGACTAACAGCAATTCCAATTTTATTACACGCCCTAAATAACAATAGCAGCCAGCTGGTAGTACAGTCTCCTTTCCCAAATACAAAATCTAATTTTATTAAATATCAAATATGTTCGCAACTTAAAAGGGGCCTTGAAGAATGGAAGCAAAAGGCTTTCTAATGTGGTGAGAGCGGACATGCACTTCCGTTGGATGGGTATTTCAGATCGAACCTTTCGATTGTAACTGGAACAATTTGCATACTGATTCCCTTCCGTAGCTTTGCAGATCCATAACAACCCAGGCAGCTATTGAAATGCAAGGAGTATCGCTAAATACTCGGATAGATCGGGCTGCTCGCGGGTGTGTGCATAAGAAGAGCAACAATCGTACACTGGATGATGATGTTTCATTTTGGAAATTTTAAACAAAAAAGAAATGTTTTTTCGTCGGGACTCGGAGAGCAGCGGCGAGGTTGCGGGGAGCGCCTGAACTACAAGTAGAAGCGGAATCGTGTGCGGACGTTTGTTCCGAGCGCCTGTAATCACTCCACGAACTTACGGGTATTTACCATGACATATCTGCAATGAGGGGGGAAAAATTCTCAATACGGAAAAGAACTATGGTTCGTTTCTTTTAAATGCAAGTTAGTGCAATTTTGCTCGGGGGTCACCGAGATGCGTCTGTCGGTCGGATTGTAAAAGACGCAACATGGCTTGAAATCGACTAATATGCTACGCATCCTAGCGGTAAGCATATAAGAAACAAGATAATGGAGAGTTTAGAAAAGGGCAGTAGGGTGTGTCTCTGTGTGTGCAGGAGATATGTGGTTTAAAGTGATGCAATGACATTTGGCACCTTGCAGAGTTCACTGCGTTTGCAGACTCCGTTTAAACCTCTGCAGAGGTCATCGGCAGCGTCATGGAGTCTAAGCGGCAATGCAGCAGACCGATCCGAACCTTTAAAACAATCGCGCTTCCAAAGTAGACTTATATTGTCTGTGAAATTCCGCCGGAATGCAGTAGTGCATTACTATTCCAAGAAACGCCATGTGAATTTCGTCTGATGTTTTTATGTCTGAATAAATTGTGACCGTAGCGATGCACGTTGTCTGCTATGATTTTTCACGCTATTGACTTTTTATGTCGTTAGCTCGTATTATAGAAAAGATGTGCTGGTTCATTAGCTTTTATCCTAAAAGTTACATATAAAACGACGTTTTTTCTGATAAGATGCGAACATTTTAACTGAGAACGCGAGTTGTTTAACGCGGGTTTTGAAAGTTTATATCCTAATATATTGGCATTGTCGTAAATTTTTTTCTCATTCTTCTTACGTTATATTTTGCCATGTGTTTTATATGTTAATATGACTGAGATTCTCAGTTGTAACTTGTTTTTTTCTATTTGGTTAATAGCTTTATGCACCTGTCTCGCGTCGTTACTGCTGCCCTCATCCTCTGATTATAAAATTCGTAGCGTCACCACCCGCCCTTCCAAGTTTTTGCACCTTTTTACTCCCCTGAACCTGCCCCGCGTGCCGTACTTAACACTTGTCACTGCTTGATGACGTGAACGTGGGATGATAAACGCAGAAACATTTACTGCACGGTAGTAGTTAAAAAATGGACCAAAGTAAATATTATAAAAGTCGGGCTATTATAAAAGCTAGGGACTTCTCGAGGTAAGTGTATAGAAAAGTAGGACTAGGCTGAGGATTCGAAAATCATCACCAGATATTGTCTCATTTACATATAATTCATTCCAACATCATTTAAAAAGAGATCAAGGGGCGTCAAGAAGGCATCACTGATTTAAATGCATGTCAGCAAAGTACCCGTTAACATATTTTAGTTTTGTGTCTCGGTGATTAGGCCTAATTAACTTACATTTTGACGTAAGGTTTTGTTTGATCAGAGACAAACGCAATGCAACTTGGTAAATTTCTTTATAATGTTTACTTCAGTAAAGTTTTGCTAGAGAGTGAAGTCCAAAAACCTGGATTACGAAACCTCTGACCCCATAGACTAAAGCACCCAATCGTAACAACTGATGACTATCTTATTACGAATGGATTTCTCTAAATTTAATTTTAGATTTAGTTAAATTGGTAGTTACGTTAATTTAAATCGTATGCTTCTTAAAGGGCAAAACTTAAAGTCATTTGAGGAGCGACTGCAAGGTTCACAAAAGGCGCTAAGTGCTCTGTACATCATGGAATCCTCAGAGTAGCTCGCACATATACACTATACCAGCACGAGTTTCTCCCATTTCTTTCCTGAGACTAGCTATGCCATTATTTCAGATCTTAAGCCGTGAACAACATAACACGAAACAGCTCTATACGTTTGTCTCTCGCAAATTTGCATTGGTAAATGAAAACGTTTCATTTCGCTCTTAATTGACGGCTACCAGTCTTATCATTTCAACTGATAGAATTATACAGAGAAAGACAAGAGCGTCAATGCAGATAACGTTTTAACCCTTAAAATAACACTGGAAACAAATCTTACCGGTTACACTGCAAAGCAGAACTATGTACGCGTGCACAAAACCCATCAATTATTATTCTTGTGTGTTATGCAAGGGAAGCTTGTGGGTTCTTTACTGTGAACCCCGTGATGAGTTTAAATCTTCTCCTTTCAGATAACAATGAATCAGTTGATTCCATTCGCTTAACGCTGATCTTTCCCCTAATCTGAAGCACACGAGTTCAACCTACGATGAAGTCAATCTGAATCTGCACTTTATCAACGCCGAAGTTACTCTATAAAATACCAATAATTAACAATAACTTTAATCATTTTTAAAGTTCAATAATTAATGCACATAAATTCGTTACTAGGTCCAATTGACCAGGCGCCTTGACATATTGTTCTTTGCGGTTTATTTTAATTTCATTTATTTATAAGCATTTAACTCTGTTAGTCAAACTTTACCACGTGCCAAAAATTAGTAATCTGTCGAACCACGTAAAACAGTTTTACTTTATTTACCCTTTTTAAATAACTAAAATATGCCATCAAATCAGCCAGCCAAAGACAGCTAGTGTAATTAGCATATTAATACTATATTTCAGGATGGACTAAATTTTGATTTCAGTTTAGTTCTTGTAACCTTCATGAAGTTCCTCCTCCTTGACAAACCTGTATAATGTCTTTTCTTGAAATCATTTTGCCTCATAGAAATCTTTTAGTCTCTGTGTATGAAATTGCATTCTGTTTCAACAGATTGCCGCAGTTTACTTTAAACACCTACCCATTCAAACAATAGTTGCAAAAAGTAATATATTATTGTCGCAGTGCTTGGATGGATATGGGGTAATCAGTAAAAGTTTATGTGAACAAAAATTAATTTGCTTTGAATTCAGTTGCGTATAATGTCCTTCATCTTGTTTACCTGTAGAAAAAATATTTTTAATCTGAGTTCCATTTACTTTCTATTTACTTTTTAATTTTTGATTTGAATACAACGAGATTCTTAACAGAGTGCTCTATTCGGAAATAGCTTGAAAATTATAGGTAATAACAGCAAGCCTAGATAAAGAAAAACAGTTCGCTAAAACGTAGATTACGTCAGGCTGCGAATAGAATTATGAGACGCATATTAATTGGGGGAAGTTACTATACCACAAAAGTTTGACGGTTCCCTTTAGCTTATAACTGAAAATAACGATAGCCTTGTATCTTTGACGGCCACACAGTACAGGAAGATTCAGACACATAACAGCGCTATTTGAAAGTCAATAACTATCCATTGTGATAGTAAATTATTTTTTTATATTATTTGATAATGATACGGCCAAAACATTCAGTATAATAGACAAAGGATACGATTTTAAAGATTTTTAAGGTAAATTAATGCTACACATAAGCTAGTTGTCTTCAGCTTAATTTCTCAAAGTGGGTAGAACCAGACGTGTTTTTTTTTGCATATAAGAACATCGGTACGTCACTGAAAGAACATTTTTATTAAGCGTTTTACTGGCATTAGCACAAGGAATACGAGCTATTAATAACGTTGTCATTTTTTGTACAGACTGGAGTTATTGATCCGCGCTGCTATTTATCTCTACCCATATAAGACATGGAATAATTTTCGCATTACCGTGGCCCGGTTTTGCTTGTAATTCATTGTTAAAGCTACAAGTAACTCTGCGGAGCTCCCTGCAAAAGACCAGAGGCGCCCAATTAATAATGCTTGTGAAAAGTAGATGGGCAACATAGTGTAAATAATTAAATAGTCCCGGCTTTCCGTGCTCACTTTGGTGTTTTGGCTTCTCAAAATGGGGGGGATTTGAGTAAAACTCTGTGACATTTCTGGAAAGAATATTGTTTTGTTTATTCATTTATTCAGATAATCATCAAAACAGTTTTATGTCCCGGGTGCAGTGTTTTGTTTTGTGATTGCAATTTTATATGCCTGTATCATTGGATTAATTTCTAAGATTAACTCCCCGTCATATAGTCCACACGTTGAGTCTCATTGCATCAATTTAAAAAATGCAGTTTTCCTCACAGGATTTCCACGAGTAGACGTAAGAATGCTTCAGATATTCATTTTGAAACAATTTAAAACGAACACGTTTATGGAGTCGAATAAGAAGCTCTTTGTTAAATGGCGAAGATTGTCTGGAAAAAGTAACAGGAAGGACAGGTAACAAGGAAGCTCGTCTGGGATGTCTCGTAAGCTGGACGACTTGATGACATGGTGCCATTTCCTCGGTTCCCCAGGTTGAAATACCTTGTTTACTGTGATTATATTGTTATATTGCGACACAATATGTCGCGCGTCTTTTCCTATCCGGTCTCATTTTGCTTTGTTTCATCGGGAGCCAGTGAATTTTCAGAAACAACATTCACTGAATTCAGGCACAATGTACACTAGACAAATTAGGGTCCCAAAACAAGCACGCGTGAGCAGGCCGTCACCAAGAGAAAATGTCCCCTGCTTTTGCAAGTCACAGAAGTGCGAATGAAAAATATCGACCACTTTCCGAGTGTCAACAGCATTTTGGAATGACAGCCATTTTACTTTATAGTAAAACAAATACCTAAATACTCGATACAGTAAAATATCAACAGCTTTTGCCCCAGTTCATTTTCTACTTATATAAATTTTGTTGCGTTTCAAAGTTTCCCTTCATATAGGTCATCTATTGTCATTTAAAATTTTAAAGTAATCTAAAATGTTATTATATACATGTACAATTTCCATTAAAGTATACAATGCATTTGGATTTAATTCCAGGATATTTTCATCGCGTTTAATTAAATAATTTACCGATCTTAATAATGTTATTCTCACTATTATCCTGACGTATCTGCCTATGTGTGGCTTGTTCTGTGTCTGTTAGCACGACAGAAACCACCCTGGAAAAGTTTGTTTAAAATGTACTTTCGTCTCTCGACAGCTGTTTGAGTTCAGAGTCTCGAAGTGTCCCAAAAACGTCCCGAGTGTCTGCTTTGATATGTCGCCTATTCAGATGAAGAGGCTCAGTGCACTTCCCACTGCAAACTGTCGCCACATCAGGGGCGAAAGGGCACAAAGTGCTTTTCTATTTTCGACAAAAGTTTCAAATGTGTGTTCATCATGCTAAATCAACTGAGGTTCAATGGACTCAGTATTAACGGAATATAAACGATTTTTAGGCTAATTTTTATGAATTGATTACTGTCTTTCACTCCATAAAAATATTCAGTGTCTGGTACATGACGTAATAGATAATGTAATCATGTAACGTACACGTTTTTCCTTAGATTTTTATTTTTATTAGGCCAAATTTTTTTTTTTGGGGGGAATGAAACCTTATTGTGATTTTATATTGTAAGTAAAACGATGTGTTCACTTTTATGTGTATATGTATAGAGCTGACTTAACGTTCCTTCAAATTAAAATAACACCGTCCATATTGTTCATGAACTATGTAACCTTCATCCCAATAAAATGTTTTCTGTCTATGTGACTCTGAAAGCAGTAAATAAAAATGCATCCATCCAGTTTCAATCGTGTGCTGAATATGTGTTAATGAACGGGCTTTGGAAATGTCATGATTTCGGTTATATTACAGTCCGTACTTTTTCTGGTCGGCATCCAATGAAAGACTGCTGTTTGACAATATAATTATTTGCCAGTTACAATCTCTTATTCGTTTTTCAAATTGGACACCTTGCTTGAGTGTTTGTCCTGCTGACGCTCATTGAAATATTTCCAATGCTTGCTCCATAGCATAGAACACTTTCATCGGCCTTTCAGATCAATTTTCGGGGTTCTCGTACGATCTGTTTTTATTCAGTTATATGGCATAATGTGCTGTGTCACGTAGGCCTATGCCCATAGCCCGTCTCTCTTAGAATAGGCTATAGCCTACTGGCTTGGTTCGTTATTCTTAACAGATCAACAATAGAAACATCTGCTGGTCGTCATTTTAAAAGCAAGTAAGTATACCTTTATTAATTGGCGTAAAACAACATCAAATGTTTTGAAATGTATAACACGTTCCACACAGGCACTAAATAAGGGGTGCTGTTTTAAATTTATAACATTCATAAATATTCAGAATTTATTACAGTGTTTTGACATCTGTGTATTTTATTGTTTGATGTTAGGAAGACCTCAACACATATTCTATGACGTTAGATTTTCTTAAAATGTTACCTGACTTTTTTCATTATTGGTTTACCGTGACACCCGGAAGTGCTTATATTAACAATCGTGTGCATATATTATCTTATAGACTACATTAAAATAGACATCCGAAAATATTTACGCAGCGTTTGTTTTCTATTATGTATTATTCCGTTCTAGCTATTTAGTAAAACAAAGTTGCACATTTGCTGTCTGATATATTTCATTTGAAACTCTAATGTAATAATTAAATGCCTAAATGAAAAATAAGTAACAATAGGAACCATGCACGAAACAGCGGCCGTTCCAGACTTCCGTTACGACTGACGTCAGGGCAGAGGAGCAGCGTGCGCTCGTGTCCCAGTTGTGGGAGGGGACGCGGTAACGCGCATGAGTCTACAGCCGGAGCCGCAACAGCAGAGCCGCTGTTAAAGAAATCCGAAGAGCACGGAGACATGGCTAGAGATGGTGAGGGTGCCGCGACTACGGCTGCTGATGCTCTGGTAGGCGAACGGGGGCCTTAAATTCATCTAATGCTGATTAAAAAGAAAAAAAAAAACAAAAAAGAAAATATATTAAAAGATAGAAAAAACGGCGTGTAAATTAAAAAAATAGAAACGTTTCGGCATCTGATACAAAGGGAGCAAGACATTACGCATGACTGCCGCGAAGACTTCTTTGGACTTTTTTTGCGACGAACACTACATAGATGTTTTTTACACAAGATTGCACGTATAATGAATGCTCAGCTGTCGATGGAGAATATTGGCGATCTGCATGCAGTGAGCCATGAGCAACTGTCCGCCACCGCTGACTTGCTGAGCGGAAGCAGGTCTCATCACAGAGGCACGGTGACCCATCGCGGCAACCACTTGTCAGCCCACGCGCGCTCCATGGGCATGGCATCAATTCTAGACAGCGGCGACTATCATCACCATCGGCCCACGGAGCACGGTCTCGCCGGACACTTGCATCCAGCCATGACCATGTCTTGCGAGGCTCCCCCCGGAATGAGTATGAGCGGCACGTACACCACGCTGACCCCCCTACAGCCGCTGCCTCCCATCTCTACCGTCTCGGACAAGTTTCCTCACCATCACCACCACCCACATCACCCACATCACCCTCACCAGCGGATCCCCGGTAACGTGAGCGGCAGTTTCACTCTCATGAGGGACGACAGGGGTCTGGCGTCTATGAACAATCTGTACAGTCCTTACCACAAGGATGTCGCCGGCATGGGGCAAAGTCTTTCCCCCTTGTCGGGATCCGGGCTGGGAGGCATACACAACTCCCAGCAGGGTTTGCCGCCTTACGCACACCCGGGTGCCACAATGCCCACGGAGAAAATGCTCACACCCAATGGATTCGAAGCCCATCACCCTTCCATGCTAGGCAGACATGGGGATCAACATATGACCCCTTCTTCGGCGGCCATGGTGCAATTAAACGGAATTCACCACCACCCGCACGCGCACCTGAACCCCCAGAGTCATGGCCAGGGCATGGGCTCAACCAGAGAGCCAAACCCGGGCTCTTTGCCTGGCTCGCAGGTCAACAGTGCAAGCAATTCAGGGCAAATGGAAGAAGTTAATACCAAAGAAGTAGCGCAGAGAATCACCACAGAGCTTAAAAGGTACAGCATCCCCCAGGCCATCTTTGCCCAGAGGGTGCTGTGCCGGTCGCAGGGGACCCTATCTGACCTGTTAAGGAACCCCAAACCCTGGAGCAAACTCAAGTCCGGCCGTGAGACCTTCCGCAGGATGTGGAAATGGCTGCAGGAGCCGGAATTCCAAAGGATGTCGGCGCTCAGGCTCGCAGGTGAGCCAACAATAGCTCACTTACCTTCTGCTGTTCCTTTCTAGATTGAGTTTCCGTTGTGTTTTGGAAGCATATGAGAAAAAAGTCGTCCCAAATATAATTTAGCCCTCAACTGCAAACTGAGATCGCGAACCAGAGCACTTACTTGATTCAGGAGGGCTCACTTTGATGGTCGGTGTACCTGTACTCTCGCTTTCTACTTGCGTTTGTACTCGTTTGTATTATAATAATCGCTAGTGATATTAGCATTTGTTAAGTAATGTTGCATGCGTAAAACTGTTAATTTTATGCATCGGGATGGTTTAGGTTTTATTGAACCTCAAGTGTTATACATATATGTAATTTTCCGTGCTAGTTTTGCCTGTGTTTAGTCACTTATGAATCTCTTCTTCGATGTAAACATTTTAAATTACTTGCTCATTTTTAGCTATGCTCCCCGGAAAGTGCAGCAGCTTCGCTGTCATAATATGAAAATGTACTAAAACCGAAAGAAAATGTACATCTTTGTTATTACCCTGCTATCCTCGTTCCCATTTTCGTGTTTGAATAACCTAGTCCGCCAACCTGTTTAATTAATGCTGTATTGCCGATTTATATGTACTGCGACTCACGTCTGAATTTTTAAGCTTTTCGTTACATTACGATATAGAAGACGTATTGTGGGCTAAATGGTCAAGCGGTCAAAGCTGTAACGGCGAATGCATTCGCTGCTATATTTTGTATTTTCTGATGCTTTGATTCTCCGAGATTCTGTTTATAACTTGATGACGAGGCCTTGAGTGGGGTTTTGTTAATTAACTGGTAGGTCTCCATTAATTTGTCTCTAGAGAATGAGAAATTCAATCAGGGTGCAAGACGAAGGCGCTCATCCATTTCAACAGACGACCAGAGAGAACCATTTTTCACACGGACAAAGGATGCACTTGTTAGGAAAGTAGTCCAAACCAAAATATGCGCCGGTTTACCTTTTTTTTCCAGACAACACTCGCTTTACAGTGTTTCACTTTCTGTAGTAAATCTCAATTGATTATTTGAAATAGATTATATTAGGCTTCCCATGTGTAGCTGCCTCTTTCTCTCTGTAAGAGTCTTTTCACTCTGTAAGAATGCTCATGAACGTAAAGCGATCGCACATAGCCCGTTTGACGCAAGTTTAAGAGTGCGGTGTTTCAAGTAAGTTGGACGTTGACGGTTTTATTCCGATGCAATTTATTGAAAACAATGAGAAAAAAAATATTGCTGAAAAATGAATTCAGGCCTGGCAAAAATAAAATTCGAAGCATGTCGTTTATCGAATATAAATCAAACATAGTATACACAAACGAATTTATATGCTTAATATACTGTAGATAATTGATGTGTATTACTACAGCCAATGACAGTACGCTTTGTTTTCTTTTGTAATATAATTCTGTTGATTAGATGTTGTAATGTTATAATTTGGATCGCAATAGTAATGGCGCATTGCTGTTCAAAAGTTCTTCTAATTTATGTAATGGAATTCAGATCTTTATATAAAAGTTTCACTTGACTTTAATATAATTTAATGTTATTTCATTTATTTGCCACATTTCAATTTAAATGACTTTGACATGAACCACCAATCTACATTATAAATAAAATGAAACTGAATTTTTAAGTAGTATATTCAAGAGAAAATTCAATCGATTAATTATGCAGTTTAAGGAGGTATGTGGTCAGTCTGCAACGGAATGCAGTATGAGATTATTATTGATTTATTAATTCTAAGAGAAATTTCATTGGCATGGAAAAGGTAAAAAAAAAGTATGGATTCGTTATTTAAATTGTTAGAGTAGGTTGTGGGAACGCGGCGCTGATTGTGACTTTACTTGTGTATGTGTGTGTATTTTGTTTCTTTTTATGTATCTGGTCTATAGCTACTTTACACGGCAGATGTTCCTGTAACCTGAAAGAATATAACCTTCAGATCCCCGTGTTGAGGACAGGTTAACCGGCAATAGATGTTGTGACATTTTATAATTTAATGCCGGGAGTCAGTTGCACGTCAGTCGGCCAGCAAAGGAGTTCCCGCAAGAATAATGTTTTATTGTATTACACCGTATAGGCATATGAATAATCACACCGACATTACACAGTGTGTGACTGATAGTTGTATTATTAGTTTGAATATAATCGTATTTCGATTTCTCATCGATCTCTAATTCTCACGGGTTAGTTTCTGTATTGTAATAGGTCATTGATTATTTTAGTGTAGGCCTCACTTAATTAGCATAATAACAGCAAGATACAGTGTGCGACCTGCATAGTACTGTCCAAAATCTTTAGTCGAGAACTATTACTAAACGCCATATTGTTCATATTTAGTGAAGGAGTGCCGTATGTCTGGCGTTATTACAAAGGTGTGCATATGCCTTGGGTTCCCATTACGAGCCTGATGTTCTAATGACATTGGACTATATTGTACTGTCGGACGCTGCAAACGACTCTTAGAAGTATTCCTGTTTGTTGCAACATTTAATTATGCTCAATCGCTAGTTAACGTGGAAGTTCAGCTGAAAGTCAAATCCCCGAACAAATACTCTCACGACTAAAATAATATCACTGAAATCCCAAAGAATATCCACAAAGGTGTATTATTATTTGTGTTAAGCTAGGTTGTGAAACGCCGACCATGCTAAAACCATTACAGGCCTTACTTAGTAAACATACGGTTATCTTCTGCCTGTATAATGATTTAGCTGGCAAACAATAACCCCGATGAGCTGTATCTGAGCGCGATAAGTAGCGATACCAAGGTTCCTTGTTATTTCAGTGCGATAGATGGGAAAATGCTTGGAGCTTCTGTTGTCACCGTGTCCTTGTGAAGCGACTGATTTATTACAGCGTATATATATCCCCGTTTGTCTTTTGTTAATGTTTATCTAACGTGGCGACGTTCGTGCAAAGTGTCTGCAAACTGCAGCGTCTGACAATACTTTGTAATGGCCGGCACGGACATGCACACGCAGAATCGAACACAGAAACATTGTTCATCGAAGGAAAAAAATATAAATATATTCATTTATTAATTTAAATATATATATTTATATATTTGTAACTATACTGACCTAATGTAACCCGTGATAGCGTTCTGGTACACATTACACATATTAAAATAAACACATACATACAAAATAATGCGGATGGGTTCGCCTTCTAAGTACGGTATTTATCAATGAAACACGCAGGCGCATATTTTAGGAGAAAAGCTCTCCGGCCCAGAATCCTGATATGGCAGTTAGACCCCATATTAAGCAGATGGGTGGGGAATAATTTTATATTCACTGTTAATTTCATTGGTGTTGTCAGTAGTGACGTCATTGGTTACAGGTGATGTTTATATTGTAGTGATTTAATTTATACCTTTTTATTACCTGGTCCTGTTACGGTAGCGTCTGAATAAGTGCCTTTTGAAAGACTTCTTACAACAGACTTCTTACAAGTGTATAAAAGTTTTATCTGGAAAATGGTTTATATACGAATAATTTAGCCTACTGTAGCATTTACACGTGAACGTAGTGATGGAACTATAGAGAACACTGCTGATTTCGTTTTGAAGTGCGTGTCTGCCCCCTGGCGGTGCTGCAAGTTAAATAGACTGTCGATAGCGGAGCAATGAAGTGTTCTAGGAGACTTCGTATGTATAGATAAAGAGCCAAATATTTTTAAATCAAACACTTTGATCTCTTAGAGTTGTTACCTTTTTCTAAAAGGACAATTTGCAAAGATGTAGGCCTACGTAAAAACTGTTACATACAGTTATCTGAAGAGACCATATATTTTGTGCGCATGTAATTTACTTTGATTAGCCTTTAAGAATATTTTTTACAGCCCTCGGAAGCATTTGTTCGCGCCAATAGTAAATGCATTGTATTAAAGGAAACGCACTCCAGCAAGAATGTATTACCAAAACGGAGTGATTTGGGTTGTCTGTTCAAATAGTTTTCACTGGTGTTACTTTAGATATTGTGCAAAGTAGTACTATACATCACCGCCTCGGTGTTTTTTTTTAAATCGTAAGGTATATTTTTCATAATATCGGCCTAATAATATTCAATACTGAATGGTGAAGGTTTCATGCAGTCAGTTACAAATAATTATTGTTGGACTTACAGCGCTTTTCTGTTTTTTGACTGTCTACGTTAATCTAGTTAATCGTTCCATGTATTGGTACTACACTATATTACCATTTTCTATGTTTGGCACATTTTCGTGACTGTATATGACAACACGAGTGAGGACATGCGAGTTTCTAGCTATGGAAAAGATCAGGGGCTAAGTCAAGTTTACCTGGGGCTTGACTTTTTTCTTTTTTGAAGGAAGATTGGCATCGGGGCTGAAATACTCGGGGCTATGGTCCCGACTGATCGGACCTAACGACGCCCACGAGCCCCGAGCAGCGCAACAGCGCTTCTGCTGTCGAAATAATTTCACTCGCATAATAGGCTCCGTATCATATACTACGTGCGTCGCGCTATGTACGTAACATTGCGCATGAGTACGTACCTTGAGGCGTACTAATGTTGAGTTCGAAGCTGTACCAGTAAATGTGCTACAGACTAGTACTGAGTGATACAGCTCAACATTCACAAATTCCCTTAGAAGCCCTATTATAATATCTAGTGGTTCAGACGGACTTTCCTCTATGGATATCTATATATCCACAGTCTCAGCTCATTGCAGCGTTTGAATATATTTATTTGTTTTACACTTTAAATAATATATTTTAAATATATTGGTTTATAAGGGGCGGCACGGTGGTGCAGTGGTTAGCACTGTTGCCTCACACCTCTGGGATCAGGGTTCATGTCTCTGCCCGGGTT